>OU343216.1:150383964-150420018 GCA_910596185.1 Chrysanthemum makinoi | reverse complement strand
GGATACTGTCATTAGAGCTTACAAATTTATTTCCGTTATCAACACTTTATTGAGTTGAGTTACATAGCTCAGTTTTACTTATAGCCCAATTTTACTTGTTTGACACTTGTTTTGAACTACTTTGAGGTGAGAATAAATTTCTCTTTTACATATGGACACAAGTACTTAACCCTTTACATGTTGCCTAGGATTACATTTGCCGTAGAAGTCCCCACTATCATGGAAGCAGTTAATTACGTGGTGGCATGAATATTATGAATAGATCGTTGAGGTTGACACCCCGTCCGGGTTGAGTCCACGATATTTGGTCAAACGGATGTGTTTCATTTGAGGATTACTAGATGTTTGGCAAAGCACCCTAACAGGCAAAAGAACAAACAACTATAATTTACTCGTTAAGGCTTGGTGTCATGAGCTTAGTGCAATAATAATATTTTCCTTGATATAGTATGTGTTACAATAGTCATCTAAATCTTGTGATTTATTCTACATTTACTTAACGTTATTGTTTACTTAAACCTATAATCTCACAACCTTTATGTTAATCATTTTAGCATGTATTTCTTAGGTCCTTAAACTACAGTCTCATGGATAGCATTGGAGGATCATACTAGAGTCACATTTGCGGTCTCATTATGTCAAAGATTTTTGTGCATTACTAATAGCATTTGGTTATGTATAAAGATCTCTTTCATTTTGTTGTATACTATAAATTTTTCATTTTTGTAAACATTTTGTTGTAATGAACATATATTTTCAAATGACTCATATTGAGGTCGTTCTTTATAACTTGTGACTTTATGCTATGATGATCACACCTACGATATCTTTCATTTGAGATCTTGGTGTAATGATTGGTACGAGCTATAGTTATAGAACTAGATTGCATTAGTAGGCCCAGGACTATAACAATTACATTATAACTTTCCTTTAGATAATCACTATACATTCATACATGCTTTATTTTTTGGGTAAAAGGTCAAAAGACTAGGTAAATAAATTACACAAAAACTTTTAAGTACAAAGTATATGAATCCCATATCTCGCCCGTTACATAGGTTGAAAAGCTTAAATAACAAGATACTTCCTATTCTCTAAACAATAAAATAAACCACTACTCAAAAGGTAACATTAAACTCCTACAAAAACAAATACTTCCTACCAATGCCTTGGAGCTTAATACCATATATGTCATAAAAAGCATGTTAAACGATTTACCATAACTACTTTTACTATTAAGGGTTAAAAACATATATAGAAATTCTAGATGTGTGATACACTAGTGATGTTCCTCGTTTATATATATATAGACAAGCGTTCAAATGAGAAAGCTTTTTGGTGAAGGCTTGATGATCCTAACCATCCATTTCCAACTCTATTTTAGATTTACTTGGCTAAAATGAATCATAATTTTAGCGCTAAAAATACAATAAGCGAACTTTTTAGTTTCAAGGCTACTATAAATAATAAAAACACACACACATCTCACTTTTTAAAGTGTAGAAAAAACACACATTATAGGGTATGTTTTGCAAAAACTAGTATGGTAATATCTTTGTAAAATTTGTAAATTTGTAAGTTATGGTATGCTTCAAAGTCTGTTAACATGAGCTTCTAATTTGTATCTTTTTAATAGCAATGTTTTTGGTAAATTAGTCATTAAATGTAATTATAAGATGTAAATGACATAAAAGGACAAATCTATATATTGTAAATAAATGCTTGGAGGTATATTATTGTAATTTAAAGTTTTAACACTCATTGACATTTAAAAGCTTTATGAATCGACTTTTTCATTTTGGAGCTATTTTTTGAAATAAGCTTTGTAAATGCATCCAAGCGAATCTACTTAATTTATAGGAGATTATTTTGTAACAAAAAGCTAATAGCTCCTCCAAAAAGCCCCTGCCAAACATGCCCATACTCTCTCAAGCTTCATCATAACCCTTCAACTTCCCGGTCATCGCCGACCACCACCGTTTACTGCCATAATCATCACCGATCACCACCGTCCACCTCAATCATCGCCGGCAATATCCCACCGTAGTAATCATCACCGATCACCACCATTCTCCATCGATGATCATCATCATTAAAAATTAATTACTATCACTGCCTAACTATTAAAAGCTGTAAGTTCGATCTACCTATCATTGTTCTTATCACACGTTTTACAACGACAATTACTATTCAAACATGTATATATATAGTTATTGGTAAGTCTCGAATTAAGCTTTTGTTCACATATTTTATTTGATTCAATGATTATAGATACATTATTTCTTGTGTTTTATGTGTTTGATTTTAGTTACTAGTTATTGTTGGGTTTTAGGTTCCTTGGATTTGATGAGACAAAATAAATAAAAGAATGAAACATCAAGGGCTTAAAGAGAAAGAGATGAAACCTACAAAAAGATGGAAGGACTTGCTTGCAAAAGAAGATTTATTATTTAGTCCTTCGTAGTATTTTGTAAACCCTAATCCTCTAGTATATAAAGAGGACATGGGGTATAGGTTTTAGATATACAAGTCTTCCATAATGTAGTCTAAAGGTGTGTGTGTGTGTGTGTGTAACCTAGACGTGTAGTTTATTGTAGCGTCTAGGTTAGTTGTTTACCTCAAGATCTAGGTGTCTTAGATCCACTGTTACTGATTAGGTAACACATATTATTACGATCAAATAATATTTGGAGGAGAATGGGTGAAAGTAAAACCTTGTGTCAATAATATATAATGTTCTTATTATTCCGCTGCGTTGCATATATTATTGTCAAACCTAAGGCTCAAAACTATGAATCGAAAATTCTCGTATTTTTCGCGTTACAGTTTTAAAAAACAGCGATAGCGTTTTTAGTTGGCAGTTGGATAAATGCTTGAAATTTTAGGTTGGGCGTTCTCTATATATATTCATCAACTTTTCACGGAAAGTTGTCAATGGAGCTTCGGTAAAAGTTATACTATGTCGAGAGTCTGTTTGCTGAAGGTTTTAGAAATTCAATTTGGGTTTTCATGCATATTCAACTTCTTGAATTTGTTTTACTTATTCTAATTCTTGATGGAGGTTGTTTATACATTGTGTGGTGTTTATGATTCATGGTTAGAAGCAGACTTTCTAGTGTTTTCTGAGAAACCACTTCTAGTGTTTTAAAAATCACTTCGAAACCCTCCGATAGTGTTTTCGAACCACTTACGAAACCAGGATAGTGTTTTTCACGAAACCACTTATGAAACCACGGATAGTGTTTTTCAAACCATACGCAACCACGGATAGTGTTTTCGAAACCAACTTTGCTAGTGTTATCTCAATTCAACTGGCGGTGTTTCTTGCTTTATTAGTTTTATCGCGTGGGGTTTTGGAATTGAGGGGAAATTTTGTACATGTTTTTTGAATTGAGATTTTTGGTGACACACAAGAGGATTTTGGTTATTTGTTCTTAAACGTCAAAAGCTCGTTTTTGAATTATTGAAGAATTGATTACGAAGAGGATTATTTATCATTTATTTGATGTTGTAGTTGAATTTCTTGGATGCGTGTTCTTATCATATCTCAAAGTGGGTGTTACACTTTGGAGGTAACTTGCATTGCTTAAAGGATGTTGACGAACTTGCAAAAATCTAGTTTTCATAGGTCAAGGGGTGGATGGATGAAGACCTAGTTAACTATCACTTAAGGAGTTACATTGTAGTGCTCAGTGTCTCATTGAAGATGAGGATTTTTTCAAGAGATTGCGGTCTACTTATATGGTGTTAGTATAAGTTTGGAGTCACATGGATAGTACAAGACATAAGACACAAGTTTGGGTTATTTTACTTCTTCATCAAATTCGTTATACTTGGTTTTCTTCACAAGTGATCATTACATAGAGCTTATTGATTTGAAGAATCATTTTCATGCACCACTCAAGGGGAAGTTTCTAATGTTTATATTCTCTATTTGTTGATAACAAAAGGGGAAGAGATATTGGAGTGCGATGGCATGGATTGAGGAAGACAAGGAGAACCAAGAATGTTTCATTCACGGAGATGTTTACATCTCAACTTCGCTACTTCGTCTGGGAAGTTCGTACTGCATTTCATTTTGTTTTGTCATCATCAAATAGGGAAGATTGTTGGGTTTTAGGTTCCTTGGATTTGATGAGACAAAATAAATAAAAGAATGAAACATCAAGGGCTTAAAGAAAAGAGATGAAACCTACAAAAAGATGGAAGGACTTGCTTGCAAAAGAAGATTTATTATTTAGTCCTTCATAGTATTTTGTAAACCCTAATCCTCTAGTATATAAAGAGAACATGGGGTGTAGGTTTTAGATATACAAGTCTTCCATAATGTAGTCTAAAGGTGTGTGTGTGTGTGTAACCTAGGCGTTAATGTTTATGTAGCGTAGGTTAGTTGTTTATCAAGATCTAAGGTGTCTTAGATCACACATTCACGATTAGGTAACACGTATTGTCTGATCAAAAATAATATTTGGAGGAGGGTGAAAAAACCTTGTGTCAATAATATATAATGTTCTTATTATTCCGCTGCGTAATGCATATGTTATTGTCAAACCTAAGGCTCAAAGCGATCTCAAGGTATATCAAACTCCACAATTTAGGTGATTACGTAAACTTGATGAAGAAAATGAAAGATGAACATGTCTTTCGCTAGTGGTTTGTCAATGTACACTACGTGTTTGATGAAATGCTAGTTTTTTCACATATGAATATAGGTTGATGTTTTAATGCGTACGGTTATTAGCTAAGTTCATGTACTAAGCCTCCCCGAGTTCCAGGTCTTGCATATAACTTAAGTATAAAAAGAAACTTATGGTCAAGTGAAACTCATCTAGCTTTTATAAAATTATTTTGCATATCATCGACGTCTAGATGGTGTTAATGAAAGTGGTCATTATATGTGATATAGCAAAAATGAAATAATATACGCCATTTATGAAGTTCAATAGAATAGTAGATTGCTTATAACTTTCGATTTGTGTCAATGGCTTGAAATAAGGTATTGAGATTTTAGAGGCTTTAAATAAGGTATCAAATACCTTCACATGTGAAGACATATAGTATCGAATGCCTTCATGTGAACATAAGGTATATGGTATCGATTGTCTTCATGTGAAGATATAAAGTAGAATACACTTCGTGAAGATATAAGATATTGAAT
This sequence comes from Chrysanthemum makinoi, assembly GCA_910596185.1. Classification (NCBI taxonomy): domain Eukaryota; kingdom Viridiplantae; phylum Streptophyta; class Magnoliopsida; order Asterales; family Asteraceae; genus Chrysanthemum; species Chrysanthemum makinoi. The sequence goes on along the minus strand of OU343216.1, from coordinate 150,414,860 downwards.
ATCTTCACATGTCACATGTGAAGCTATAAGGTATCGAATATCTTCACATGTGAAGATATAAGGTATCGAATATCTTCACATAGGAAGATATAAGGTATCGGATACACTCACATGTGAAGATATAAGGTATCGAATATCTTCACATGTGAAAATATAAGGTATCGAATACATTCACGGGTGAAAAATGTTGAGAAATTGCAACAATCTCGAGATAACTAGTTAGGCGTGAAAAACTGCGATGGAGGTATAAAATTCTAATCGAACCTTTGGTTGAATAGAAGCTTTGTTTGTCAAAATGATATTTCTGATTATATTTAGCCTTTTATTTTGTTTTAATATTTTTGTTTTGTAGATTGTGAAGGAGACATGGGAAACTTGATGGGAAAGTGATGTACATTGTATACAGGGTGCCTTATGAACGGCCTTTTTAGTTTAAAGCTTATCGGGTTACTTAAAGGCCTTTTGGTATTTCTACTAGTAGTGGTAGATGTGGCTATTACCACCCATTTACATATGAATGGGTTGATATTGGTTGTGTTTTTATCTAAAGTGTGTCAAATGGTAAAGATCGAGTCAAGCATTTTGAAAGTCTCGAAGTCTTTTTTGATGGATCTTGTCTCTAGATGATTTTATAAAATATTCAGATTATTGCTGCAATATTATTGTTTATATTTCTATAATAATGTATCATATTGAATATAATAGCTATTTATATAAAGTTTAAAAATGACAAAAAAAAGTGTTTCACGGGTCAACACAACTTGACATGACTCATCATAACCTAATTGAAACATCTTGTCTTTTCTTAGCATGTTTTGACTTGATACCAACCTATCCATCCTACACTATTTTGACAATTCTTATATCTACTTGAGAACACTTGGAAAGAAGGATGCCATACCATGCACATCAACCTTGAACTTTTGGGTAACACATTATGTGCTATGCTGTTTGAGGTCCCTAATTTAGATGCAAATAGCCAAGATGCAAGGCGCAAAGTCATAAGTAAGAAGCTAAGACGATTACTTGAAATAAGTGACAGACTGTTGGAATCACTCCTAAACCTTAATTCAAGTGTTAGTTACTCATATGTAATAGGTAGCTTATTATGGCCTTTATGTTTGTTATTAGCCTTAAGCTTATGTAGAATGCCCATGAGCTTAGGCCCAAGCCCATAGGAGAAAGGGAAGGAGTAGGAGTGTTGCCCTAGCTCCTTGCCTATAAATACTATGTAATAACCCTCACTTGAGGGTTGGTTGTTCAATTTATTCTCTTTCACTCACACCTACGCGTAACGGTCTTAGTATATGTGTGTGTGTGTGTGTTTTTGGTTTATTGTTCAATCGCCTTTATCTCTTTCTTGTAAGCTTGTGTTGTAAAACTAGTGACCTAATAGTGGTATCAATCGCCAAATAGTTGGGTGAACACTTTTGTTTTTGAAGTTTTTTTTTTCATTCTTACGCGTAAACGTGGTCAAAACTTTGGTTTGCTTAAAAACGTATTTTTTACACTTTTGAATCAAAGATTCTTGTCCTTTCAACGTTTTAAGGTGTTAAAATAAGCTTTTTTGGCAAAAGTTTCAACAACATCGTGGATCATTGTTTTTAAACTAGTTCTTGTACGAGGGTTTCATACTACGCGTAACAGTTTTAGTCGTTTTGGTTCATCAAGTTTCACACTTTTGTGTTATTTTGGTGATATTGAAGCTATTCCATAACAAAAATCTAGTTTAGAAACAAATTTGGGCATATTTCATATTACGAGTAGAACTACGCCTATCAAAACCCTAGTTCTATGCGTAACATTATCCGTGGTTTGATCTTGATTTTAGTGGTTTACTCCATGGTTTTCTTGCTTGGATAAGCACGAAAATACGTCGACTTTGGATATCTTTTGCCTTTGTGAAGTGTAAAAGATCACTTGAGATAAAACCCTAAAATTCGCATAAGCATAAAGCTTACGCGTAGAAATCCTACGCATAAGATTCATCTTACGCCTAAGCCAAGTCTTACGCATAAGGTAATCCTACGCCTAAGTTTCGCTTTATCTTTGTGTCTCACGCATAACTGAGTCTTTTTCCATACTACAGCGTAAGCTAAATCTACGCGTAACTCTTGATTGTTACAGCGTAACTTTGGTGTTTTACGCTTAAGTGCTACTTGGTTATTGTGATTTTCGCTAAGGACTCTTCATCAACAAAGGTTCATTCGACTACAAAGATCCATTTTACCAACACAAGTTTATCAACATGTCACAACCACCATACTCTAACTATTTCCTTACACTTATTCTCAACGTCAACAACAACTAACTCACAACATCAACAATGGAATCAACAACAAGCAATTTATCAACAACATACTCCACAACTAGCGGCAATCCAACCTCAAATGGTTCAACCACCACCAAGTCTTCAAGTACAACCCTCCACAAACGAATTCAATCAACATCCATCAAGGAACACTATGAAGGAACCTACTTGGTTTGCAAAGATGTGTGAAGCTTTAAGCAACCAACAATCAATTCATGAGGTTGGATCACTTGATAGACCTCCATGCTCATCGAGAAACTACGATCAATGGGTGATAAGGTTCTTTAGGTTTTGTGATCAGAAGAAGCCACATGGAAAGTTCTTAAAGAAGGTTATCTTGGAAGGTCCATTTGGATGCCTACTTGTTATGTACCGGAGATCCAAATGCTATTCCTCCAAGATGAACAAAGCGAACATTGCTACTTTATTTGGACTTGAATCCTCAAGAACTTCTACACTATGAAGCCGATGAACTTGCAATGCAATACATCCTCTTAGGATTACCTAACCCAATTCTTTGAAGTGTTGATGCTCAAAAGGCGCAAAATGTGGGATCATATTCATCTTCTTATGGAAGGCTCACGTACTCAATAAGAAGGATTTGGAATCAAAATTTACTTGGCTTATGAACACTTCATGATTGAATCACGGAGACATTAGAGTCCTATCATCATCGTTTTTCGGACATCATCAATGATTTGGATAAACACAACATCATCATGCCAAGAATGCAGATGAATACTAAGTTCTGAGAGTAGTCTTGGTCCTGAATGGGAGAAGTATGTCATTTTTCTCTGTCAAGCAAAGAATTTGCATCATTCTATATGGATTGTTGTCTCGATTGCCGGCCTCATGAAAGTTAATTGTATCAACGGTTATTCTCCTCAACGACAACTCAACCAGCACTACAATCACACCCATGATCCTTCGGCCTCAATCTCAACAAAATTAATTGGTTCCATACAACAACAACAATGCTCAAGCAATTGTCAGTGAAGCTAATGAGGAATCCGATCCGTTTGAGCTTGCTTTGCAACAAGGATTTGCTATGATTGCTAATGCCTTTAGCCGTTATACCAACAAGTCCAACAATGGTATTCGATCCTCATCTAACACAAGGAATCAAAATTTGTGAACAATGGGCGAGTTGAAGTTGAGAATCGTGTTATGGTCGTCGGATGGGTGGTCAAGGGTTTATCTTTGTGGGTAGGAATAACAACAGGGCTCAAGTGGTGGAACAGGGAAATGCTCAGAATGGGTTGAATGGTCTTGATGCTACAAGCGCAATGAGAAGGACACTGGCTAATGCATGCCCAAAGCGAGGACAAGGGCGTGCTTATTTCAAAGAGGTTCTTCTTTTGGCTCTTAAGGATGAAGCTGGTGGAACTCTCACAAACAAAACGAGTTTATGGGCAAATCTGGAGACTCGGATGATGATATGGAGGACTTGCAGGCCAATGCGGCTGTTATGTTGATGGCTAATATGCATGAGTTACACAGTGACCGCAGGGCCCGGTGTATGACAGCGATGGCTTGTCTCGTACCGAACAAACCATATTTATCTCACGATCTCATATCTCGCCAACATCTGAATCGGGCAAGGCTCAGAATTTCAAAATGAGTGATCCACATTTCATTCGATGATTTTCAACTAGACCCCGTAGTTATATTTGAAGATCAAGATGACCAAACGGTTTCCCTTGATAATCAAATTGACTCCGTGGTTATACTTGAGGATCTGAGTAATGATCATGTTGTGACTCACGTTGAACACGCCGAACTTTTCCTCATCGATTTTGCTCGTTTAATACAAGACCATCGGACATAGTGGAAAAATGTCATGCCATTAATCGAGGACTTGAAAAGCAAAAATGCTGCACATTAACCAGGATTTTGAATGTTTACAAAAGCAACTCAACTTTTCAAAACTCAAGAAAAGCGTGAAAGCGGTTTTGAAGCGACCTTTGCCAAATCTCATCAAAGCGAAAAATATTTAGAAAGGCAGATCGTGATCTAGCGCTTGAAGAATGCTTTGTTATGCGAAATAGAACAAGCTGAAACATGAACATAAAAAGCAAATTACGCTCTCACCTTGGAAAATCAAAAAGCTAAAATTTGAGTTGTTAACTTGTCAAAAGCAGTTCTCTGCATACAAAAAGCATTCAACGAAATGAATAGATGATCATCTTGAAGAAATCATTGGCTTGCAAAACAAACTTAAAGAGTTTAAAACTTTTGTTTACAAACATGGCGAGTCGGTCACAACCATTGAAAAGTTTACTTTAAAACCCAATCCAAATGGATATGGACCGAATCTTCTGATTACAAACCTAAGCTTTCAACAAAAGCATTCAAACCAAATCACAAGTTTCGGTCGCGAGAATATAAAATTGATAATACATTTATGAGTGTTGTTGAATATCATCGTCAAGAGGAATTAGATTAGATGAAGGCGAGAGTCGCTCAAAATTAGTAAAAGTTGTTTACAACAAACCTTTTAACTATTCAAAAGCGGTCACTTCGTCACACCAACGGATTCTTCTAACACACCAAGGGTAATCATCAAAACACTTGAGTCTTCTAATGTTAATCCCCAACCAGATTATGCACAAACTTATGGTCCTTTACCTTCCCGGTGAGTAAACTCAAAACACGAAAATCGCAAAATTCTAAGATATTTTGACCTTTTCATGGCTGACCTCAAAACTTTACAACATGAGATAGAATATCATTCGAAATCAAATTCAACACTTTCAATAAGCCTCTAGCGGCGAGAACAAAGAACATTTTGAGAAAAATCTTTTACCAAATGTTAAAAATTTGAAAAGTTGTGCATTGTCTTGGGAAAGGACTTTCATAAGGAACTTGGATTAATGAAGGTCGTTTTAGAGAAAGCGAAACATCTATTTCTAACACTAAGCGTAAAAGCTGTTGAGAAAAGATGTTGATCGACTCTTGGAAGATGTCATCTGTGCTGATGTCCATAATCTTGTGCTATTGAATTCTTTGTCATATGCATTTGATTATATCTCTGCGTCTTTGTTGATTACGTGGTAAATGTTGAGAACACGATAATGTGCTTGGTCGAGTCCTTAAAAGATGAAAACAAACGATTGTCAAACGAACTTTCAAATGCAATACGTCGTCTTAATTGGTGTAAAAATGATATTCACGATCAACAACTTGCTTTTCAACAAAAAATCACCCGGTTGCGTGCACAATATTCTGATCCTAAAATTGAGCAATTGGATGATCAAAACGTGTCTTTTAAGTGTCAAATCTCAAAATATGAACAAGAACTTGTAAAAGTTAAAAGGAATATGGTGTCATATTTGATTTACTCAAAAGAAGGCGTGATGAAGCATCAAATGAAGTTGATCATTATCTTGCACACACTAAAGAAGTTATGCATTTTCTTTGGAAACATTGGTTAGAATCAAGATCGATTCACACTATCTTCAAGTTAAGAGAAATGTTAGGAAAGTATGAACAACCCGCCTACGTGATTAAGAGAATAGCCCGGTAACACTTAGTAATCATGAACCTAGAATCACTCTTTGCCAAATCACAAGTTGCTAGCGTGCCTTTCTCTTGAAGCGAGGACTAGTTGTGTCTTTTCCAAATGTCCGTACTTCACAGCCTAGGAGCACTACATCGAAGAATAGGAAGTTGCGACCTAAGAAAAGATCAATCGGGAATGCTAAGTAGAAGAACACCTAGGACTATGAATAAGATTCCGTTGCTTCCACTATAGACATTGCGTCGGCACGTAATAGAAATAGTGATGTAACGAATGCTAAACCGTTAAGTACTTTTGATATTGATCGATGCACCTTGTGTGATTTGTCGTAAAAGTATGAATTCTGATTGTCATGATAAATGTGTTGCTAAAGCTATCATCTCGTTTAAGGAATCCTAAGAACCGGAATACCTCTAGGCCCACTAATCTTTCTAAGTGTGTGCTTGGTAGACCGCCCTCTTTAGATTCTAAAGCGTTTTGCTGTCCCTGTAGCTCCAGTTTTACCTCCTAGGAATGTAGTACCACCTAGTGCATTCACTAAGACTAAAGCAAATACTAGTTGGAGATGGCAAAATGGATATATAACACACTAGGATTTAAATGGATACCTAAAGCTATTGATGTGTGTATGTCTACTATATTTGCTCCGGAACCCTCTAACATTTCGGGTTCCACATCTACTTCTATTCCATCTGGTATTGTCACGGTGTCTGAGAGATCATTCTCGGATTGTTGATAGCGGATGTTCCCGACACATGACAGGCAACCTTAAGCTGTTATCAAACTTTATTGCAAAGTTCATTGGCATGGGGTTAGGGAATGATCACCAGCGACTATCATGGGCTCGGAGACTATATCAATGGGAAATCGAATTAGCGGGGTTTATTATGTGGAAGGCCTCGGTCTGTCATTTCGATGAGCGGTTACGTGATGGAGATTTGGAGGTTGCCTTCGGGGAGAAAACTTGTTTCATTAAGTGATCTACAAGGAAGCGACCTTATGCGGCTCGTAATTCAAGTCTTTACACTATCTCTATGCAAGACATGGTTGCTTCTCCCCATCTGTTTACTTTCAAAGGCAACATCAACAAAATCACGGCTATGGCACGTGGTCTCTCTCACATCTAAACTTTCAAACCATCACCAACCTTGCTCGACACAAACTAGTTGAAGGACTCCCGCGGTTTCGGTATTCTAAAGATCACCTTTGCTCGACTTGTGAACAAGGCAGCACTCGTGCTCATTTTCCTTCAAGGTGGAACCGCGACTCTCGGCATGTGCTTCATCTTCTTCACATGGATTTGTGTGGCCCGATCGCGTGCAAAGCGATCAATGGAAAATGCTACATCTTAGTAATTGTTGATGACTACTCCGAGCGGACTTGGGTCTACTTTCTTGACAAAGATCAAGCTCCACGGATGATCATCACCTTTCTCAAGAAAATACAAGTTCGACTCACGGAACACTTGTTCTCAAAAATAAGAGCAGAACAGAGGCTGAATTTGTTAACAAACTCTTCGTGAATTTATGAGAAAGTAGGAATTGACATCGGTCTATTGCCGTACACGGAACAAAGCGGAGTTGTTGAAGAGCGAAACCGAGCGTTAGTGGAAGGCTGCAAGAACAATGTTAATCAATGCTAAACTTCAGTTACTTATGGGTAGAAAGTATCCTGCATGCTATACTCAAAACCGTTCTATGATTACAAAAGCATACAACAAAACACCTTTTGAGCTTGTCCCATGAGACAACCGAATCTCAAACACTTTCATGTATTTGGATCTCTTTGCTATCCGAATAATGATCGTGATGACTTTGGAAAGCTCAAAGCCAAAGGTGACATTGGAGTCTTTATAGGATATTGTGATAATTCTAAAGGTTTCCGAAACTGGAATCGTCGAACAAAGGAGGTTATGGAAACGATTCATGCTCATTTTGATGAACTTCTGAAAATGGATTCTGGTATAACGACTTGGAATCGGACCAACCGCTTAAACTTCCCCAAACCCCATCATCGGTGAACAAAGCCCTGACTTACTCGTCAACAAATGGAAAGGTTATTTGCTCATTTGTTGGTGGCGATATTGATGAACGTGCTCGAGTGTATCCATTTGTTTCCGTTGCTCAACGATAATAATCTTATACGATACACCTTTACAACAACTACGGTTGAAGAAGCACCAATTGACTCCAACACAGAGTTGAACAAACCGCTTCAACAATGATGAACAGGGTGATGATATTCGAATGAAGTACCCCCACACGCAGATTTTGATCCAAATCGCGTTCTTCAACCCGTTTGCAAATGAGGCTGCTACACGGATGTCCGGAATCATCAACAAACCATTTGAATCCTCAGAATCGCACAATGTATACCAACATCAACCCTCCACACATAGATGGACAAAGACCATCCTTTGGAAAATATTATTGGCAACCCGAATCAACCAGTCGTTACAAGACAACGTCTTCACTCGGATGGTGAACATTGCATTTATGCACTCCTTTGTCTATCCACGAACCTAAAACATCAAAGGCGCAATGACAAAGACAAGCTGGATGAATCCATGCAAGAAGAACTCAACCAATTCAAGCGTCTTGAAGTATGGGAGCGGTTGAACCAACAGGGAGTCGTCATTGGTTTCAAATGGATTTGGAAAAACAAATTGGATCTTTGAAGGAAATGTTATCGAGATAAGTCCGTCTAGTTGCTAAGGGTTATCGTCGAGGAAGGGGAATAGACTTTGAAGAATCTTTTGCTCGATTGCTCGTCTTGAAACTTTGGATATTTCGCGTTCGCGGCTCATATGAATATGACGGTCTATCAGATGGATGTCAAAGCTGCGTTTCTCAATGGACAACTCAAAGAAACGGTTTATGTCGATAACCCGGAAGGACCGTTGATCCCACGTTCTCGAATCATGTCTACAAAGCTGAACAAAGCTCGTATGGTCTCAAACAAGCTCCCGGGCATGGTGCGATAAGCTATCATCCTTCCTAATTGCCAATAATTTCACCAAGGTTGGTTGACCCTACTCTTTCATAAAATATCACGGGGAACATATTTTAATTGTTCAAATTTATATGGATGACATCATTTTTGGGTCAACTCATAAAAGTACTCAATAAACTTTTGCAAAACTAATGAAACAACATTTTGAAATGTCCATGATGGGTGAACTCACGTTCTTTCTAGGACTACAAGTTCATCAATCACCCCGTGGTATTTTCTTGAGTCGGTCCAAATATGCCCTTGAATTACTACATAAATTTGGAATGCAAACTGTGACCTTATGGCACACCAATGGCTCATACCAAGAAGCTAGAAACTGATTTACATGGGAAATTGGTGGACCCTACAAAATACCGTAGTATTATGGGGTCTCTCATGTATCTAACGACTAGCGGACGATATTGTTTTCTTCGTATATCTTTGCTCTCGTTATCGGTCGCGACCAACTGAAACCCACCTCTCAAGGGCTAAAAGAATCCTCCGATACATCAAGGGAACCATTAATTTGGGATCACGTATCCGAAGGATTACGGTTTTGAACTAATCGCTTTTGAGACTGACCGCGGGGATGCTTAGACTCACGGAAAAGTACCTCGGGGGCTTTACAATTTCTTGGTGACAAAGTGGTGTCATGGCAATGTAGAAGCGAGGATTGTACATCGCTGTTGTCCTCAACCGAAGCAGAATATGTAGCCATGTTGTGCTCAAGTCATTTGGATGAGAACACAACTCAAAGACTATGGTTACGTATTTGGCGAGAATCGATGTCTTTGCGACAATCGAGTGCCATTGCGATCTCGTGCAACTTCGGTTCACCACCAAATCAAAGCACATCGATCTTGATATCATTTCATCAAGGATCCGTGGACGGTCTTTGTTGAATTATATTTTGTGGAGTACGAATACCAATTGGCGAGATCTTCTCACCAAAGCCTTGCCTACCGCTAGGTTTAATGAGTTGGTCCACCGAATTGGTATGAGGTGTTTGACTCAAGAAGGTGGATGACCTCCTAAAAGCATCTTAAAAACTGTCACACACCAAAATCTCTTTTGTAAATAATTTTTCAAAAACAAAATACAAAAATATAAAATCTGATAAAACAACAAAATATTCTTCTAATCTAATTTTTCTTTCAACATGGCAAGTACATTTCTTCCATCAACACTATAATCTTTCAAAATTAGTATTTTTCGATCAAGTGTTGAGGGAGAAAATAAATACTTAACGTTTCAAATCATCCGTACTTGCATGTTGTCATATCAGGTTGTTTCCTTTATCAATGGTGGCAAACTTTACGGTTAAGCGACACTCCTGGGACTAAAATTTATAACCTTTCATCATTTATTAAATTAGAGGGGTGTCGTCAAGTTTTCTTTCTTAAAATCTTCGTTTGGTAACCAAAATGGATGTTAAATGGCTTTGTATGAAAATGGAAAAGGTGGAGGGACCAACACTGCCAAAAGTTTAAAGTTATTTTTAATAAAAACTCCTCCTACCTAACTATTTCATCACATTTATTACTTACACCTAAAAGATCCTACGCCTAAGAATCATTTGACAAATCCGTGTTTATGATCATCAATTTGTAAGTTGTTTCATGATCTTAACATGTTTACAAACATAGGTTTTGATTTTTACACGAATCCAACGGTCAAATTTGTTCTATGATGGTTTTTGTGTTCTCATAAGCGTATGAACTCATAATCAGAATGGGTGTTTATGGTTAAAGTTGTGTCAAAACATGTCTTTTACATCAATGATACTATTTTATCCTCTAAATCCACGAAACCGCAATTGAAGGTTTTCAAAATTAGGGTTTATGAGTGAATTGGGTATTTTCAAATGTGAAGGTTTTGGTCAAAATATTGTTGTGTGATACTCATATCATGTTGTATTTGATTTCCAGGCCTATAACAACCGAAACTAATTAAGTTGAATTAGGAATTAGGGTTTAATGTTCTTGAGTTTGGGTATTTTTGATTCATCACGATTTAGATGTTATAACTCCGTTATTAGACTCTCATAACATCCATGACTACGAGAATTGAATTGGTGCTAATCCATGGTTAAAACTCTTATCGCGTAATTCATAACCCTTAGGGTTTGACCTCTGCGTGGATTTTCTTATAAATGTTTAACAAGCTTTCATGCCATGATTTGATTTTAGAATGAATATATATGTTAAGATTGATGTTATGATGATTTTATTTCAGGGCTTGCTACTCGTAAACTCATAATCAAGGTCATTGAATCTCTACGCATAAGGATCACCTTCGCGTAGAAGGTTATCGAAGTAATCTTCACGCGTAGCGATCGCATAAGGTTCTACAATGGGACTACGCGTATCACATGGGGATATCGTATGATGACCTCATAAGGTCTACTCTTACGAGTAAGCCTTACGGCGTAAGGTTTATCTGCCACAGCGTAAGCTCACGCATAAGGTCCTTTTCCTGCAACAACTGCGTGGTTAGGATCTTTAAGCTTTAGATCTGCATTATGTTATTACTGTTTTAACTTTACACCAAAACTTCACGCCTAAGCCTTGAATGACCTTCATTATGAATTGTTACGTGTACAAACTTGTAAATAAACTAATCATAGCGTCACGAATCCAATAATGTCACTAATAAACTTAATCGTTTGATATGTTGTGAACAATAAGTGATAACATAAACTTTAAAACTTAAGTTAACTAACTCACAAAACATTTCAGCGTCATTGGACTATTGGACAAACAAGTGACTAAGGACTCGTAACAATCATTGTCACTTTACATTCAATAACTAGACAATAAGACCTTATGTTGACTAACATTATGTCTTTCGATATGTTGGTTCTTTTGGCTAATGTTATTTGAGATCACGACATATTTTGCTCAAATGAATGTGGATGCACACGGTTCTCACTATTCTTTGATATCTTCCCAAATGGCTATCCTAGAAAGAGTGGAAAGAACAACCTTAGGGTTGACTTTGACACCTTCACATGCTCAGAATCTTCTTGTCTCATTCTTTGTGGATATTCTAAGGAATCATCCCTACGAGAACATGCTCTCACACTCTACCCCTTTCTGATCAGGAAATCTACATTCGGCCAGTGCGGGACTCTATGCGAGGATCAACTGGTCAAAGTCACGGTGACAATGACACTTAATCACAAACAAGTCACTATCACTCCTGCGGACTTATGAAACGTACTTATCATTCCGGACATCGTGCCAACCTGACTTCTTTGCCACACCTCTTGAAGAGCAGTTACGCAATTTCTACTTGATATTGGCTATGATGAAGCGTCGAGGGAATTATCAACAAGCACTCTCGCGTGGACTTAGAACATTCCTCAACCGTGGAGAACACTCTACATCATCATCACTAATTCGTCTGTGCGTGGCAGTGGCTATGAGCATCCCAAGCTCATGGGCTACCAAGTCTTGGTCATTGATCAATAAGAAGGACATTCAAATCGAAGCACTGATATGGGATGACATGATGACATTTCCAAGAAACATGGCCAATGTCCGAGATACACAAAAGCTTTTGATCCATAGAGCACTTGGACTTAATCACGATATTCCCAAGAGGCTCAATGACCTCGACAATCCGACGTGTTGTCGAACCTATCCTTTCTATCAGAATCAAGGAATGGACAACAAAGAAACAAGGTGCGTCTTTGCTGATCACCTTGACAAATGAAATCAAAAGCTTGAAACATACAAAAGGTATCAAGTAGCGATGCGAGAAGGCAAAGTTGGTCATCTCGATGAAAAGCCTACGGAACTCCTACTGAGGAGAACGAAGAGGAAGTCTTGGAAGTACAATAAGCATAGAGAGTCAAAGGAAGGTTCCAAAGAGGAAACCTACTCCAAGGAAGAAAGTTCCCTCAAGGAAGGCTCCTATTCCTACACTGAACCACAAAACTCTTGGAAAGCTTTCAAGAATACCTGTCAGACGAGGAGGTCCACTACTCTACAGCTACAAAGGATGACTCTCCATCGGTACCAAAACCCCTAGTCCAATAGTAGAACATGGCAAAGGAAAGACTCACGTACTTGTGCCATATGATGAAAGCTCGAGAAAGTGATGAAGAGCAGCTGGATCAATCATACAGGAAGAAGTTCAAATTCGTTCGACTTCAACACGTTGCACAAAAATTTGCTCAAGAAAAAATGGGTGGCCGGGAGGTCAAGTGGTGCTGACTCAATCTTCACGGATCTGATGCGGTTAATCAACCCGATAAGGGATGCGGTGCCACCACAATTTAACGACAAATGCGTGTTGAAGACACTCTTGAGTATGATTTGAAGAACAAGAATCGAGAAGCTAGAGAAGGTAAAGGCGTGAAGAAGCTACGGTCAAAGCCAGTGATGAACAAGCTAAGACTAGCAATGAAGACATTGAGTATGATCGTTTCTTAGATAGTCACCATACGATCAAAGGAAGAAACTTCGAACCACCAAAGGACCCGAGGTCTCCTCACATCTCATCATCATCAGTTCTTCTTCTCCTCTTCACCACCACCATCAAAAGATCAACCAATCATCATCGGATCGATTGAAGAAGCCACCTCGATCTTGGATTTCTCATACTCATAAAAAGAATTGTAAAAATTTGTCCAACAAGTCGGAAAGAAGGACATGCTCATAAAGCGATTGGTTTTTCGCGACCAAATCATTATCTACATGATGAGAATGACAAGATCTTGAGAATGAAAGGAATATATCTGAGAAGCTCATGCGGATGATCTACAAAGGGAAAATGGTGAGATATCGAAGGCTACACTCACAAGTACCTTAGGATATCGTTCCTAAAGTCATAAAGGAGATGTTTACAGAACAACTATATCCGAATCTTATGCAGATAGCCAAGCAAACTATAAGATCAACACCCTTAACGTCACAATCAATCCATCGATCCTGTAGTTTTCGGATAATGATTGGTGGCCAAGCTTGTCACACAAATGTCTAAGCGATGGGACATTTACTTCGATGAAGGAAAGGCTGTTTCAAGCATTCTTTGGACTACCAACTTCAAGAAGCATGCGGTTCAGTGATAAGTCTAAGCGTCCTAGAGGCGATGAAGAAGATAAGGATCGGGATAAGAATGATGAAGCTAAGCGACGAAGAAGTCGGTGAATCATCTTCCATGCCACCTCATCAGCGGCCTCACAGCAAAGGTCCCTCCTCGTTCTTACACCGATAAACCTCATGATTACGAGACACCACCCCGGACTCAAAAACCCGTTGATTACTTTGAGTATACGGTGGTGGCGATGAGAACATATGAGCCTCTACAACAACCCACCTCTCCCAAACAAGTAAAGCCGGAACCTCATCTAGGCCTTAGAAACAAAAGAAAAAGCCAAAGGCGAGGCGTCTTATCATGGCTAGATGAAGACACCTGAGAGGAATTTGAATGGTTTCTACACTTGTCAATTCCACTCCACTGAAGGTCAAGATGCGGTAGGCGGTAATACAGGCATGCTAAGATTATGCAAGAAAAGTTCCATGTGAAGATGGCCGAAATTGAGTTGAGAATTGAATCAAGAATGAAGCTTTTCAACTATGGAAGATAGCTCGAGAAAGTGCCATCGGTGAATATCACCTTGAAATCATTTCTCGAGCTATGTCTAACAACATGGATTGGCTCAACCCGGAAGCAAACATCGACTTCACCAAGCGGGACCCTCCATACTACACTTGGTGGTCAAAACCTCTACCAACAATTGTAACCGGATGAACCTAGAATTCCTTTCCGACATTTCTTCAACAAAGACCCGGAATTTCTTCTTCATGGTGGCGATGGTTCAAGGAAGTATGCTACATCTCGACACTTCCATTCCGGCCGGTAGAATACTTTCAAGCGTATAGCTATCGGGAAGAGCTAATCACTTGTTCTCTAACAAAGTGGAAGCATCGACGAATGCCTTTATCTGGGGATTTATCATTGGCGGAATGAAGAATCTACTCTGAGAAACACTTGAGGTTGAAGTCTCAACATGCGATTATTTAGTTCTAAAAGTATAGTTGCCATCAAACCGTCGATGATTTTCATCTAAGTGGGATTACACCTTCTAAAGAATATGTTAGGTCACAAGGTTTACCACACAAAGCTTATAAGAAAAGATAAGGCGATTGAACAAGTAAGCCAAACACCACACACGATATTGATAAGAGCGGTTATGCGTAGTAGGTATGTGAAGAAAAACTGAACAACCAACCTTCAGTGAGGTTATTACATAGTATTTATAGGCAGGGCTAGAAACACTCCTACTCCTTCCCTTTCTCCTATGGGCTTGGGCCTAAGCTCATGGGCCTACTACATAAGCTTAAGGCTAATAACAAACATAAAGGCCATAATAAAGCTAACTATTACATATGAGTAACTAACACTTGAATAAGGTTTAGGTGATTCAACAATCTCCCCTCAAGTGTTATACATATGATTAACAAACACTCAAGTGTTGGTGATGAAAGCGGTGAAAGCGTTGATGTAATAGTAGCTTGGCGTCTTCGACATTCTTCTTTCTTGTGAAGAATTGGCTTGATTGAACAATCTCCCGATTAGTAGAGATAGTTTACTTTGACGATTATGCTTTGAAGTCATCTTTAACTTTTTCTTTGATCATTGTTTTTGTGATGAAAGTGATAGTATGTTGTTGCTCTGCATGGTGCGCTCCGAGTTACGCCCGATGCTCGGTGTCTCCACGTCATTCTTCAACATGCTCACACGCTCTTTGATGTTTGAATTCAGTCTTGATGAAGTTCTTTAAGTCTTTAACTTTGTAGATTCTTTGATTTGTGAAGAATCATTAAATTTGTTGTGTTGCTTTTGATATAGAACTTCCATTAGTGATGATGTTGGCGTGAGCATGAGAAGAATCAGCACGATCATTTCGCTCGAGCTTCCATAAAGTAAACATAAAAGCGGTTAGTAATAAGCGGATTAGGCACTAACAAGTTTGAACTCGAGAATGTTAACGACATAGTGTGAAAACACAACTCTAATTCTTACAAAGGCGGTTCTGAATGAGTCACAAGTGAGATAACGATGTACGAGAAGTACACCTACGATTGAGATGAGTTGCGAGGTACCGAAGCATCTCTACGGTATGAACGTTTGACACCACTACGTGCAATCCACGGGGAGTTGCGAGGCGACTTCTTTGTCGGTACATTTGATGTTGATCTGGCGAGTTTCCATTCAATCATTGAGGATCATAAATGTGAACCTCTCATAAATGTTCTCGACAAATTGCTAAGATCTGTGAAGGACTTGATAATGTACCACTGAAATTCTTATTGTTGAATATCAAGTGATGAAATGTCAAGTGTACCTAAGAGATCTTTTGATGAATCTTGTAGCTCTAGACTCAATAGTGCGTTTTGGTTTTCTGGAGCGGAGACTAGGGAGAGGGTCTCCTTCTTCAATACCAGCAATCTCTAAGAAAGCGATAGTTTATGTAGGGTTCCTGTGAGAATGAAACAAGCTTACGGTGAGAGAAACTTGAGTGGTTAAGAAGGTTTAGTGCATCGTCCTTTGGGTCCATGGCGACTTTAAATCTTCAATACCGGTGTCATCTAGTGACAACCAGGTAGCAATATGAATTGAACCGATTATGCGCCTAAGTTGAATAATCTGGAGGGCTATTTCTTTTCACCATTTTCTTTGCATTTTCTTTTTAATTCTTCAACTCCTTCTTTCTCCGATTCTCATTTTCTCCTTTTTATAATCATACCTAAGGACTTCTAAATACTAACTATTTGTGGTGTCCTTGGGTAGATCTCTCCGGCTCTGGCGGATCATAGGACGGTTATTCTAACCTTAGTCACCTTATAACTCCATGACTAACCTATGTTGCCATAAAAACCATTTTTGTGAAAAATCTCTCAAAGTGTTTGTGAATGAAAAGCATTTTAGTACCTTGTTGAGATAAGATTTTGCATAAATACTCCCCCCTCCACATGTGCTTAAGAGTTTTAACGGTTAAAATGCCGCAGTGAGGAAAAAGGCCTTACATTTTGAATTGATTCACTCAAGATAGACATTCCCCGCGAGAGATACGGTTACGTGGCATAGTTAAAGGTGCATTGTCGCTTTTAGGTGACAACTAGCTCTAATAACTACCTTGAAGGTGTAGAAATTCTCGAAGGTTGTCAAACCCGTCAGAGTTCATGTCTATCAAAAAGTTTCTCGAATGGTACATTCTACTCGAGACAAGTCCTGCGGACACGTTTACATCACTAGCGAACTAGCTTGAAATTATTACCGTCGAACAAGTCTTTGAGTTACTAACGGTTAAGACCTCGTCAATTCATGGGTTAAGTCTATAGCACAAAGATTCATTTGCATTGACACAACATATTTCTTATCACGTATTTTCTCCCCTCAAAAATGGCATATAAAATGTTATTTTTGAAAAGTTGAGAATAAATATGACCATTTAGAGTGTTGCGGGAAGAATGACCACGTGAACAATTTTAGAACAAAGATTTAATTCAAGTAATCCCCCTCAACGAGTGATATAAACGGTTGAGGTTTTGAAATCATAAGGGAAAGTACTTGTTCTTTTGAGCAAAACCTTGAAAAATGAAAGGTTTGATAGGTTTTACTCAAAAGTAAGAAGCTTTAGCTCCTTTTATAAGGATTGTGGCACTAAAGCGTACCACGGGGTCCTTTATTTACATACGGGTTGTACTTGTAATGTGTGCACAGGCCATAGACATAATAAATCATACATCCAAATATGTAATGAAAGAAGCAGTTCAAGGGGTACGGGGTAGTCGAGATGTTCTTGAGTGTGAGTCGGGCGTTGAAATCCGATGATGTTTCTCACAGTTGACCACCAACATAGCTTTCCGTCTTCTGGTACTGATCCGCTTCTATACAACCGTTCATCAATCATGGTGATGATCCTCTTCACGTCCCTTCGATCATGAGAATTCCATCGCTTAGGAGACCCGATCTTTTGGTGTATATCCTTCAACGGGTAAGCCAATCCGTCCCTAACCATCTTCAAAGTGTGATCACCAAACTTGTGAAGATCTCGCGCATCAAGAAATTTCTTTGAAGTTCCTTTGCGGTAAACGGCGCGAAAGGTTTTGATGAGTATATTGTGGAAGGCTGGTTGATGTCGGGTAGATCAAGCTGCGTGGAGTGAAGTTGACACGGAGTCGATAAGATTCAAGCTACCGGTGGAGATCTTCTACACATTCTTGGATAACTATGCGTCGATGAAGATGAGCGACTTGATGAATTCACGTTGTGTGGAGAATTGTCTCATCGACCACATACTTTGGCAAGGTACATGTCTTCGATGTCGTTGATAGACAAATTCTCAAAGTCGAGCTTCGAGAAAATGCATAATCCATTTTATCTTGTCGTTTGACCACGATATTCTTTAGGAAGGTGTAGTCCCACTTAGATGAAAGATCGAGCGTGTATGATGGCAGCGATACTTTTAGAACTAACTCTTGCATGTTGAGACTTTTGAACACGGAGCTTACGTAGTAGATTCTTCGGCGTTCAGGCCAATGATGAATCCCGTACAATGCATCTCGGTCGTATGCTTCCACTTTGTTGGAGAACAAGTGATTGGCAAAAGCTCGATGGCTATGTAGTTGAGTATATAGGCTGCGGGAATGGAAGTGTCAAAGATGTAGCGTATTTCCTTAAACCATCGCCACCATGTAGAAGAAAATCCAAGTCTCTGTTGAAGAAATATCGTATTGGAATCCTTGGTTCATATGATTGGCCAATTGTTGGTAGAGGTTTTGACCCGGTCGATTGTAGTATGGAGGGTTGTCCCGTTTGGTGAAGTCGATGTTTGCTTCGGGTTGAGCCAATCCATGTTGTTAGACATAGCTCGAGCAATGTTTTCAAGGTGATATTCGACCTCGATGGCACTTTCAGAGCTATCTTTCCACAGTTGAAAAGCTTCATTCTTGATTCGCCTCAACTTCGGATTCGTCATCTTCTTTACACGGAACTTTTCTTGCATAATCTTAGCATGCTCCAATGTATTACCGTCTACCGGATCTTGACCTTCTTCGGGTGGGGAGTGGAATTGACAAGTGTAGAAACCATTCAAATTCCTCTATGGTGTCTTCATCTAGCCATGATAGGACGTTTGCCTTGGGCGCCTTTTCTTCTTTCTTAGGCCTAGATGAGGGTTACGGTTTCTTTACTTACTTGTTTGGGAGTGGTGGGTTGTTGTAGGGGCTCATGGTGTTCTTCATCGTCACCACCCGTATACTCAAAGTAATCACGGTTTTTGAGTGCTGGGTGGTGTCTCAGGAAAATCATGAGGTTTATCGGTAGAAGAGCGAGGAGGAGACCTTTGTTGGCGAGGAGGCGTTGGGGATGAGGTGGCATAGAAGATGATTCACGGACTTCTTACGTCGTTTAGCTTCATCATTCTTATCCTGATCCTTATCTTCATCGTCTCTAAGGCGTTTAGACTTATCGGCTTGAATCTGCATGCTTCTTGAAGTTGGTAGTCCGCAATGCTTGAAACACTTTCCTTCATCAGAGTAAATGTCGAATCGTTTAGACATTTGTGTGACAAGCTTGGCCACCAATTCATTATCCGAGAAACTACAGGATCAGATGGATTGATTGTGACGGTTAAGGGTGTTGATCTTATAGTTTGCTTGGCTATGTGCATAAGATTCGGATATAGTTGTCTGGTAAACATCTCCTTTGTGACTTTAGGAGCGATATCCAGAAGGTACTTGTGAGTGTAGCCGATCATTACGTCCATTTTCCCTTGTAGATCATCACATGAGCTTCGTATGTATTCCCTTTCATTCGCATCTTGTCATTCTCATCATGTAGATCTTGCATTTGGTCGACAAACCAATTCAGTTTTACTGAGAGCATGTCCTTCTTTCGACTTGTTTGGCACGCTTTCACAATTCTTTCATGAGTATGAGAAATCCAAGATCGAGGTGGCTTCTTCAGCGATCGGATGATGATTTGGTTGATCTTTTTGATGGTGGTGGTGAAGAGTGAGAAGAAGAATCGATGATGAAGAGAGACATGAAGGAGACTCTGGATCCTTTGGTGGTTGAGAGGTTTCTCCTTTGATTGGCGGGGCTGTCTAGCGAAACTTATCATATCATTATCATCTTGAGACTTATCTTTTCTTCGATCTTTTCTATCTCGGTCTTTTCTTTGTGACCCTCATCTTTCTCGGACTTTTCTTTACGGGTTCCTCAAATTCATACACAATAGTTTCTTCCAAGGGCATTTGTTGTTGCTCCAAAGTGGTGGCACTGATCCTTATCGGGTTGATTAACTGCATCAGGACCAGGTGAAGGTTGAGCTGTACCACTTGACCCTCCGGGGCCACCCATTTGTTCTTTTGCAAATTCTTTTTCCGCGTGTTGGAGTCTAAGGAATTTGAATTGCTTCTTGTATGAAGTATCCAGTTGCTCTTCTTCTTCATCTGAGCTTTCATCATACGGTACAAGTACAGGAGTCTTCCCTTTTCCTTTGTTAATTTGGTGGACTTGGAGGTTTTGGTGCTGATGGAGAGTCATCCTTTGCGGTTTCGAGTAGTGGACCTCCTCATCGATTGTGTATCTTGAGCTTTTCGTCCAGTAGCTTTCTTTGTGGTTCAGTGTAGGAATAGGAGCGGCTTCCTTGGAGAACTTTCTTCCTTGGAGTAGGTTTCCTCTTTGGGACCTTCCTTTGACTCTCTGTGCTCCTTGCACTTCCACACTTCCTCTTCTGGTTCTCCGAGTAGGAGTTCCAGAAGACTTCTCATCAAGATGACCAACTTTGCCTTCTCTTACTGCTACTTGATACCTTTTGTATGTCTCGAGCTTTTTGATGTCTTTAGACAGAAGGTGATCAGGTCTGACACCTGTTTCTTTGTTGTGCGATTCCTTGATTACGTGATAGGGTAGGTTCGATCAACATATCGTGATTATCTGGGTCATTGAGCCTCTGTGGAATGTCGGGATGAAGACCAAGTGCTCTCTGGATCAACAATTTTGTGTATCTGACATAGGGAATCTTTGAGCCAAGTTTCTTGTGAAATGACATCATGTCTTCCCATAATAGTGCTTCAATTTCAATGTCCTTCTTGTTGATTAATGACGAGAAATTTGCAGTTCCATGAGCTTGGGATGCTCATATCCACTGTCACGACCAGAGACTGACTTGGTGATGATGATGTAGAGAGTTCTCCACGGTTAAGGAATGTTCTTAAGGTCCACATGAGAGTGCTTAGTAGCCATTCACGAAGCTTCATCATAGCCAATATCAATAAGAATTGAAGAACTATCTCTCAGTGATGGTGTGGCAAAGAAGTCGGTTGGCCGCGATGTCGGATTGATAAGTACAGGCCGTAAGTCTACGAGGAGTGATGGTGACTTGTTTGTGATTAAGTGTCACCGTCACGCACTTTGACCGTGATCCTCGCATAGAGTTCGAATGCTGAATGTAGATTTCGATGCTGTGGCGAGTGTGAGAGCATGTTACGGTAGGGATGATTCCTAAGAATATCCACAGCGATCAAGCATGAAGATTCTGAGCATGTGAGGGTTTCAAAGTCAACCCCAAGGTTGTTCTTTCCAATCTTTCTCGGATAGCCATTTGGGAAGATATCAGCAATAGTGAGAACTTCTGATGCATCCACATTCATTTGTTCGGCCATGTCGTGATCTGAAATAACATTAGCCAAAAGAACCAACATATCGAAAGACATAATGTTAGTCAACAGAAGGTCTTATTGTCTAGTTATTGAATGTACAGTGTCAATGATTGTTACGAGTCCTAAGTCCCTTGTTTGTCCAATAGTCCAATGACGTTGTGAAATGTTTCATGAGTTAGTTAACTTTAAGTTTTAAAGTTTATGTTATCACTTATTGTTCACAACATATCAAACGTTTAAGTTTATTAGTGACATTATTGGATTCGTGACATTATGATAAGTTTATTAACAAGTTTGTACACGTAACAATTCATAATGAAGGTCTATCAAGGCTTAAGCGTAGATTTGGCAAAGTTAGCAGCGTAAGCGAAGTGATATCTGGCGTGAGCGAAAGCTTATGCGTAGGATCCTAACTACGGCGTAAGAAATGTTCAGCGTAGGAAAAGGGGACCTTATGCGTAGGGCTTACAGCGTGGCGTATAAAGACCTACGGCGTAAGGCTTACTAAATGAGTAGACCTTATCGTAGAGTCACTGTTTACGCATATTCTTCACGGGATACTGCGTAGTCCCATTGTAGAACCTTATGCGTAGTAGTTAGCGTAGGATTACTCTTACGCATAACGCCTACGGCGTAAGGTGATCCTTATACGTAGAGTAACAATCGACCTTGATTCTGAATTTTACGAGTAGCAAGCCTGAAATAAAACCATCATATCATCAATCTTAACATGTATAGTCATATTAAACACAAATCATGGCATGAAAGCAAGTTAAGCAGTTACGCGTAGAAAGTCATACGCGTAGGTCAAAACCCTAAGGGTTATGAATTACGCATAAAATTTCTAACCATGGAAATTGCACCAAAAATTTTCTGGAAGGTCTAAAGTGTTGTGAGAGTCTATAAACCAAGTTATAACATCCAATTCATGGTGAAACAAAAATATCCAAACTCAAGAACATTAAACCCTAATTCTAATTACGACTTAATTAGTGTTTCGGGTTGTTATGGGGCACGGAAATCATTAATTTAACATGATATAGTATCACACAACAATCTTTTGACCAAAAACCTTCACATTTGAAAACACCCAAATCGACTTAAGAACCATAATTTTGAAAAACCATCAATTAGTGTTTAGGGTGGATTTGAGGATGAAACTAGTATCATTGATGTTAAATACATGTTTTGACACAATCTTTTTAACCACAAACGCCCTTTTATGATTTGGTGTTCTTGCGCTTACGTGTAAGACACTAAAGTGACTATTTCATAACATCAAACCGTTGGATTTTTGAAAGATTCAAAACCATTGCTTAAAACATGTTTTATAAACACGAAATCACTTACAAATGATGATCAGAAACCGGTTGTCAAGCGACGATTCTTAGGTAGGATATTTTCTTGGTGTAAGTATTAAATGTGATGGAATAGTTAGGTGGAAGTGTTTTATTAAAATGACTTTAACATTTTGATAGTTTTGGTCCCTCCACCTTTTCCTTTTTCATACAAAGCCATTTAACTTCCATTTTGGTTATCAAACAAAGATTTTAAGAAAGAGACTTTGGCGACACTCCCCTCGACTTAATAAATGATGAAAGGTTATAAATTATAGTCCGAGGTGTCAGTTTAACGAGAAAAGTTTACCACCATTGATAAAAGAAACAACAGGGATATGACCACATGCAAGTACGGATGTTTGAAGCGGTTAAGTATTTGTTTTCTCCCCTCAACACTTGATCGAAAAATATTGAATTTTGAAATATTAGAGTGTTGTGGAAGAAATGTACTTGCCATGTTAAAGAAAAATAGATTAGAAGAATATTTTTGTTGTTTTATCAGATTTTATATTTTTGTATTTTGTTTTTGAAAAATTATTTACAAGAGATTTTGGTGTTTGACAGGTTTTAAGACTGTTTTAGGAGGTCATACAATTCCTCTTGAGTCAAACACCTCATACCAATCCGGTGGACCAACTCATTAAACCTAGCGGGAGGCAAGGCTTTGGTGAGAAGATCGCCAATTGGTATTACGTACCCACAAAATATAATTCAACGGTACCACGTTCCGTGATCCTTGATGAAATGATATCGAAGATCGATGTGCTTTGATTTCGAGTCTGAACGAGTTGCAGATCGCAATGGCACTCCGATTGTCGCAGATACATCGGGATTACTGTCAAATCGTAACCATAGTCTTTGATTTGTGTTCTCATCCATATGACTTGAGCACAACACGCCGACATGGCTACATATTACCTTCGGTTGAGGACAGCGATGTACAATCCTGCTTCTTCGATTGCCATGACACACCAGTTTATCACCAAGAAATTGTAAAGCTCCTGAAGTACTTTTCCGTGAGTCTAAGCATCTGCGTGGTCGGCATCGAAAAGCGATTAGTTCAAAACCAGAATCCTTCGGATACGAGATCCCCAAGTTAATGGTTCCCTTTATGTATCGGAGGATTCTTTTAGGCCTCGAGAGGTGGGTTTTGATTGGTGCGGCCGATACGAGCAAAGATATACGGCAAAGACAATATGGTCTGCTATTGTACATAGATACATGAGAGACCAAAGAATACTACGGTATTTTGTAGGGTCCACCAATTTCCCATGTAAATCAGCATCTAGCTTCTTGGTATGAGTCATTGGTGTGGCATAAGTGTCACGGGTTTTCATTCCAAATTTGTTTAACAATTCAAGGGCATATTTGGGTGACTCAAAAAAATACCACGGGGTGATTGATGAACTTGCATCAGAAAGAGCGTGAGTTCACCCATCATGGACATTAAAATTTTTCTTCATTAGTTTTGCAAAAGCGATTGAAAACTTTTATGTGTAGACCCAAAAATGATGTCATCCACGTAAATTTGAACAATTAAGATATGTGCCCCGTGATATTGTATTAAAAGAGTTGGGTCAACCGAACCTTTGGTGAAATTATTAGCAATGAGGAAGGATGATAGCTTATCGTACCATGCAGGAGCTTGTTTGAGACCATCTGAGCTTTGTTAGGTTTGTAGACGTGATTGAACTTCGGGATCAACGAATCCATCGGTTGGTGACATAAACCGTTTCTTTAAGTTGTCCATTGAGAAGCGCGTTTTGACATCCATCGATGACCGTCATATTCATATGAGCCGCGAGCGCGAAATATCCGAGCGACCTCAAGGCGAGCAGCCGGGCAAAAGATTCTTCAAAGTCAATACCCTCTTCACGGCGATAACCCTTAGCCACCGGGCGTGACTTATTTCGATAACATTTCCTTGACATCAATTTGTTTTCCAAATCCATTTGAGACCAATGGCGTAGACTCATTGGTCTTTCAACCAATTCCCATACTTCAAGATGTTTGAATTGGTTAAGTTCTTCTTGCATGGATTCATCGGTTGTCTTTTGTCATTGCGTCTTTGATGTTTTTAGGTTCAGATTGGCAAACGGTGAGTGCATAAATGCAATGTTCACCATCTGAGTGAAGACGTTGTCTTGTAACGGCTGGTTGATTCGGGTTGCCAATAATGTTTTCGAGAGGATGGTCTTTTGTCCATCTATGTGTGGAGGGTTGATGTTGGTATACATTGTGCGATTTGAGGATTCAAATGGCTTGTTGAAGATTCTGCGACATGGTGCAGTGCAGCGGTCATTAGCAAAGCGGGTTAAAGAACGCATTTGGATCAAAATCTGCGGGTGGGGTACTTCATTCAGAACATCATCAGCCGGTTCATCATTGTTGGAAACGGTTTGTTCAACTGTTGTGTTGGAGTCAACTGGTGGTGCTTCTTCAACCGTAGTTGTTGTAGCAGGTGTATCGGTATAAGAGTATTATCGGGTTGAGCAGCGAGCAGTGGATACACACGAGCACGTTCATCAATATCGATCAGCGGTGAGTGAGCAAATAACCTTTCCATTTGTTGTGAGTAAGCTGGGGGCTTTGTTCGGTGATGATGGGGTTTGGGGAAAGTTTAGCGGTTGTGACGGGTTCCAAGCTGTTATGCTCAAAAGCCATTTCCGTAAGTTCATCAAAATGAGCATGAATCGTTTCCATCACCTTTTTTTTATGCGCGATTCAGTTCGGAAACCTTTTGAATTATCACAGTATCCGATAAAGACTCCAATGTCGGCTTTGGCTTTGAGCTTTCCAAAGTCATCACGATCATTATTAGGATAGCAAAGAGATCCAAATACATGAAAGTGTTTGAGATTCGGTTTTCTTTTGTGGACAAGCTCAAAAGGTGTTTTGTTGTGGCGTTTTGTAATCATAGAACGGTTTTGAGTATAGCATCAGCATAGATACAACTTACGCCCATAAGTAATCTGGAAGTTTAGCATTTATTAACATTGTTCTTGCGGCTTCCACTAACGTTCGGTTTCGTCTTTCAACAACTCCGTTTTGTTCGGTATGCGTGCAATAGATGTGCTGTATCTTTGAATTCCCACTTTCTCATAAAATTCACGAAGAGTTTGATGAACAAATTGGTGCCTCTATCGTTCGATTAGTCGAGCGGTGTTTCGTAGCTGAATTTGTATTTTTGTGAAAGAAGGTGATGATCAGCTGCGGAGCTTGATCTTTGCTTCGAAGAAAGTAGACCCAAGTCCAGCGTGAATAGTCATCAACAATTACTAAGATGTAGCGTTTGCCATTGATCGTTTGCAGCGCGCCGGGCCACACAAATCCATGTGAAGAAGATGAAGCACATCTTGAGGTTGTGTTCCACCTTTGAAGGAAAATGAGCACGAGTGCTTTTGCCTTGTTCACAAGTTGAGCAAAGGTGATCTTTAGAATACAGAAATCGTGGGAGTCCTTCAACTAGTTTGTGTCGAGCAAGGTTGGTGATGGTTTGAAAGTTTAGATGTGAGAGACGACGGTGCCATAGCCAGGATTTTGTTGATGTTTCCTTTGAAAGTAAGCAGATGGGAGAAGAAGCAACCATGTCTTGCATAGAGATAGTGTAAAGACTTGAATTACGCGAGCGAGACATAAGGTCGTTTCCTTGTAGATCACGAATGAAACAAGTTTTCTCCATGAAAGCAACCTCCAAATCTCCATCACGAACTGACCCTACGAAAGCGATTGTGACCGAGGCCTTCCACATAATAAACACTGCTTATTTCGATGTTCCCATTAATGTAGTCTCCGTAGCCCATGATAGGTGCGAAGTGATCATTCCCGAACGGCGATGCCAATGAACTTTGCATAAAGTTTGATAACAGTTTAAGGTTGCTGTCATGTGTCGGGAACATCCGCTATCAACAATCCATAGAATGATCGTATCACTGCATTACACACAGGGCGACACGAGATGGAATAGAAGTAGATGTGGAACCGAGAATGTTAGAGGGTTCGAAGCGATTATAGTAGATATACAAACATCAATAGCTTTAGGTATCCATTTAAATCCTAGTGTGTTATATATCCATTTCGGCCATCTCCAACTAGTATTTGCTTTAGTCTTAGTGAATGCACTAGGTGGTACTACATTCCTAGGAGGTGAAAGCTGGAGCTCTGAGGGGACAGTCGTTTCTTAGAATCTAAAGAGGGCGGTCTACCAAGCAGGACTTAGAAAGATTAGTGGGCCTAGAGGTATTCCGATTCTTAGGATTCCTTAAGCGAGAGATGATAGCTTTAGCAACACATTTATCATGACAATCAGAATTCATACTTTTACGACAAATAACACAAGGTGCATCGGACTGAATATCAAAAGTACTTAACGGTTTAGCATTCGTTACATCACTATTTCTATTACATTTGCGGGCCTTAATATCTATAGTGGAAGCATGGAGTCTTATTCATAGTCCAAGGGTGTTCTTCTACTTTAGCATTCCTTATTGATCTTTTCTTAGGTCGCAACTTCCTATTCTTGGATTGAGTGCTCCTAGGCTATGAAGTCGCGGCGTTTGGAAAAGATAACTATTCTGTTTCAGTAGAAGGAGGCACGTTAGCAACTTGTGATTTGGCAGTAGTGATTCTAGGTTCATGATTACTAAGTGTTACTGGGGCTATTCTCTTAATCAGGTGGCGGAAGTTGTTCATACTTTCCTAACATTTCTCTTAACTTGAAGATAGTGTGAATCGGATCTTGATTTTGGAACGAACATTTCGGCAAAATGCATAACTTCATTAGTGTGTGCAAGATAATGATCAAGTTCATTAGATGCTTCATCACGAGTCTTTTGAGTAAATCAAATATGACACCATATTCCTTTTGAACTTTTACAAGTTCTTGTTCATATTTTGAGATTTGACACTTAAAAGACCCGTTTTGATCATCCAGTTGCTCAATTTTAGGATCGAAGATTTTGCATTGCCTAGGGCGATTTTGTGTTGAAAAACAAGTTGTTGATCATGAATATCTTTTTGACACCAATTAAGGCGGCGTATTGCATTTGAAAGTTCGTTTGACAATCGTTTATTTTCAACTTTTAAGGACTCGTCGAAGCACATTATCGGTGTTCTCAACATTTACCACAGAATCACAGATATCGTGAGAGATATAATCAAATGCATATGACAAAGAATTCAATAACAGCCATTATGGACATCGGCACAGATGGCATCTTCCAAGAGTCGATCAACATCTTTTCTCAACAGTTTCTTTTTCGTTTAGTGTTAGAAATAGATGTTTCTTTTCAACGACCTTCATTAATCAAAGTTCCTTATGAAAATCCCTTTCCCAAGACAATGCACAACTTTTCAAATTTTAACATTTGGTAAAGATTTTTCTGAAAAATGTCTCTTTGTTCTCGCGCTAGAGGCGATTGAAAGTGTTGAACTTTGATTTGAGAATGATATTCTATCTCATGTTGTAAAGTTTTGAGGTCAGCCATGAAAAGGTCAAAATATCGAAGAATTTTGCGATTTTCGGGTTTTGAGTTTACTTCACTAAGGAAGGTAAGGACCATAAGTTTGTGCATAATCGGTTTGGGATTAACATTAGAAGACTCGAGTGTTTTATGATTACCCTTGGTGTGTTAGAAGAATCCGTTGGTGTGACGAAAGTGACGCTTTTGAATAGTTAAAAGGTTTGTTGTAAACAACTTTTTCTAATTTTGATCGACTCTCGTCTTATGCATCTAATTCCTCTTGACGATGATATTCAACAACACTCATAACAAAATTATCAATTTTATATTCGCCTTTGGAAACTTTAGGATCTGATTTGAATGCTTTGGTTGAAAGCTTAGGTTTGTAATCAGCAAGATTCGGTCCATATCCATTTGGATTGGGTTTTAAAGTAAACTTTTCAATGGTTGTGACCGACTCGCCATGTTTATAAACAACAGTTTTAAACTCTTTAAGTTTGTTTTGCAAGCCGATGATTTCTTCAAGATGATCATCTATTCGTTTCGTTGAATGCTTTTTGTATGCAGAGAACTGTTTTTGACAAGTTAACAACTCAGCCTTAGCTTTTTGATTTTCAAAGGTGAGAGCGTTAATTTGCTTTTTATGTTCATGTTTTTGATTTGTTCTATCTCGGACAACAAAGCATTCTTGGCGGCTAGATCAGCATCTGTCTTTCTAACTATTTTTCGTTTTGATGAGATTTGGCAAAGGCTGCTTCAAAACCGTTTTCACGTTTTTCTTGAGTTTTGAAAAAGTTGAGTTGCTTTGTAAACATTCAAAATCCTTGGTTAACATTGCATTTTTGCTTTTCAAGTCCTGATTAATGGCATGACATTTTTCCACTATGGTCGCGGTGGTCTTGTATTAAGCGAGCAAAATCTGGATGAGGCAAAAGTTAGGCGTGTTCAACGTGAGTCACAACATGATCATTACTGAGATCCTCAAGTATAACCACGAAGTCAATTTGATTATCAAGGAAACCGTTTGGTCATCTTGATCGTCAAATATAACGACGGGGTCTAGTTGAAAATCGTCGGAATGAAATGTGGACGACTCATTTTGAACATTCTGAGCCTTGCGGATTAGATGTTGGCGGAGATATGAGATCGAGAGATAAATATGGTTTGTTCGGGTAAATTTTCTGAGACAAGCCATCGGTGTCATAACTGGGCTGTGTCACTCATGTGTAACTCATGCATATTAGCCATCAACATAACAGTTGCATTGGACTGCAAGTCCTCCATATCATCATCACGAGTCAGCATTTGCCATAAAGCTCGTTCTTTGTGCGTGAGAGTTCCACCGCTTCATCCTTAAGAGCCTAAAGAAGAGCCTCTTTGAAATAAGCACTGCCCCTAGTCCTTGGCTTTGGGCATGCATTAGCCAGTGTCCCTTCTCATTGGGTTGTAGCATCAAAGACTATTCAACCCATTATGAGCATTTCCCTGTTCCACCACTGGAGCTCGATTGTTATTCCTACCCACGGCATTAAACCCTTGACCACCGCCCATCGGCGACCATAACCACGATTCTAAACTTCAACTCGTCCATTGTTCACAACAGCTTGATTCCTTGTATTAGATGAGGCGAATCACGGTTGTTGGATTTGTTAGTATAACGGCTAAAGGCATTAGCAATCATAGCAAATCCTTGTTGAAGTGCTTCAAGCGGATCGAGATTCCTCATTAGCTCCACTGACAAGGGCTTGAGCATTGTTGTTGTTGTATGGAACCAATTGAGTTTGTTGAGATTGAGGCTTGTGAAGGATTATGTGGTGTGATTGTATGTTGGTTGAGTTCTTGGTTGAGGAGAATAACTGTTTTGAGCATATAAGGCAAGTTGTTGATTTTCGGATGTGTCGGTGGAGCAATTTGAGCACGGAGAATCCTTTTCCTATCAACTTCCTTTTCATGAGGCTTCAAGTAATCGTATAACAATCCATATGTAGAATGATGCAAATTCTTAAAGCGCTTGACGAGAAAAATGACATACTTCTCCCATTCAGGGACCAAGACTACAGGAACTTAATATTAACTGCAATTCTTGGCATGATGATGTTGTGTTTATCCAAATCATTGATGATGTCAAAAAATCGATGATGATAGGACTCTAGTGTCTCTCTAGATTCAATCATGAAGTGTTCATAAGCCAAGTAAATTTTGGATTCCAAATCCTCCTGATTGAGTACAGATCCTTCCATAAGAAGATGAATATGATCCCACATTTCCTTTGCAGTCTTTTGAGCATCAACACTTAGAAGAATTGGGTTAGGTAATCCTAAGAGGATGTATTGCATTGCAAGTTCATCAGCTTCATAGTGTAGAAGTTCTTGAGGATTCAAGTCGCTTGATAGCAATGTTTGTTTGTTCATCTCTTGGTGGAATAGCATTTGGATCTCCGGGTACAATGACAGTTGGCATCTCAAATGGACCTTCCAAGATAACCTTCTTTAAGAACTTTCCATGTGGCTTCTTCAGATCACAAAACCTAAAGAACCTTATCACCCATTGATCGTAGTTTCCTGGAGTGAGCATTGGAGGTCTATCAAGT
>OU343216.1:150358459-150383864 GCA_910596185.1 Chrysanthemum makinoi | reverse complement strand
GATCAATATATAGAATCGTGGCCTTCAAACGCATTTTGAATATTACACACACACACACACATACACACATATATATATGTATATATGTATATGTGTGTGTGTATATATATATATATATATATATATATATATATATATATATATAACAGGAGGCATTTGGCATTAATGCCACCTCAATGCCAAATAATCCAATTTAATGCCACATAATCATTTGTTGTCCAACTAAGCAATATTTTTATCCACCTAAGCATTAATTGTTAAATTTAGGTATTTTATTAATTTTTTTGGTAATGTTCGGATTTTTATTTAACATTTTTGCAAATTGTTTATAAAAAAGGTGCTTTGAAAGGATTGAACCTTGGTTGTTTTGATAAATAACTTGTGTGTTTACCACTTAGGCAACAAGTTATTTTGATAATTATGTTGCATATTATAATATATAAATGGCTATAATTATATTGGAATCCTATGCTAAATACAATTTGTCTACAAAAATTATATTAATTAATTATCTTTTTTAAAACTTTTTATACATATCTTTTCCTTAAATATATATTTTTTTTCTTAATTCATAACCCTAATAAAATTCGGTTCTAACCATTTTTTTTTTCGACTCTTTTATTTGGTTATTTTTGTGCTGCTGCTGCTGTTACATGTTGATTTGGTTTTTTTTCTCCTGCTCTTTGGTTGGTCTGTAATATATGTTGAGCTCTTGATTTGCTTTGTTTTTTTGTTACTGTTGATGTGCATGTATTATTATAACCAAGCCCTACACACGTCACTGTTCAATTAATATTAAATGTTGATTTTTTGTAATAGTTTGATGTATATGATAATATTGTAGTTTCTTTAATTGTTTGTTTCCGTGCATTATAATAGGGGTGAATCACGTTTGAATTTTCTTACACATACGCCATGGAGGATGTGGTTCAAATGGAGGATGTTGTTCAACAGACATATGATAAGTAAGTATGTTAGACATGATAAGTAAGTATTATAGACAAAACATAGAATGCTTGAGATGCCTGCTTTATTATGCTATTGTGTTCATAATTGTTATATAACTTTTGTGTATATTATGTATGTTTGTAGGTACATAAACGTGTTGTTTTGGAGCAAGGTAAGTACGCCTCTTTTTGTGAAACCCTAATATCTATTTTCTACTTGAACTCATAATATTTTTCTGGTTTGATTTTGTTTTGTTTCTTTTGTCTATGTTTTATGTTGACACTAACACACAGAAAAAGATGCATTCATGCACCGGTATCATGGTTTGTTTTATAGGCTAAATTACCAATGTGAGAGATAGCAGCCATTATCAACGAATATGCTAGCCGAGAATAATTATTAATACAATTTTGATGGGTTGTGGTTTTTTTTATGTAACCAGATGAAAATGCCCTCTTTGTGTAGGTGAGTGATGACGAGGTGGAATTCTTGACACAAAAGAAATCTGATGATGAAGAAGCAGTCAAGTCTTTGTGGGTCTTAAGCTTTTGGTTTTTACTGATGGTGAGAAGGGTTGTTGTTAATCTTACTTGAGCCGATACCTGAATTTTATATGATAGTGATTGGGTAAACCTTCATAAATAAATTTTATTACTGTGGTTTAGCCTTTTCTTTTTTAATAGTATTTTCTTATCGGCTTTGTGATTCATCTGACTACGAGTGATTCTATTTTCTTTTATGTTTTTAGTAAGCATGTAAACTTTATACTCTGTAGCTTATTTTTATAGCGTTTGTTAATGTTTCGGTACTTATAACTATTTTATTTTTTATAGACGGGTTTGTAGTTAGCATATAAACTTTATAACTATTTTATTTTTTTGTTTTGAAAGATGGATCGATACCACAAGGTGGAGAAGCCAAGAGCAGAGCAACCCATTGATGAGAACGAGATCTAAATTACTAGCCAAGGGAGGATGCAAAGCTATATTACCTATGCCATGACTTTGCTTCAGGTAGCCTCATCGCTTCTAATTCATAATGTGTTTGTATGAGGGTTGTTTGTTTAAGCTTAAATGTGGTTTCTGAGCTATAACGGGAACTCATATCACTTTGACCATGGAATCATTATGATCTTAACGGGAACTCCTATCATTTTGATCATTTTGTGTAGCAGGAGCACTTCGACAACATAGAAGATGTATCATTTTGAGTAAGAAGCTGAAGTTTGTCGAAGTAGATTCCATGGTAAAAATTTTTGTGTATATTATGTTGAAAACTGTAGAAGAAACTATAAAATACGAACTGCTAGCCTGTATGTTGAAGCTGATCCAATTATGTTTTTAGCTCATCAGCAAAAGAGTTGTATACTTGTGATGAACAGTCCTCCTAGACTTATTCATAAAACATATTATATTATCAATCAATATAATATGTTTTATGAATATATAAATGTTGGAATCACTCCTAAACCTTATTCAAGTGTTAGTTACACATATGTAATAGTTAGCTTATTATGGCCTTTATGTTTGTTATTAGCCTTAAGCTTATGTAGAAGGCCCATGAGCTTAGGCCCAAGCCCATAGGAGAAAGGGAAGGAGTAGGAGTGTTGCCTTAGCTCCTTGCCTATAAATACCTTATGTAAACCTTCATTTGAAGGTTGGTTGTTCAAGTTATTCCTTTCACATATCACCTACGCTTAAACCGTATTACCATTACGTGTGTGTGTGTTTGTTTACTTGTTCAATCGCCTTTATCTCTTTCTTATAAGCTTGTGTGGTAAACCTTGTGACCTAAAAGTGGTATCAATCGCCAAATAGTTGGGTGAACAAGTTTGTTTTTGAAGGTTTTTTTTGGTCTTACGCGTAAAGTTAACGTATTCTTTGGTTCGCTTAAAAACTTGTTTTTACACTTTTTAATCCAAGATTCTTGTACTTTCAACGTTTTAAGGTGTTAAAATACTTGTTTTGGCAAAAAGTTTCAAACTTTATGCGTGGATCATTGTTTTTGAGCTAGTTTTTATTCGTGGGTGTAGTTCTACGCATAACCGTTTAAGGGCTTGGATCATCAAGTTTCACGCTTTTGTGTATTTTGGTGTTATTGAAGCTATTTTATCACACAAAAACTGGTTTAGAAAAACTTTTGGACAAAATCAAGTTACGAGCATTCCTACGCGTAGTAAAACCTAAAACTACGCGTAAGTGCCTCCTTGGTTTGATCTTCATTTTCGTGGTTTATTCCGTGTTTTCTTACTTGGATAAGTCCGAAAATACGTCGACTTTGGATATCTTTTGCACTGTGATAGTGTAAAAGATCATTTGGGCAAAACCCTAAAATTACGCATAAGCATAAGCTTACGCGTAGAAATCCTACGCCTAAGATCTTTCCTAAGCCTAAGCCTAGTCTTACGCATAAGAAAATCCTACGCCTAACTTTCTACGCCTAACTTTTGTCTACGCCTAACTTTAGTGTTTTTTTTACCACTTACACGTAAGATAAATCCTACGCGTAACTCCTTCTTGTTACGCGTAACTTTGGTGTTTTACGCATAAGTGCTACTTGGTTCTTGTCTTTTCTACGCCTAAGGACACTTCATCAACAAAGGTTCATTCGACTACAAAGATCCATTTTTACCAACACAAGTTTATCAACATGTCACAACCACCATACTCTAACTATTTCCCTTACACTTATCCTCATCCTCAGCGTCAACAACAACTAACTCCACAACATCAACAATGGAATCAACAACAAGCAATTTATCAACAACAATTTAACCAACAACATACTCCACAACTTGCTGCAAATCCACAACCTCAAATGGTTCAACCACCACCAAGTCTTCAAGTTCAACCATACACAAATGACTTTAATCAACATCCATCAAGGATCACTATGAGGGAACCCACTTGGTTTGCAAAGATGTTTGAAACTTTAAGCGGCCAACAATCAATTCATGAGGCTGGATCACTTGATAGACCTCCAATGCTCACTCCAGGAAACTACGATCAATGGGTGATAAGGTTCTTTAGGTTTTGTGATCTAAAGAAGCCACATGGAAAGTTCTTAAAGAAGGTTATCTTGAAAGGTCCATTTGAGATGCCTACTGTCATTGTACCCGGTGATCCAAATGCCATTCCACCAAGAGATGAACAAACGAACATTGCTACTGTTGCAGACTTGAATCCTCAAGAACTTCTACACTATGAAGCGGATGAGCTTGCAATGGAATATATCCTCTTAGGATTACCAAACCTAATTCTTCGTAGTGTTGATGCTCAAAAGACTGCAAAGAAAATGGGGATCATATTCGTCTTCTTATGGAAGGATCGTACTCAATCGGAAGATTTGGAATCCAAAATTTACTTGGCTTATGAACACTTCATGATTGAACCTGGAGAGACACTCGAGTCCTATCATCACCGATTTTCAGACATCATCAATGATTTGGATAAACACAACATCAACATGCCAAGAATTGGGTGAATACTAAGTTCCTGAGTAGTCTTGGTCCTGAATGGGAGAAGTATGTCATTTTTCTCCGCCAAGCGAAAAACATGCATCAGTCTACCTACGGATTGTTGTACGATTACTTGAAGCCTCATGAAAAGGAAGTTGATAGGAAAGGATTCTCCGTGCTCAAATTGCTCCACCGACACATCCGGAAAATCAACAACTTGCCTTATATGCTCAAAACAGTTATTCTCCTCAACCAAAAACTCAACCAACTGCTACAATCACACCACATGATCCTTCACAACCTCCATCTCAACAAACTCAATTGGTTCCATACAACAACAACAATACTCAAGCTGAAGCTAATGAGGAATCTGATCCGCTCGAAGCATTGCAACAAGGATTTGCTATGATTGCTAATGCCTTTAGCCGTTATACCAACAAATCCAACAACCGTATTCGTTCCTCATCTAATACAAGGAATCAAGCTGTTGTGAACAATGGACGAGTTGAAGTTCGGAATCGTGGTTATGGTCGCCGATGGGGGTGGTCAAGGGTTTTATGCTGTGGGTAGGAATAACAATCGAGCTCAAGTGGTGGAACAGGGAAATGCTCATAATGGGTTGAATGGTCTTCGATGCTACAACTGCAATGAGAAGGGACACTGGCTAATGCATGCCCAAAGCCAAGGACTAGGGGCAGTGCTTATTTCAAAGAGGCTCTTCTTTTGGCTCTTAAGGATGAAGCTGGTGGATCTCTCACGGACAAAGAACAGAGTTTTATGGCAAATGACTCGATGATGATATGGAGGACTTGCAGTGCCAATGCACTGTTATGTTGATGGCTAATATGCATGAGTTACACATGAGTGACACAGGCCCATGTATGACACGATGGCTTGTCTCGTACCCGAACAAACCATATTCATCTCTCGATCTACTATCTCCGCCAACATCCGAATCCGCAAGACTCGAATGTTCAAAATGCGATGTCCACATCTCATTCCGACGATTTTCAACTAGACCCCGTAGTTATATTTGACGATCAAGATGACCAAACGGTTTCCCTTGATAATCAAATTGACTCCGTGGTTATACTTGAAGATCTCAGGAATGATCATGTTGAGACTCACGTTGAACACGCCGAACTTTTGCCTCATCCAGATTTTGCTCGTTTAATACAAGACCAACAGACCATAGTGGAAAAATGTCATGCCATTAATCAGAACTTGAAATGCAAAAATGCACTTTTAACAAAGGATTTTGAATGTTTACAAAAGCAACTCAACTTTTTCAAAACTCAAGAAAAACGTGAAAAGGTTTTGAAGCAGCCTTTGCCAAATCTTCATCAAAATGAAAAATATTTAGAGCGACATGCGTGATCTAGCCGCTCAAGAATGCTTTGTTGTCTGACATAGAACAATTGAAACATGAACATAAAAAGCAAATTAACGCTCTCACCTTGGAAAATCAAAAAGCTAAGGCTGAGTTGTTAACTTGTCAAAAACAGTTCTCTGCATACAAAAAGCATTCAACGAAACGAATAGATGATCATCTTGAAGAAATCATCGGCTTGCAAAACAAACTTAAAGAGTTTAAAACTGTTGTTTACAAACATGGCGAGTCGGTCACG
The DNA here is from genome assembly GCA_910596185.1 of Chrysanthemum makinoi. Lineage (NCBI taxonomy): Eukaryota > Viridiplantae > Streptophyta > Magnoliopsida > Asterales > Asteraceae > Chrysanthemum > Chrysanthemum makinoi. The sequence continues at coordinate 150,377,831 of OU343216.1, read as the reverse complement.
GCCATTGAAAAGTTTACTTTAAAACCCAATCCAAATGGATATGGACCGAATCTTGCTGATTACAAACCTAAGCTTTCAACAAAAGCATTCAAACCAAATCCTGAAGTTTCCAGGGCAGAATATAAAGTTGATAATTTCGTTATGAGTGTTGTTGAATATCATCGTCAAGAGGAATTAGATGCAAAAGACGAGAGTCGATCAAAATTAGAAAAAGTTGTTTACAACAAACCTTTTAACTATTCAAAAGCGGTCACTTTCGTCACACCAACGGATTCTTCTAACACACCAAGGGTTATCATCAAAACACCGGAGTCTTCTAATGTTAATCCCCAACCAGATTATGCACAAATTTATGGTCCTTTACCTTCCATCGTGAAGTAAACTCAAAACCTGAAAATCTAAAAATTCTTAGATATTTTGACATTTTCATGGCTGACCTCAAAATTTTACAACATGAGATAGAATATCGCTCTGAAATCAAAATTGATCATTTTCAATCGCCTCTAGCGCGAGAACAAAGAGACATTTTTCAGAAAAATCTTTTACCTAACGTTAAAAATTTGAAAAATTGTGCATTGCGGGAAAAGGATTTTCATAAGGAACTTGGAGTGATGAAGGTCGTTGAAAAACGAAACATCTATTTCAAACAATAAACGTAAAAAGAAAATGTTGAGAAAAGATGTTGATCGACTCTTGGAAGATGTCATCTGTGCTGATGTCCATAATGTTGTGTTATTGAATTCTTTGTCATATGCATTTGATCATACCTCTGCGATATCGTTGATTCTGTGGATAAATGTTGAGAACACTGATAATGTGCTTCGGATCGAGTCCTTAAAAGTTGAAAACAAACGATTGTCAAACGAACTTTCAAATGCAATACGTCGCCTTAATTGGTGTCAAAAAGATATTCACGATCAACAAATTGCTTTTCAACACAAAATCGCCATTGCGTGCAAAATCTTCTAATCCTAAAATTGAGCAACTGGATGATCAAAACGTGTCAAATCTCAAAATATGAACAAGAACTTGTAAAAGTTAAAAAGGAATATGGTGTCATATTTGATTTACTCAAAAAGACTCGTGATGAAGCATCAACTGAACTTGATCATTATCTTGCACACACTAAAGAAGTTATGCATTTTGCCGAAATGTTCGGCCTGAAAATCAAGATCTGATTCACACTATCCTCAAGTTAAGAGAAATGTTAGGAAAGTATGAACAACTTCCGCCAACCATCATTAAGAGATTAGCCCCAGAAACACTTAGCACTCATGAACCTAGAATCTCTACTGCCAAATCACAAGTAGCTAACGTGCTTCCTTCTACTGAAACAGAATAGTTGAGCCTTTTCCAAACGTCCGCACTTCACGTTCTAGGAGCACTCAATCGAAGAATAGGAAGTTGCTACCTAAGAAAAGATCAATCAAGAATGCTAAAGTAGAAGAACACCCTAGGACTATGAATAAGACTCACGTTGCCTCCACTATAGATATTGCGCCCGGCAAATGTAATAGAAATAGTGATGTAACGAATGCTAAACCGTTAAGTACTTTTGATATTCACCGATGCACCTTGTGTTTTTTGTGGTAAAAGTATGAATTCTGATTGCCATGATAAATGTGTTGCTAAAGCTATCATCTCTCGTTTAAGGAATCCTAAGAACCGAATACCTCTAGGCCCACTAATCTTTCGAAGTCTGTGCTTGGTAGACCGCCCTCCTTAGATTCTAAGAAACGCATTGTTGTCCTTGTAGCTCCAGTGTCACCTCCTAGGAATGTAGTACCACCTAGTGCATTCACTAAGACTAAAGCAAATACTAGTTGGAGATGGCGGAAATGGATATATAACACACTAGGATTTAAGTGGATACCTAAAGCTATTGATGTGTGTATATCTACTATAACGCTACGAACCCTCTAACATTTCGGGTTCCAAATCTACTTCTATTCCATCCGTGTCGCCTGTGTAATGCAGGTGATACGATCATTCTCTGATTGTTGATAGCGGATGTTCCCGACACATGACAGCAATCTTAAACTGTTATCAAACTTTATTGCAAAGTTCATTGGCACCGCCGGTTCGGGAATGATCACTTCACAACTATCATGGGCTACGGAGACTATGTCAATGGGAACATCGAAATTAGCAGGGGTTACTATGTGGAAGGCCTCGGTCATAATCTGTTTTCAGAGGTCGTTTTGTGATGGAGATTTGGAGGTTGCTTTCCGGAGAAAACTTGTTTCATTCGTGATCTACAAGGAAATGACCTTATGTCCGGATCGCGTAATTCTAGTCTCTACACTATCTCTATGAAAGACATGGTTGCTTCATCTCCCATATGTTTACTTTCAAAGGCAACATCAACAAAATCCTGGCTATGGCACCGCGTCTCTCACATCTAAACTTTCAAACCATCACCAACCTTGCTCGACACAAACTAGTTGAAGGACTTCCACGGTTTCGTTATTCTAAAGATCACCTTTGCTCAGCTTGTGAACAAGGCAAAAGCACTCGTGCTCATTTTCCTTCAAAGGTGGAACACAGCTCTCGGCATGTGCTTCATCTTCTTCACATGGATTTGTGTGGCCCGATGCGCGTGCAAACGATCAATGGCAAACGCTACATCTTAGTAATTGTTGATGACTATTCACGCTGGACTTGGGTCTACTTTCTTCAAGCAAAGACCAAGCTCCACAGATGATCATCACCTTTCTCACGAAAATACAAGTTCAGCTATGTAACACCGTTCGCATAATCAGAACAGATAGAGGCACTGAATTTGTTAACCAAACTCTTCGTGAATTCTATGAGAAAGGGGGAATTCAGCATCAAACATCTATTGCACGCATACACCGAACAAAATGGAGTTGTCGAAAGACGAAACCGAACGTTAGTGGAAGCCGCAAGAACAATGTTAATCAATGCTAAACTTCCAGATTACTTATGGGCGTAAGTCGTATCTACTGCATGTTATACTCAAAACCGTTCTATGATTACAAAACGCCACAACAAAACACCTTCCGAGCTCGTCCATAACAGAAAACCGAATCTAAAACACTTTCATGTATTTGGATCTCTTTGCTATCCGAATAATGATCGTGATGACTTTGGAAAGCTCAAAGCCAAAGCGGACATTGGAGTCTTTATCGGATACTGTGATAATTCCAAAGGTTTCCGATCCGAATCGTCGTACAAAACAAGTTATGGAAACGATTCATGCTCATTTTGATGAACTTACGGAAATGGCTTCGGAGTATAACAACTTGGAACCCGGTCACAACCGCTTAAACTTCCCCCAAACCCCATCATCACCTGAACAAAGCCCCCAGCTTACTCGTCAACAAATGGAAAGGTTATTTGCTCCACTGTTCAGTGACGATATTGATGAACGTGCTCAAGGTGTATCCGCTGTTTCCGCTGCTCAACCTGATAATACTCTTATACCGATACACTCTACAACAACTACCGTTGCAGATGCACCTAAACCAGTTGACTCCACCACAACAGTTGAACAAACCGCTTCCAACAATGATGAAGCTGCTGATGATATTCTGAATGTAGTACCCCCACCGGCAGATTTTGATCCAAATGCGTTCTTCAACCCGTTTGCTAATGAGACTGCTGCACTGATGTCGCGAATCTTCAACAAACCATTTGAATCCTCGACCGCACAATGTATACCAACATCAACCCTCCACACATAGATGGACAAAAGACCATCCTCTGAAAATATTATTGGCAACCCGAATCAACTTGTCGTTACAAGACAACGTCTTCACACAGACGGTGAACATTGCATTTATGCACTCACTGTCTGCCAATCAACCTAAAACATCAAAGACGCAATGACAAAAGACAACCGGATTGAATCCATGCAAGAAGAACTCAACCAATTCAAACGTCTTGAAGTATGGGAACTGGTTGAAAGACCAACAGAGTCTTCGTCATTGGTCTAAAATGGATTTGGAAAACAAATTGGATGTGAAGGAAATGTTATCCAAATAAGTCACGCCTGGTGGCTAAGGGTTATCGCCGGAAGAGGGTATTGACTTTGAAGAATCTTTTGCTCCGTTGCTCGTCTTGAGGCGTTCGATATTTCTAGCGTCGCGCTCATATGAATATATCGGTCTATCAGATGGATGTCAAAACTGCGTTTCTCAATGGACAACTTAAAGAAACGGTTTATGTCACCAACCGTGATGGATTCGTTGATCCCGAAGTTTCCAATCACGTCTACAAACCGAACAAAGCTCAGATGGTCTCAAACAAGCTCCTCAAGCATGGTACGATAAGCTATCATCCTTCCTCATTGCTAATAATTTCACCAAAGGTTCGGTTGACCCAACTCTTTTTATACAATATCACGGGCACATATCTTAATTGTTCAAATTTACGTGGATGACATCATTTTTGGGTCTACACATAAAAAGTTTTCAATCGCTTTGCAAAACTAATGAAGAAAAATTTTGAAATGTCCATGATGGGTGAACTCACGTTCTTTCTCGAACTGCAAGTTCATCAATCACCCCGTGGTATTTTCTTGAGTCAGTCCAAATATGCCCTTGAATTGTTAAACAAATTTGGAATGAAAACCTGCGACACCTATGCCACACCAATGGCTCATACCAAGAAGCTAGACGCTGATTTACATGGGAAATTGGTGGACCCTACAAAATACTGTAGTATTATTGGGTCTCTCATGTATCTAACACTAGCGCACTGATATTGTCTTTTCCGTATATCTTTTCTCGTTATCGGTGCGACCAATGAAACCCACCTCTCTGTGGCTAAAAGAATCCTCCGATACATAAAGGGAACCATTAACTTGGGGATCCGGTATCAAGGATTCGGAACTAATCGCCAAACGCTGACCACGCAGGATGCTTAGACTCACGGAAAAGTACTTCTGGAGCTTTACAATTTCTTGGTGATAAACCGTGTCATGGAAATCAAAGAAGCAGGATTGTACATCGCTGTCATAAACCGAAGCAGAATATGTATCCATGTCCGCATGTTGTGCTCAAGTCATCTGGATGAGAACACAAGTCAAAATTATGTTTTCAAAAACCTTGTACTTCCATGTTTTCAAAATTATGTTGTTTCTTCTAAAATGGTGGATAAGTTTCTTGTCATATACTCTCCTCGGACTCAAATGTTTTAACCATTTCATTATTTCAACAAATGAGGGGAGTATCGTGAATTTTCTTGCCTTACAAATGTTTTGTCTTACCTAAACGGAAGTTAAAGGATCTTGGCTGGAACCTCTTTAAGGTTGAGGGACTGAATGTGTCAACTTGGAAAATTAATTCATTCACTCCTAAACCACCAAGATCAAACGGCCCAAATCAAATCTTCTAAATCCGTTCAAGTTTTTCATAATCTATAAGTTCTAAACTGTTTTAATCAAGATGATAAACAAGGATTTCTAAAATTCTTTCAAATCCAACGGCTAAAACTCTTTAAACTGATTTTGGAAAATTGTTCACCCGAACGAATTGGGTGTTTATGCATAAAAGTGTTTTTGGATTGAAATGAGTTGTGTTAAAACCTTTCTTAGTGTATATTAAACTTGTTTCAATCGCCCAAAACCATCCTGAATCTTAAATTTCATTAATTTGAATTCTAGGGTTCTTGCGCTCATCTAGGTTTTTTCTTTTACTCGTGATATGTTATTAGTTAGTCAAGAAAGTGTTAGAATAAGTTTATATGCATGTTTTTGAACCTTTAAATTAGCCCGTAAAACATCTAAACTGTATGAACTTAAGTTTTAGGTTGTTTTGGGTTCATCTCCCATAAATCTTTTGATTCTGTGGTGGAAATGTGTTAAATCTTGTGCCATTGCACTCATATGACATCTAGGACACTCTGTAAAACATTCTTGTTTAATTTGTGTAGCTATATCCCTTACACGTAGATTAAGGGTTTAGGGTTTAAGTAATTTTACTCCTAAGTCTTCAGGTGTATCCGATATGTTCTTATGCTTGTTTTGTGATCTAAAAGATGTTTGGAGTTAACTGCAATCAAGTTTTCATGTTTATATTTAACAGGTTAATTATTCGTAATGTCGGAATCTTTAGGTGTTCAAACAGCTTACGCTTTAAGGAATACTTTATGCGTAAGGTCACGCTTAAGAGTAATCTTACGCAGTGAGCTCTTACGCATAATGGGTCTACAGTGGATTACGTGTATCTTGGAAAGATATTCGTAAACAAGGCTTGTTACGCATAAGCTTTGCTCTTACGTAAACCAGACGCTAACATCTAGCTTTTCCCTATGCGTAAGCTTAAAGCCTTTGAACTTGTCTTACGCGTAAGAAACTCTTACGCCTAAGCTTGGTCTTACGCTTTAGCTTACTCCTACGCATAAGCTCCTTTCTTACGCATAAGGATCCTTGTTACTCATAACCCATTGTTCACTACTTTTTGGCCCATTACGCATATGTTACTTGTTAAATGTTACTCATAAGTCACTACTCTAACGTTACGTTTATGCTTGCAAAAGTTTATATGTTGTGTGTTAAGTGAAAATTTGGACTTTGAAATTTCAAAATTAACATGTTCACGTAACTTATCACATCAACTTCAATTAATTGGAATAATGTGACTTAGGACTTGTAACTAACATAAACATGTTACCATCAAACAAGGAACTAGATAATCAATCAGACTAAATCAAACACATCGTGTTTCCATATGTCTGCCTTTTTCTAATGTCTTCGATCACAAAATGGTCGCAAATCAAGCAATCATCAATGCCCCAACAGAGCCCTCGATGGCAAACACATTCCCAGCTGGATACGACAAAACAATTGGCAAGAACTATCTCCGTGTCATCTTCAACTACTTCATATGCTCATAATCATCTTGCAGATTTGCTTTGTGGACATCCTTCACGCTACATCCATTCAAATTCATGTTCACAAAGTCATCCTGATGATGAGTATGATTCAATAGACGAGGTAATACAATTTCGTAAGACATTAAAGCAGAAATGGATGGAATTCCATGCTTCAACCTTTCCGGTTAATCAACCCGTAAGGTGAGGGTCATGCAAGAGTCCTCCACTTATGGAAGATCCATTGTAAACATTTATTACCCCATCCGATCCGGTTAATCAACTCGGTAAGGATCGTGGTGTCACCGTCTCTACAACTGTTGAAATGAAGCTACCACAACAACAACTTATACAAACCGCAAAGAATAAAAGCATGGTGAAGATGTAGAAAAATATGACGAAGGAGATTACGATCATGATAAGGATGAAAGATTCACTGATAATAATTTGGTGGTCAAGAGGAAATGATTCAAAAGAGGCAAAAGAAGCTGCTTAGAAATACGAGGAGGAAAAGTTACAGAAGGAATCAGACAACTACATAGTTGACAATCCTATACACAAACCTCAATAGTCTTCAGAACACCTCTTGACACTACCACCAAACCCAAATCATCATCTCAATCATCACCTCCATCAACATAAGAAACACCTATGTCAACAAACAAAATCAAGCGTTAAGGCAACTCCATCCAATGATTCGATAAATGGTTAAGCAGGTTATCACTACTACACAACAAGCTACACAACCACCACCATCTGATCAACCAAGGGATTCAGAAACCACACCACCAATGGAGAAAACCGTTGATCACTTTACATACACTGGTGGTGAGGATCACGACATACCCGAGCCCTAACCAGAACCTCAACCGAAATTTAAATCAAGTACATTATATCAGACTTTGTTTTCATACGCTTCAAATCAAAGAGCGTATTGAAGTTCTTCACCTCGGTGTCGAATCTTACCTAAATTCTACACTTCATCGGAATCAATCAAGAACCTCAAGTACAAAATCGCTTCATATACACAAGTTTGGGTTTGTCTACCAAAGTGAAAATCATCATACTTGCTTCATGGCTTTCGATGAAATTCACTAAGTTCTAAGACGCCACCCTGGAGATGGTTCGATATGGATTGTCATATCGATTGAAGGACATTGAGTTGGGTATAATTCAGACGAAGAGATGGAATTCAAAGGATCGCAAGGATGTTCGTTAATTAATCACTAGGATTGATGAATGTTTGATTCATCGGGATCAGATGCAACGGTTGGAGAGCTATGTGAGAGGATGACCAAACTTTCCGATTCGACTTTCCAACGTCCCTCGAAAGTAGCCATCGCTGTAATCATTGGGTATTCTCTTGATTGTGATTTTACTTGTTTGATTATCTATCAATGGCTTGTGCACATTACAAAGCTGTACAACCCGTACTTGTAAATAAAGGACCCGTGGTACTTCGCCACAATCCTTAGAATAGGAGCGAAAGCTTCTTACTTTTGAGTAAAACCTATCAAACCTTTCATTTTTCAAGGTTTTGCTCAAAAGAACAAGTACTTCCCCTTATGATTTTCAAAACCTCAACCGTTTATATCACTTGTTGAGGGGGAGTATTTGAAACTTTGTTCAAAAATTGTTCACAAGTGGTCATTCTTCCCACAACACTCGAAATGGTCATATTTATTCTCAAACGTTTCAAAAATAACACTTTAATATGCCATTTTGAGGGGGAGAAAATGTGTGATAAGAAATATGTTGTGTAAAATGCAAATGAATCTGTGTGCTTCAGACTTAACCAACGAATTGACGATGCTTAACTGTTAGTAACTCGAAAAGACTTGTCCTGGACGGGTAATAATTTCAAGCTAGTTCGCTAGTGATGTAAACGTGTCTCGAAAAGGACTTGTCCGAGTAGAATGTACCATTCGAGAAACTCTTGATAAACATGAACTCTGACGGGTTTGACGACCTTCCGAGGATTGTCTACACCTTCAAGGTAGTTACTAGAGCCAGTTGTCACCTAAAAGCTGACAATGCAACTCTTTAACTATGCCACGAATCGTGTCTCGCGGGAATGTCTATCTTGAGTTAATCAATTCAAAAGTGGCGCTCTTTCCTCATCTGCATTTTAACCGTTAAAACTCTTAAGCACATGTGGAAGGGGGAGTATTTATGCAAAATCTTATCTCAACAGTGGTACTAAAATGTTTTTCATTCATAAACACTGTGAGAGATTTTTCACATCAGTGGTTTTTATGGCAACATAGGTTAGTCATGGAGTTATAAGGTGACTAAGGTTAGGAATAACCGTCCTATGATCCGCCAGAGTCGGAGGGATCTACCCAAGGACACCACAAATAGTTAGTATTTAGAAGTCCTTAGGTATGATTATAAAAAGGAGAAAATGAGAATCGGAGAAAGAAGGAGTTGAAGAATTAAAAAATAAATGCAAAGAAAAGGGTGAAAAGAAATAGCCCTCCAGATTATTCAACTTAGGCGCATAATCGGGTTCAATTCATATGCTACCGGTTGTCACTTAGTGACGCCGGTATTGAAGATTAAAAGTCATCATGGACCCAAAGGACGATGCACTAAACCTTCGTAGCCACTCAAGTTTCTCTCAACAGAAGCTTGTTTCATTCTCACTGGGAACCCTACGTAAACTATCGACTTTCTCTTAGAGATTGCTGGTATTGAAGAAGGAGACCCTCTCCCTAGTCTCCGCTCAGGAAAACCAAAACGCACTATTGAGTCTAGAGCCACGAGATTCATCAAAAGATCTCTTAGGTACACTTGACATTTCATCACTTGAAATTCAACAATAAGAATTTCAGTGATACATTATCGAGTCCTTCACAGATCTTAGCAACCTGTCGAGAACATTTATGAGAGGTTCACATTTGTGATCCTCAGTGATTGAATGGAAACTCCTGCCAGGGTCAACATCAAACCCCGACAAACAGTCGCCGCAACTCCCCGTGGATTGCGCTTAGTGGTCTCAAACGGTCTACATATGAGGTGATGCTCGTGTACCTCAACGACTCATTTGAATCGAGGTGTACTTCGTACATCGTGTTATCTCACTTGTGGGACTCCAATTCAAGAACGGCCTTTGTAAGAATTAGAGTTGTGTTTTCACACTATGCCGTTAACACTCTCGAAGTTCAAACTTGTAAGTGCCGGAATCCGCTTATTACTAACCGCTTAAATGTTTTCTTCTTATGGAAGCTCCGGAGCGGGATGATCGTGCAGATTCTTCTCATGCTCACGCCAACATCATTACTAATGGAAGTTCTATCCAAGAGCAACACAACAAATGTAATGATTCTTCATCAATTCAAAGAATCTATAAAGTTAAAGACTTAAAGAACTTCATCAAGATCAATTCCAACGCCAAAGAGCGTGTGAGCATGTTGAAGAATGACTTGAGACACCGTAGCAAAGAAGCGCACTGAGGCAAACATGATGCGCATACAACAACATACTATCACTTTCATCACAAAGAACAATGATCAAAGAACAAAGTTAAAGATGACGCCAAAGCATAACCGTTCAAAGTAAACTATCTCTACACCGGGAGATTGTTCAAATCAAGGCAATTCTTCTCACAAGAAAGAAGAATGTCGAAGACGCCAAAAGCTACTATTACATCGACGCCTTCACCGCTTTTCATCACCAACACTTGAGTGTTAGTTACTCATATGTAATAACACTTGAGGGGAGATTGTTGGAATCACTCCTAAAACTTATTCAAGTGTTAGTTACACATATGTAATAGTTAGCTTATTATGGCCTTTATGTTTGTTATTAGCCTTAAGCTTATGTAGAAGGCCCATGAGCTTAGGCCCAAGCCCATAGGAGAAAGGGAAGGAGTAGGAGTGTTGCCCTAGCTCCTTGCCTATAAATACCTTTTGTAAACCTTCATTTGAAGGTTGGTTGTTCAAGTTATTCCTTTCACATATCACCTACGCGTAAACCGTATTACCATTACGTGTGTGTGTGTGTGTTTGTTTACTTGTTCAATCGCCTTATCCCTTTCTTATAAGCTTGTGTGGTAAACCTTGTGACCTAACAATAAACATTGAGAGCAGGCCGTTACGTAAACTTATTGGCCACACCCCTCCTCATGTCTGTTTTTATCAATGTTTTATGTTTTCTTGTGTTAGTCTCAACTTTAGAACCTTTACTATTTGGGGTGTCTATTTCGACCCATATGTCAATGATTGAGTTGATTCGGGATGTATTTTATCTCAAACTGACAACGCTGAGTTTCAAATTGTGTTGAGCATTATTAAGGAAGGTTTGGCTGTTGACCCCAAGAAGTACCACAAGATGAAGGAGAGATTGGTCAATGAGAGTGAGGAGACTACTAATGGAGTTAAGAGGCTGTACCAGATGCAAGCTAATGGTACTTTGTTGTTCACGGCTATTAACGTTAATGACTCTGTCACCAAGAGCAAGTTCGAAAATTTGTATTGATGCCGTCACTCTCTCCCTGATCGTTTGATGAGAGCTACTGATGTCATGAGTACTGGAAAGGTTGTTGTTGTATGCGGTTACAGAGATGTCGGAAAGGGTTGTGCTGCTGCCGTTAAACAAGCTGGTGTCCGTGTCATTGTGACTGAAATTGACCCCATCTGTGCCCTTCAGGCTACCATGGAAGGTCTTCAAGTCCTCACCTTGGAAGACGTTGTCTCAGAAGCCGACATCTTTGTCACCACCACCGGTAACAAAGACATCATCATGGTTTATGACATGGTCAAGATGAAGAACAACGCTATCGTGTGCAACATTGGTCACTTCGACAATGAAATCGACATGCTTGGACTTGAGAACTACCCAGGTGTTAAAAGAATCACCATCAAACCCTAAACCGACAGGTAGGTATTCCCAAAAACCAAGATTGGCATCATCATCTTGGCTGAGGGTTGTCTCATGAACTTGGGCTGTGCCACAGGTCACCCCAGTTTTGTGATGTCCTGCTCCTTCACCAACCAAGTGATTACCCAGCTCGAGCTATGGAATGAGAGGAACAATGGAAAGTACAAGAAGGAAGTGTATGTTTTGGCAAAACATCTTGATGAGAAGGTTGCTGCACTCCATCTTGGAAAGCTTGGAGCTAAGTTAACCAAGTTGAGCAAGGACCAATCTGACTACATCAGTGTACCAATCGAGGGATCATACAAGCCTGCTCACTACAGGTATTGAGCGGCGTGGTTTTTGCTGATATGATTTGGATGTTGGTAATGTGGTGATTGTTGGATTTTATAAGATACATTTCCAGTACTATGTTTTAGCGCTTAGTTTTTGGATGCTTGTGAGGAGCTATTGCAGCGTATCGAATGTTATATGGGTGGTGTGATTGACAGAATTGAAAAGGGAAAGGTAGTTAAGGACGCTAGAGGAATTTCCATGATTCTTGTCAACACAAATACGGTTTGTCCGCAGACTAGAGTACCAGAGCCCCATGTTCTTTCTACTTCAAACATTGGTTACAAAGAAGGAGTACGTTGAGATAAAAAGGTATTTGAGTTCTTCAACTTCATCCCCTTCTGTAGCAATTATTCTTATTCGTAGAACTATACTAGGCGTAAAATCAGCTCCAGAAGTAGTCAAGAGGGCCTAACCTTGCAAGTCCCGGAATCCTTAAACCAGACATCACTGGACCAGGCGTTGACATCCTTGCAGCTTGGCCACAAATTACAAAAGTAATGTTTAACCTCTTATCTGGGACATCAATGGCACGTCCTCATCTAGCAGGCATAGCAGCACTCCTAAAACGTGCCAACCCGGAATGGTCTTCTGCTGCTATCAAGTCTGCAATAATGACAACAGCAACCCAAGTAAGCTTAAATGGAAAAGCCATCGTAAACGAAAGAGAGCTCCCCGCAAACGTTTTTTCTATTGGTGCAGGTCACGTGAACCCATCAAAAGCCAACGATCCAGGACTTATTTTTGACATTAAACCTGATGATTACATTTTGTATTTGTGTGGGTTGGGTTATACAACCAAGCAAATTAGAATGATCGTTAAAGAAACTGTTACATCATAAAAAACATAGCGGAGGCAGAGTTGAACTATCCTTCCTTTGTGTGAATATGTTAAAAAGAGGTGATAACAAACCATACTCAAGGACAGTGCTAATGTTGCTATTCCAAGGTTGAGATACACTATTGGAAATGTATCTCTTCCACGGGGTGTACGTATGGTGATCAAGTACAAATACACTAGGTTTTTACAAGGGTAATACATATATGTTTTCTGTAAGAGAAATAAATATATTTATTTTTATAAGGGTATATGTTATAGCACCGCATGATGTAAGATGCTTAGAAGAAAAGAACTAGGAAAGATGTGGACAGGCATAAACATTAGAAGTTATTTAATTGATGGGATAATAATTTGGGATATTCTCTGTGTGCATAATAATAATCCAAATTCCAACAGTTTAGACTAACTGAACAATGAATTCGATGTCGAATCATCTATTAGCATAAACATTGGAAAAGTTATGTGGGACCCATCTTTTTTTAGGGTACCATGAGATGAGCAGATCATAGAATATTCATGCAATTATATCAAGAGAACATGGCATGGTTGGATGAACCCGAGTATCATGGTATCATGCTGTATAAATATTCTAAAGATGCTTAACATTTGAGTGACAAAGGCTGTTGTTATTTTAAGTTGTGCTGATATTTTCAATTTACCCAAAATTATGACAACCCCTACAAATTAACACAAATACGTGTTTACAGAAACAAGTACGTGTGTACTTTAGGTTCATCTAATTAACTTTATATCAACGTTCAGTTTATTTTGCAATGCAGGATGAAGTTGAGCAATACAAAAGAGGCATCCTCTACTAAAATTGCTCAACTACCAATTTTCATTTTTTCTCACTTTTAATGTAACCTTCTCATGTGAATCATTCTGGATATCAGTAGATACAAGAGCAAGTTATTTTCACATATATTTATTCATGAATAAACAAAATATAATAGAACTCATATGCCAAAATGGTTAGCAGTTCAGACTCACGCAGGTTGTGTAAAGTTACAAAATGGGTCGCACTCAATTTTTTTAAAGACCTTTGGGATCTTACTCTCACAGCTCGACCCAATGATGTTACTACGAGAAAGTTGGTTTAAGCATACACTACGTGCTGAATAAAGGTTCATGCAGTAGTGGCCTCAAAACATGGGTTTGCCCTTACTATTGCTCTTATTCTAGATATAAGGTATTTAACCAAATAATAATGTTCTTTTTGAAGTTTCTAATGTTTTTGGACTAGGTAGATACATTTAAATGGTTCTTGAAGTTACACTAATTAATATATTTGATATATGTGAATGTAAAATAGGTTGAATTGCTATGCGGAGCAGTAGGGTTACATAAAGCCACAAGAAGCCCAAAATAAGAGTAGACATCGAAAGTTAAAGAACAAAACCCAAAGGAACAAGATTATGGGTCAGTTTGCCGATTTTGTATATTGAAGCATAAAAAAAAGGAACAACCGATAGCGCTAAAGGTCATGAAATTGCTGTGCTAAAGAACGAGAGATCCAAGGGTAAGGTAAATTTGAAATCACTTATATGCTTAATCATATGGCTACAAAATGGGTGGGTCATTTGTATCATGTAACAACATCAAAATATACATCCAACATCTACTTTTGTAGGCTTACAACAAAAGAAGCAATGGTGAAAAACAAAAGCGGAAACCACTCCACACCTGAACTTGATTCCATTACAGATGAATTTGATGATGCTATCACCCCTCAGATCCTTGATTCAGTTTCTAATTCACCACCAAAGGTCTAACCCGACAACCACCTGCGATCTTGGGAATTCTTCACCACTTGAGGTCCAACACGTGACTGAAACTTTAACTACTTAGACACCTGAATCAAATGCAACCCGTGATATTGAAATCTCATCACCCACTAAGGTCCAACTCACCAATTCCCATGAACTTTCTACTGATCTGAAAGCAAACAAACATGGTAATAATTTATGTGTATTTGATGTGCGATCAAGCAGATTTGGACTGCTGCAAAGCATTTGATGTGCGATTGCTGTCAAGAATCTATATGGAAGATTTTGTTGCAGTACCGGGAACACCATATTATTGGTCTTACTCTAAATTGGTAATGGAAAACTTTATTAGGAATTATGAATTTATGTACTGAAAGTTTCAGTCGCTCATTATTAGCTTACAAGATACTTATTGACATATGTTTAATGTGAAAGCTTTGGCAGTTTAGTTTATCATTTTTTTATGTGTTTTCACCGGCGCCGTTTTTGTGTTTTATAGATTATAGTTGATTAGGTGAAGCAACTTACGTGTCTAAGAGGGTACACAGATTAGATGGTGGAAGACGCATATGCGGTATTATATACTTTTGGTTCATACCGTCTTAGGGTAAGGGAGACTCTTCTTGCATCATTTCATATAAAAGATCGTTAATAAACTTTAAGACATGTTCATCTATAATAGCTGGTCATCTAAAGCTTTCATATTTGGTGGTAGGCTCATGGTGTAGGGGCATACATTGACACCTTATGTGGTCCTGATCATTAATGATTACTAAATATATGTAAATGGTAGCCTAGGAAGATTATGCGAGTACTTGACATAGGTAAGTTGCATTTGCACTATCAAATTGTATTACTATTTAGAAATGTAAATTGCATTTGCAGAGGGAGTTTTGGTTCCGTCAACCAGGTGACTACTTAGAAATGTAAATTGTTTGCTCTTTAATTTAGATCCTTTAATGAGTTTATGACATCATTTATGTTAGTTTCTTGCAGCTATCAGTCACTATTGGGATTAAGCTTGCTTATTTGCTGGGACTTTTTGTAAATTGGAGAATACCGACAACTTTGGGTAATCCGGCCTCGAGAACACTCTTATGAATTTAAATGCATTCTTAAACTGTCAAAAAAACGCAGAGATATGCACCTAAGGATTTCCTTGTGGGGAAAGTTGGCTTTAAAGTACACAGATGACATGATCCGGTGTCCAAAGGATAAAAATATCATCTTAGTACTAACATCTTGCAAGGTTTGCCGTTGTGGAAGTAGTCATTTCTTAATATATATTCTTATTGCATAATCCCAAATGGGTCAATAAAGTTTTTTTCAATTCCAACTGGTAAATCTAAAATAGTATAAAAATCTCGATCCTAAAAAGCATAAGCTGACTAAGCGATGGACGCAACCAAAATCTCCTGATGTGTATCACGAAGTTAGGTTGAGTCAAGTTTCTAGAGAACATCGTTGGTGGTCAGGTACATGATTGTTACTTGGCACATTTAAAATTCTGCTGGATAATTTTAACCTAAATGCAAATCTTTATGGGTTATACACATCATTTCATTACTTATGTTGTCTTATGCTGCATGTTTAACAGGTACATTTCCTGGCAAGGTCTTTTGGAGTTCTTGGGAATCATTGGAGATGAAATGCATGCTAACTTGACTAACATTGAATGTGGGGTTCCTACTCAATTATCTTTTTCCGCTCGAGAAATAGCAAGCAATAGAGGATTTTGATCCTGATAGCAAAAGGCTTCTCTACCAATTAGACAAGTGAGTTATTAAATTTTATACTTATTTCTTAAATGATGGAGTCTTTTCCAAGCTCTTCTTAAAACTCTAAATTAGGTAGCAATAAAACATGGAGTCTCCACACCAACTGTTGCTGTAAATTTCATACTAGATCAGGTAAACTCGCTCACTCAAATTTTTCTGTTAAACAAATAAATCAACAAATTGTCAAATCTTTTTTTACTGAAAATGCTGCAACACGACTGCAATTGCAGCCATCTGTGGCGGGGTCAATGGTGGCCGTTAGACTTGGTTTATCAGAACATATAAAACATGTATGTGTAAGTATGTATTGAGTCTTTAATAATGTGAACCAGGATCGGCCAATTCCTGAGACAAAGGCCAGCTTCTGCGTCTGAACGTAGACCGCTGAGTGGGCTTGATCCTACAACCCATGCTAGCGTAAATGATCTTTATCGTCAAGCTCAGATCTATTGTCGATTTGTATATTTTAGTTACCTTTTTTTTAATCCTTGAACTTTTATTATTCATCTTGCATTGAAGGATGCGGAGCAGTTTATGAACTTACAAAATAATTCCGCAATGGCATATATCTTGAAGGCAAATGCCCTCATTTTGGTGAGACCACATCCTGTTTTTATGTTTCATGTTTCTTTGATACATTCTATTCATGTCGCTCACATTAATAATATCTGTTGACAGTTTGAAAATTTTTAGCTAGCTTCGTACAGGTCTTCACATTGATGCTTCAAGGTAATTTATTATCACAGTATTTCTTAACCTCGATAGTTCCGTTTATTTTATGTTCTGAATATACTATTTTTCTCAATCATTCCATGTTCAGTATTTCCAAATAGGATGTATGATTAGATGCATTGCATACATTTAAAAAAGTACTAATACTGAAAGGTAAATGACAATCATACTTTGAAACACTTCATTACAAACAATCGTACTTTGGGAGTATACCGGAGATAACTATCATTGACTGAAATGGATTGAGACATATCCACCAGCAAGGATCCGGCTACAGCAATGCACCGGGGTCGTTCAACACCACCTTTAGAACTTTATGTGCATCATGATCACGCAACCCACGGTCTCCCTCCTTTACCTCTAGCGCGGTTGGATCATCTTTAATTATGCATACAGATAGAGAAAGAATCCCGTTGTCACCCGCAAAGGCAGATGGGACTGTTAGGTACTTCTTCAGAAAAGTATGTTTGGGCAACTGTGTGTGTACCTCTGGTACCGACTTCAATGTAACATATGTATCCATATCCATGCTTTCAGCAGTTAAATGATATGCAAACATATCTTTCAACGTGCTTAGGCTGACACAATTCTGTTTAACCGTACAAACAGAATTTCCACACAAAAGCTGATTATCAAGGGTAAAATATAATTGTTTAGGGGTGCTTGGATTTGCAAGTCTCTTATTCCCATTTCACAAGACTAAACCCGACATGACAGCAGGCTGAATAGCTTATGTATCCTTGTCCTTGTCATCTTTAATGCTTAAGAAATTTATGCATTGGAATGTCAAATGAGCCACACTTCTTGCAGGACCCGTGAGCCTCATCAGTATTCGACTCGGTAATCCTGGCAAACCTATCTCTTCCTGAAGTTGTTTGTATGGTAGGATGTTCTTTCTTAATTCTGGCTAAAAATGATCCCAGATGAGCGGAAGCATCTGATAAACGCATATGAGAGAAGGCCTGGATAGCAAAGATGGTTAAATGTTTGGAAAAATAAAGTAAAAAGCAGCACGAAATGAATTCACTTCGTCAAAAATATAAGACGGTAGTTAACACGGAGTAAAGATATATTATCAGTAAAGCTAGCAACATCGACTCATCGATAACAGTTGTGTTTTATGTCATGTCAACTATTTGTTATTAATTCTTATGCAATTGTTTATCTTAGCTTAATTCTGTCCCAAATTTCTTCTTACTGTTTAAATAAGCTCAGATAAGCTTATTCAAGCTTATGTGAGTTTGTTTGTTGCTTAAAATTTTCTTTAATAGCATTTTTCTAAAAAGTCAAGAAAAGTCAAAATGGCTTATTTTGTGTGCTTAAAGTGCCCTGTTCATTTTTTTATCTGCTACATACTCATTACTGTATGGTCACGGAAATAGCGGTAGGGACATAAAGCTCCTCGGTGTCGATAGCAGTAAACAACGGTCTAGCAATAGGCTAAGTGGTGGCATAATTTCCATAATAGTTTTATCAGCAGTTGACTCATCCATGTTTATCTGGATATACTAATCTTCTCTATGAGTAACTGTCAGCAGAAATTGCACGATTTCTTGGAAATAGTGAGTTAAAGGAGATGACTAACCAATATCCTCATAACCTTGGGCAAGAAAATAGAGAGCCCCACATGCTTTTAGAGCAACATTAACCAGTGGAACTAACTTATAAGGCGATGGACCCTCCAATACTATTTACCTTTTTACATATCAGTCATTATTAGTATCATTAGTATCATTAGGAAATTGAGACTGAATAACATCTTTTTGTTACTTACAATTCGACAAAAGAAACTTGGAAAGGTAGTGTTGGTTGGTGGAACGTTAGTAGCATCTCAATCGCCAACCTCTCTGATGTGATTAATATCACTTACATAGTCTTAATTCCAGCTGACAGGTTTGAATTTTGTTGACATTTTTAGAAGCCTCTATTCTAAATTTATCGATATGTGATTATATATGCATAACTACACACACACACACACATACCTGTATATACATTTCTTTTCAGGTCAGTAGCTCTTTTTTCTATTAACTGTATCCTTATAATTGTTCCATGATCAGGCATATCAATATGGACAATTCTATTGTTCCAATGCTTAAAATGTTGAAAACTTCGTCGTATATATTCTTGGTGACAAACCGTGTATTATCAGATTTCTTTTAAATGCATCTGCATATGTATATATGAGGGGTTGAAAAACCCGACCT
>OU343216.1:150266773-150358359 GCA_910596185.1 Chrysanthemum makinoi | reverse complement strand
CTATCCAAACCCTCACACAATCAAAAAAAACAAATCCAACATCACATTAGAACAAACAAAACCTTATCACAAAAGAGAGTGATGTTGGATTTGCAATGATGGAGGACCAAAAGTAAACACCTTCGATTTCCAACATCACACACACAATTAATCATATTCAACTCCACCAATCTCTCATTTCTTCAAATTAGAGGGTTACTATTTTATAAAGTTTGGGGATGAATTTTCATTTAACTCAAATGCCTAAAAAGTCAAGATCTATAATTTTCTTCAGTTATTTCATTCTATAACTACCAATCAAAGTTGCTTGAATGAAATATAAAGCAAGTTGTTTGCGCAAAGGAAATTGTCCGAAGCTGAAGAGCTTGGGGAAGACATTAACCGACCACCATTTTCATTCGTGTTTAGCCACTCTTGTGTGTTTACATCGATGTGAGTTTTTTGTTTTTTAAAGATGATGAGAGATTGTTGTTCTTGTTTGTGTTAAGATTTGTGTGTGTCGATTTTGTATATTTTTTGTGATAAGGTTTTGTTTCTTCTAATGTGAGGGAGCTGGTTATGTGGTGTTTAGATCTGGATTGGTGTGAGGGTTTTTAGAAGAGTAAGTTGCAAAAATCGTCCTTGTGGTTTGGCCAAATTGCACGTTTCGTCCTTGTGGTTCATTAAGTGCAAAAATCGTCCGAATGTGATAAGGCTTTTGCAATGATGGAGGACCAAAAGTAAACACCACATAACCAGCTCCCTCACATTAGAAGAAACAAAACCTTATCACAAAAAATATACAAAATCGACACACACAAATCTTAACACAAACAAGAACAACAATCTCTCATCATCTTTAAAAAACAAAAAACTCACATCGATGTAAACACACAAATGCTAAAACAAGAATGATAATGGTGGTTAAGCACGTCTTCTTCCCCAAGCTCACCAGAATCCACTTCAAGAAACAACTTCTGTTTTATGGCTTCATTCGCCAGTTTCTGTAAAACAACTTTGATTGGTAGGTGTTATGAATGAAATGAACTGGAAGAAAATTATAGATCTTGACTTTTAGGCAGCTGGAGTTAAATGAAAATTCATCCCCAAACTTTATAAAATAGTAACCCTCTAATTTGAAGAAATGAGAGATTGGTGGAGTTGAATATGATTAATTGCGTGTGTGATGTTGGAAATCGTTATTAGGTGAGAACTTATGTTTATTACATTGGGAGGATGTATTTGCCTTTTTTTTGGACTATTATGTGTTATAGTAATATGATCGTACATGATTTAAAGTAGCTTAATAGGTTATTGGGTTCTGAAAAAGATGAAATTAAGTTGCAAATCTCGCTAGGAGTAAATGTAGTAATTGGCCTAGGCGGGGAGTACGTGGGGGTATTGGAATTTTTATGTACAAGTTTTGAAATTATATTTATGACATGTTTATAGTTCCATAGTACTATTGTCTATAGAACCAAAAAGTATGTTTGGAAACATTAACACAATTGTTAAAACACTTCAAACCGAGTTTTGTACGAATTACAACCGAGCTGATCAAGTTTTGACCAAATTGAAACTTTTGGCCGATTCTGTTCAACTCGTCCTGGTCACTGACCTCGTGGCATTTAATCACCGATTACTTTGTAGTCCGAGCTTTACAAACTCGAGTAGGCTTATTTTAAGAGGTTAATAAGCTATTGGGTATAAAAAAAGGTAGAGAGATTATTGAATGTGTTTTGGTAAGCTCATGTCAAAGTGCTTTATACATTGGGATGTATTTGTAACAACAACAACAACAAAAACAATCCCAACTCACGTAAGGTGGTACGGGGAGGTAAAATGTAGACAAATCCTACCCCTACTCCCGGGTAAACCCAGTGGTAGAGAGACGCTTCCAACGAGACCGCCGCCGAGGGGTATCGGGATGTATTTGTATTTTTCCTAATTATCATGTGTAAAGCAAGCGTATGTTTGTGAGAGGGATACCTCATGGGAATATGGGATTTGGGGGTGTTTGGGTAAGCTTGTATAAAGAACTTACAGCGGGTGCTTATGCCAAAGTGCTTATTAGTTATTTAGGGAATAAGGGTTTTTTTGATAAATGAATAAAATGCATAAGTTAAGCATAAGGTGACCCTGATACATCTTAGTATCCAGATAGGAATTTTATATATAAGTTTTGAAGCTATGTGTAAGAGTATGACATGTTTAAAGGACTATATAAATGTTCATGGACACTAGAAGTATATGTTTTAGAAACTTTAACACACTTGTTAAAATACATCAAGTCGAAGTTTTTTACGAAGTTAGCACCGAAATGACCAACTTGTGACCAAATTGAATCTTTTGGCCGATCTGCCAACTCTCCTGGTCACCGCCTGTAGCTAGTAATGGTTGAATCACTTTGTGATCCGACTTTTACTACTCTGTGTAGGCTTATTTTAAGAGGTTACAAAGTTATTGGGTATAAAAAAAGTTAAAAAGCTTATTGAAGGTGTTTGGGTAAAGCTTATGTCACGTTATACATTGGAATGCAATTATTTTTCCCATTATCATGCTGTAGTGCAGCGCGGCATTTGTGCGAGGGATAATTGTCATGAGAATATGGGATTTAGGGGGTGTTAGGGTAAGCTTGTATAAAGAACTTACAAGCTTATGCCAAAGTGCTTATTAGTTATTTGGGGAATAAGGGGTTTTTCTTGATAATGAATAACTAGATAAGGCATATGGTTATCCATATACAGCACGCTCTTAGTATCTTTAGGCATGATTGAAGCAATTATAATGTATGCTTCCTTGTTCTGCATCAAGATAAGAACCATATCTAAAGACTTTATCTTCTGAAGTTTGGTTATAAAGGCAAGGTTCATTAGTTTTTCTGGTGTACACTCTACTTATATCCTATCTTAAGTTTGATCAAATTGTGAGATGTTTTTTAATGTTGCAGAAAGTATCACTGAAGAAGAACGATCTGTTGGATATGCTTCTACCTCACATTCAGAGGTAACTTGAGTGTTTGAGATAATGTTTTTAATCTTGTTAACATGTTGAAATTTTGTATCTCAAAATGGCAATCAAAGTTGTGTTTTGTGATGAATGTTATATCAGGTTTGAACCCATACCTATATATTGAGTTTGTACTCGGATGTTACAAGCTTATGATCCTAATGTTAAGAAATCAGTAGCATATACAAAACTTATAAGATATATGACATGAATGGGACTATGTGAAGAGTGAGGTGTGGTTTCTTTAGGATGGGGGCTAGTGAGCTGTGAAAGATGAAGCTACTTTTCCCTAACTAACGGTTCTGTTGATCAGAAAAGTTGTTATATGCCTAGCTGGTGTTTCGAATAAAGGTTTAAACAGATGGCTATGTATCTTGGTTTTGAAAACCTTTGCTTCACAAGCTTTTCTCTCATGATATAGTGTGTTTGGGATAGGCAAACTTATTGTCTTCATGTCTTTGGCTAGTAAAAATCATATGGATAGTTTCCTGTTTGGTAGTAAATTAAATGATCACTCATTTGGATGGTTATGGATAAAAGGCTTGCAGGCTGTAAAATGTCATTGTCTGCTAGAATAATCTGCCTTGATGGATTAACTGGTTAGATTTGGAAATATCTGGTTATTGAATAGCAGTTATCTTTAAAGGAGTGTTTGGGTTTGAAGATTGGTCAGATGGCTATGAACCTTGATACTGAAATTCTTTGACTCATAAACTCTCTTTTCTCACACTACTACAAAATCTGAAATAAAGCCCCCCAATAGAGCCCTGTTAATAGGGAAAAGGCACCAATAAAGGTGTCCGTAAAAAACAAAGGCATAAAGCCCGGTTATGAAATGAAAAAACGGGGGTCTAACCCGGCTTATTTGTTTTAACTTTTCCCTTTTGAGCTGGATTTCTCCCCCTTCTTTTTTACACTTTGCTTTCTTATTTCTTTTCACCTAGACCACATAAACATAAACCCTTAAATCACTTTTTACATGTTTCCAATTGACGGCTTGAGTTCGAAAATCTTCAACAACCAGGTATGCAATTTTCAGCGCCGCCGTTAGTGTTGGTTTAAAGTTCGATTCCACATAGAATCCTTGCCAGCCTTGTTCATATGACCTCAAATTAGCAGTTTATTTGTAAAGCTTTAAATGTTTAAGTTCAAATTATGTTGTATATGTGTTTGTAGTTGAAGATCTAATTGAAACTTAGGGATTAGTGGAGTTAATTTAGCATTGTAGGCATTTGATCTCTGAAGGCTTGCTTGCCATTTGTATTGATATAACAGAACATGAGGGCTTGGAGATAAGGTGGACCAAAGAGAACATGAAAGCCTACAGGTTATCTTCATATATATTCACTGAATACAAGGGTACTTATCAAATTATGGCTTGATTTTTTGTCACTATAGATTCAGGTTTACATCGGACTTGTTTCTTGTAAATAAAAACATGGATATAGAAACTTGTTATTTTTCATTTGGACATGAGACTTAGATACATGAAATGTGTTGGTGGAATTACAGATTCGTAGAAGAATGGCTGCACATAAGCTAAAATACCCTGATGAACAAATGATAAGCCTTGGCATTGGTGATATAACTGAGCCCATTCCGTAAGTTATTACTTCAGCTCCACAAGAAAACTATGTGTTTAAAACATTATTGATATGTTTGACTTTTGTTGCAAGATCCCCAATTTTGTTACTGTAAATGGTTGTTTTTGACATCGACTCGTTAACATTGTGAACCATATATATGACACTTCAGTCCTAACCCGTTGGTATCCCCATTTCTTTGTATTGCAGAAAAGCATTGGCTAATGCTTTATCAGTCACACCGTAGATGTGGACCCTTGGAAATGCAGGCTTGGGAGCCTTACTGGTAATACATTATCTAAACTAGAGGTGTTCCATAACGGGCAGCTAGTCAGGTTGGGAAACAAGTCAAACTGGTAATTTTAGTCTGGACTGGATCAGGTTGACCTTTCCTTAAACTTGTTGAAACCATTAAATATAGGGAATTGACCCAATTATAAGTAAAATGATTGGAATTGCGACCTCTGTATTCGACAGTTAGTTTCTTAACAACGTAAATATTTTCTTCCCTTTGAAAGAGCAACAAATTACTGGAATGGGCTCAGTGTGGTGTATTGCTAGTTATTAGTATTATTTGGAGCTTGTACTTGGATGGGTAAAGTCTAGATTTATTTTGTATTCGTCATATGGCCTGATTCTCAATTCTAAAGTCAGATTGGAGACGACATCAACTTCATCAAACCCCATCTGTTTTCTCGAGTTATTCAAAGGCAAGCTCATTTCTGCTCTAGGAGTTAACAATACTTACAGTGACGTCTATGGTGTATGTTTTTGTTTCATTTCTGCTCTAGGAGTTAATAAGGTTGGCGTGTATCTTTTTAGATGTGTTGTTTGCAAGAGTAGTCATACAGTAGGCAAGCTCAATGTATCAACTCATTTGTAATGTCAATGGATCTTCCTTATTTGAATCAATACTATGTTCATTTCGGAAAAGAAGAGCAACAAATTCATTCATGGCTGAAATTATCTCAGAAACTGTAGTGGTTGCCTTGTAGGTTTAACATTGTACGGCTAATGCACAAAACAAGGCTACTAGTAATGGTATCTCAAATTATGACACGTTCAATTAAAGATATTTTTTGAGTCAACCCATTTGACCCATTTTAGTTTTCGCTGTTCTTTGGTTTGTTTCACAAGAGTGGTTCATGTTTAACCCATTTCATATTGCTACACCTTTTTTTTTAATCAAACTTCCATTAAGTAGTAACTTTGGCAACACTCTCAACTCTCAAGTTTCAAGTCTCAAATGTGAATGTACATGTGTTGGACCAACTGTATATCAAAATATTCATGCTGATTTATGTATCAGAAATCCACTTTGGTCATTATTGACACATTTTTAATAAAGCATACTTGCAGTAATAATACAGCATACCAAACATGAGGTTAACTTTCTATAAAATTGAACCATATAGATATTCAAGAAAAAGTCAAATTTATGAAATTGAAAGTCAAAGAACACGAATAACATTAGGCTGTTCATTAAGGAATCAAACACCAAGTAGAACTTAAGTAGAATTCAGTACCACAAATTGGATTCAAGGAAATGAAACCACACTTACAAACATGCTTGATACATGTGATAATCACCAGGAATAATCGTACTCTTATATCTCGTACACTTATGCAACAAGAAAATTAAACCACAATTACGAACATCTTTAACAACTTAACATTTATTTAACTATGACATGCACTGCTCCTTGTTACAGTTTCCTACAACTTCAATGATAAAAGCTTGATGATAGACCTGAAAGAGTTGAAAAATAAAACTATTTTAGTGATGATTTTTAGCAAACTCATGTAAAATCACATTTTACAAAATGGGAGAACATAGTACCTTATACATTTTGAAGCACATCGAGAATATGCTGCAACTCATTGACAACAATTTTAATTTTAGTCGTTGGTGGGGAATCCACAGAGCATGATACTCCAATCTTGATAGTTGCAGCCAAACATTCTTCCACTTTCTTTGCATTTGCTTCGGTACATTGCAACACAATTGCATCATTATCAATAACATCGATTACTTGATCTGGTAATGCCATGCAAGAAAATTTATGAAGGCTAAGACCTTCAATAAACATGTCGTCTATCGGCTTTTTCCCAGTCATCACCTCTAGTAATAATATTCCAAAACTGTAGACGTCCCCACAACTTGTCATCTCGCTCCCGATACCATACTCTACAAATGAATAACAATTAATTAATTTACAAACTTTAACCTGTAAATAAATATAAGCATCATGGAATAAAAAAGGAATTACCTGGAGGTGCATAACCAATTGTTCCTTTAATCCCGGTTGAGCTATTTTGAATTAATTCTGTACCAAGTAGTCGAGCTAAACCAAAGTCTCCAACATGAGCCACCATATCATCATCAAGCAGAATGTTACTTGGCTTCAAGTCACCGTGAACAATCATTGTTTGGCAGCGATTGTGAAGATAATCAAGTGCAGTGGCAACATCTCTAAGAATACTTATTCTTTGAAGAAGGTTCAGTTTCGATGTATATGCATTTGAATGAAGCCAATCGTGTACACTTCCATTCAGCATAAACTCGTAAACCAGCGCTTTAAAATCATTGCCTTGGAAATCTGTACTCGAACATGAAGTTATTATCTTCAACAGATTACGGTGCCGAATATTCCGCCATGCTTCACATTCTGCTATAAAACGTTTGTGAGCTCCTTTATTTTGAAGATGCAGAACTTTGATTGCAACAAATTTTTCATCATCGGGATCGAGGATCCCTTTATAAACAGAACTGAAGCCACCCTCTCCAATCAAATTTGTTGTAGAGAACCCATCGGTAGCCTTGAGAAGTTGATGGTATGAAACTTTCATGAACGGTTCACTCCCTGCTGATTGAGATGGTTGATTGTTGCGCTTCTTCTGCACAAAGGATACACACAACATAATACGACGAGCAACGTGACTGAAATCACGATGACTAATATGAAGAAAGGAAACCTTTTTTTCTTACTACCCGTCTCCTTGCATTTGGGTAAATCAAGTGTAACCAAACCACCACAAAGCTTATGGTTCCCCAAAACCGAAAATAAGCACATTGGCAAACACTCCTACAGTCGGTAGTTCACCCTCAAAATCATTAAAGGATAGATTCAAATTTCCTAAGGATTTCCATTTTTCTAAAAATTGTGTAATTCTACCTGATAAATTATTTTCTAAATGTCGAATACCTCAATCCTCCCAAGGAACTTAATGAAGATGGTATTATGCCTTCAAATCTATTGCCACTAAGGTATAACTCTGTAAGGCTAATACACTCACCAAGGCTACTAGTAACGGGGCCTGATAAATCATTATAAGATAAAGCAAGACCTCTCAACATCTTGAGGTATTTAATCTCTGAAGGAATGGAACTAGAAAAGCGGTTTTGAGAAAGATCTAAAAAATAATTTAGTGATGGAAGTTGAAAAAGTTGTTTGGGTATGTTTCCAGTGAGTCTATTGTATGAAAGGTCTAACACATTAAGTTGTTTACAATTCCCAAGGCTTGATGGAACATGACCTTCTAATTTGTTTTTTTTGGGTAAAGGGGAGTAATCCTGCACCCTGGCAAATATATTAACCAAATAAACGTTTAAGTACAATGGATATGAGTGAAGTCCCATATCTCAGCTCGTTACATAGGCATAAAGCTTACATAACAAGACACTTCCAATTCTCTAAACAAGAAAACAAACCACTACTCAAATGCTAACATATGACATAACAAAATAAAATTACTTCCTAGGACCTTGAAACTTTGTGCCATACATGGCATTAAAGGTTTCCAAATTCCCCGGAAGATCACGAACCTGTTTCGCATAGTCGTCGAAATCATAGTCATCATACTCATCTTCAAACTCGTGTCCACCACCAAAAATATTAACAGACTCATCAAATGGGTTAGCAACAACCTCATCTCGTAATCGACACCACAATCTCTCCCACTTTAGAAAAAGGGTTGGCTCTCTTAGTAGAAGAGGTAGCCAGAATAGGTTGACCATCATCATCCACAAGAGTAGCTTTCCCAGCAATAAGTAGTTTTTCAATCTTGCCAATTTTCTCAACAATGGGAGTAGAACCAACATCCATTGTTCCCATTGAATCACTCACAAGCGGAACATGTGATGTAGAACCAGTCTTATTTAACACATCCTCATTAACCTCCATTGTACGACCCTTATCCACATCTGCTTCCTTAGAACAACCAGTAGAATCCCCAATCATCGCCTCCTCAGTATTAGAATCAACCACAAGACTTTGAATGCCCTGCAAACCTCATGCACCTCAAGTGTCCCAAAGAGTTAGAAGTAGTAACAGAGTACCTGTAGCATTAGCAGAGCAACGTCCCGTTTTCTTCTTTGGGATATAAACCTGCTTCCTAGGAGCAAATTTAGGACCCTTACCCATATTAATACCACTAGACAACTTCAGGCCTTGGGGTTTGGCTTTTCGATTCTGCACCACCTTAAAACCATCATCATTCACATCCAAGGTCGAGGTGTGAGCATCACCATGATGCTCTTTAGGAGACTTAGGACAACACGCATTATCATGCCCAAACACTTTACATTCCATGCAATGTGGAGGTTTCCATTCATATTCAACCTTGATACTAGCCGTCAGAAAAACCACTATCATCCTTCTTAGGGATAGCCATAGTTACCACATGTTTAAGATCACTCTTCGATGATAACTCAACAAGAGCACGAGCAAAACTAATACGACCCCATGAGTCAACGCACATGGAGCTAGTGAATGCATCGAACATGATCGGCTTACCACCGAGTAGCAATAAGGCTCAACCCGTCTTTCGAATATGCAAGTAATGGCACATTATGCAATTTAATCCACACAGGCACTTTGGTAACCTCACTTTTGGACAATAGCACGTCATGGGTCCATTTAGTGAGAATGATAGGAGAATTACGAATTATCCAAGGTCCTCGTTGAAGAACATTCTCAACACCCTCTTTAGAATCAAATTTAAAGAGAAATACACCATCATCATTCTTCATAAGTTTCTTTAAACCAAACTTACCCCATGTATTGGTGACATAATTCTTGACCAACTGAAATGCAATATTCTTGCCGACAAAGAAGCCAACAAGAGTATTATCATAGCGGTTAAACACACCCTCCATAGCAGCCTTAGGAAGAACTGTATCATGATTATCAATTCGATTCTCATTCACCAATGAACGGAAGTTAACTTTCCTAGAGACACGTTCCGAGTTTAACACATTAGCAAACGACCTCACTTCATTTTGTATACTATCACTCACATTAAGACCAGAAGTAGAAGCATTCTTACCATCCATCGAAGCATTAAGATCAGAAGTAACACTATGATTAGTACCATACATTTGGGATTGCATAGCCACATCAAAACTCGACAGTAGGGTATTTTCGAATAAACTTTAGTACCATTAATACCACTCGAGTTGTTCACATCAGAAGATGAAGCCATCTTAGCAATATCACGAGGTGTACCTTTGTCGGACGAGCAAAACAATCGGAATCCATACCACCAATAGTACCAAGAGATCGCGCTCCACACCCAAATAATTGTCAACCAAACCAAGAACCGCATAGATTCCTTAAGAGACCCAACTTGATCGGCCAAGTTGGTGGCTGGACTAGCAGCTTTCTTCGACGGACATTCCTTGTTGTAAAACCCTTTCTCCATGACACCGAACCCCACACACAATCACACAAACCCACGTAAATATGACAAACCCCCCAGCAACCATAAAACGACCTCAAAAAATTAGAGAGAAACCCCTAACAGGATGTTAGGGTTTAAGCGATAATCCCACAAAAGACTAACCAGGCTCCATGTTAAGATGATACACACAATGAATTAATCATGTATATACTATCCAGTTGAACTTAATAAAGACTTAAAAGAAAACAAAAACGAAACCCTAACAAACGAAGAACCCTAACTCCTAAGCGATCACAGAAATCTGAAATAATTAAGCAAATCACATAAGTAATTGCATAAGAATAACAGATTAGAGTAAAGGATTAAGAGAAAAGAGCAGAGGATATCGTTGTTTGCAGAAGTAAGGGTTTCGGTTTTCCATTTGGTCGCCAGAGAGAAAAATCGACTTAGGGTTTTTAAAGACTGACCTTCTAATTTGTTGGACTCTAAATAAAGTGTATTCAACAATGATAGGTTCCCGATGGCATCAGGGATAGGCCCTGAAAATTGATTGCTATATAGACCAATAACATGTAGCTTTTGAAGTTTACCAACGCTAGTGGGGATGTTTGCTGTGAATCTATTATTATCCAAAAACAAAGTGGTCAAGCCAACTAAGCTACCTATACTTGAAGGGAGGCTTCCAAATAATTGATTGTCTGCTAAACCTAGATAGCTGAGTTGATGAGAGAGATTACCTATTGATATTGGAAGCACTCCTACAAGGTTGCAATTTGAAAGACCCAAAGTTACTAATTTGGAGCAGTTTTTCAAAGAATCAACAAACCTCATGTCATCAGCTTCTCCGCGTCCATGGAAGTTGTTAAAACTTAATTTAATTAAATAAATATCTCTTAGTTTTGAAAAATCCATTGTCAACTTCCCACTAAAATTGTTGAACATCATTTCAAAATATCCTAATTTAGAACAATTAGAAAGATAAGGTGGAAAATCCATAACTGAAGCCACTCAAGATTTGGGAGCTGATTCCCAATCTCTGAAGGAAGACTACCAGTGAGGTGATTATCAGATAAACAAAAGTTAACTAGGAGTGAGAGGTTGAAAATGGAATTAGGGATGCTTCCATATAAGTTGCAGTCACCAGAGCCAAATGCCTTCAAGCTTTTCCAATGACCCAAGGTATCTGGAATGCTCCCACCCAACGGGTTCCCAGCAGCAGAGAACCTTTCCATTGATGTAATATTCCCCAAGAAAGGTGGGATTCCACCTGTTAAGTTATTATCCTCAATTACAAGAGTAGCAAGTTTCGAGAGTAAACTCATCTCCTTGGATATGCTTCCAACTAGCTTATTTCGAGCGAGCCAAAGATCTTCGAGGTTAGAACAACCAGACAAGTTTGTTGGAATGACTCCACTGAATTTGTTTCGATGAAGATAAAGAATACGTAGCCTAGATAGACGACCAAGTTCATGAGGAATGGTTCCTTGAAAGCTGTTGTTCTCGAGAGAAAGCTCACGCAGGAAGCTGAGGTTTCCTACATGAGGAGACAACGAGCCTTCTAAGCCTTGCAAACTTAGCCGTAAAGCAATCACTCGTTTGTGCCGCTTTCCACATAAAATACCACTCCATTCACAGAAATGAAAGGAATGGTTCCACGAGGTTAGAACATTGTATGGATCATGGGTGATCATCGACTTAAATGACAACAACGCGTGATAATCAGTCTCATTACCGCCATTGGAAGCAGAGACGGTGGCAGAAGTAAGACATGTTATCATGAGACCGTAAAAAAGAAAAGAAATAAGAGAGGAAGATGATAAGTGAATTATTGCTTGTGGTGACTTCATTTTTGGAAATTAACTTAAAATTATAAGAACAAGTATTGGCTTTTTATAGTCGGATTGAGTAAGACAATGTGATTGGTACTAACTAATTAATTTCTACGTATAATCATATCAGGAATGACTTTAAAGAAGAGTGGTAAGACTAGACTTATAGTGTATTATAACTTTAATCATGCCATCCAATAGCACCACTAGCAAGTCTTATTTTCTCCTGTTCAAACACGTTAGTTGTAATATGCACATAAACCGTTTGATAAAATGTCTCAATGAAATACTTTACACAGTAACTCAATTTGTTAATATGATTAACTTATAGGATAGGAGAACTTATTTGAAGGTTGAACTTTTACATTTAAAAGAGTTTGAGAAGGAAAAAATAACAGCTTTTTGACAGCTTGATTAGATTCAAAATAACAATGAAATTGTGATTTCTACATTATCTGATTTTAGAAAGCTAATAAGATTAACTTTAAGGTTAAACCTTGAGCCACAAATCTTATGCTGATGGAGGTTTAAACAACACGTAAAAAGTTGGACTTTAGATATCTGAAGGTACAGTATTGAAACAATAATATGATACCTATTTCCAATTCAATTATTTGCCTATCTATTATTTGCCTTATGGGATCCTTTCCTCACGGAGCATTTAGAATACCAACCCATGTGGAATTCCATCGACTAGATACAAACTCAAACTTTGACGTATTAGCATATTAAACTTACTCTGTGTTTTAATCCGGGCCATTTTGTGCTTTTGACTTGTGATACCAACCTTTTGTTTCTGATTTCATGTTCTATACCGGCCTTTTGCTTCCTACTAATACTCATTTTTGTTGGCAATTAGCTAGGCGAACATAATGTCTACTGCCTGAATTTCATGGAGAAATCATGGAGCAGTCGAAATTTATAATTAGAAGAGGTGTTAGTATTCATACTTTGGTTGAAGCTGCTAATACATTCTTTTCAGAATTTATGTCCTTTTTTAATAGAGTCCTTTATTAGGATAACTTAGGTCCCTTGTAGCTTTTTTCGTTATGTATATTAATAATGATGGCAAGTTTTGTATGTAAATATGTAATGAAACAAAATAATGACATGTTCAGTTAAAGATATTTTTTTGAGTCTACCCATTTGACCCATTTTCGTTTTCGCTATTCTTTGGTTTGTTTTACAAGAGTGGGTATACAGTTTCATGTTTAACAACCCATTTCATATTACTTTGTTACATGTTTCCACATTACATTAGTAAGTAGATACAAGGCACGTTTTTAGAAATTTAATTGTTTGACCCATTTCAGTTTTATCCATCTTTTAAGGACAATCGATAACTACACCTTTTTTGTTATATAAACTTCCATTAAGTAGCAACATTGAAACTCCAGTGTTGTACTGTTCATAAAGGCTTATTGACATTGTAACTTTGACAACACTCTCAACTTTGAAGTTTCAAGTCTCTATGGATTTCAGATGTAATTTAAGCAATTAGTAATTATTGGTCTGCATTATGAAAGCTTGTATTGTATTGTCTTCTTTATCTCAACGATACATGTGAAATAAATAGATTACAAAGCTTGTCACTATTAATGTGGAGCCTATCTAGACTTTTAATGTTGAGCCAATCTACAGCTAATCACATCGTCAATCAAGGATCCTATCTAGACTTTTAATGTTGAGCCAATCGACAGCTAATCACATCTTCAATCAAGGATACATCCCACAAATGTACAACTAACACTCCCCCCGCAGTTTGAGCGGGAGGACAACGAACACTCAAACTGGAGCGAAACTCCTCAAACAAAGGCGTAGGCAAGCCTTTAGTAAAAATGTCCGCATATTGATAGCGAGAGGGAACATGCAGAACTCGAACATGACCAGTAGCAACCAAATCCCGAACAAAGTGTATATCGATCTCAATATGCTTTGTGCGTTGATGTTGCACAGGATTGGAGGAAAGATAGACAACACTCACATTATCACAATACACAAGCGTAGCCGTAGAAAGTGGGGTATAAAGTTCACGTAATAAATTACGTAACCTACAGGTCTCTGCAACAACATTGGCAACACCTCTATACTCAGCTTCAGCACTGGAACGGGAAAGCGTAAACTGACGCTTAGAGGACCAAGATAAAAGATTGTTGCCAAGAAAGACACAATATCCTGAAGTTGACCGGCGCGTAGTCGGACAACCAGCCCAATCTGCATCTGAGTAAGCAATCAAAGATGATGTTGTAGAGGAATAAAGCTGTAGCCCATGAGTCAATGTGCCCCGAACATATCGTAATATCCGCTTGAGAGCCGATAAGTGAGGCTCCTGAGGATCATGCATAAAAAGGCAAACCTGTTGAACATCATAAGATATATCCGGTCTAGTGAAAGTAAGATACTGAAGAGCACCTGCAAGACTGCGATACAATGTAGGTCAAACTTCGACACCGCAGCCAGCCAGCTTGGAATCCGTGTCAACTGGAGTGCAACACGGATTACAAGAAAGCATGCCAGCACGCTCAAGTACTTCAGTAGCATATTTCTGTTGAAATAGAAACAACCCTGAAGAGTTACGAGTCACAGAAATGCCCAAAAAATAATTTAGTGAGCCGAGATCAGTCATAGAGAATTCCTGATGTAGAGAACTAATAACCCGCTGAAGAAAAGTCAGATTGAAAAGTATTGACTCATTTAATTGCAATAGCTGTTGAGTTTATAATATATATAACATACAATAAACATGTAAACATCAAGAGTACACAGCGGAAGACTAAAGATCATAACAAATAAATTAATTAACTGAAAGTATGCGTAACGTACCTCTTGCGAATGCTAGACGTCTTGAGCAAACCAAAGAAACCAATTGGTGTAAAAATAATGTCTTACTACCACGTTCTTGTACACACGAATTAACCAACGAATCAAGCGATTGCTAGATCTAACACAAGTCCTCGTTTAAGAAAAACGAAACCAAACTCCCTTACTTGGGGTGCTCGGCCGAATATGGACTAGAGAGAGGAGATGAGAGATCTAGGGTTAATTCAATGCACAAGTGTATGAAACCCTAGAACCTAACCCTCTTTATATACTAGTAGGGAAACTTTGGGAACAAGTTTATGAATTAGGCCTTGGAAAGGCCCCTATGGCCGGCCACTATGCAAAGCCCAAAGGGAATCCATAACTTTTCCAAGTTTTCCATTTCTAGTCCTTTCTCTTTTCATTTAACGGTCGTTAGTCATTTTTCCGTTAAAAACTTAACGATCGTTAACCGGACTTAATGTGCAATAATTAATCGTAAACATAAACATTAATTATTAACTTTAATTCTCATTCGCTAATGTGTGCAATCCCGTGGTCACGAGTTCGAATCCGGACATTCACATGTTTGTAAATATATACATTTCCAACAGCTCCTACTTGGATATGTTTACAAAACGTGAAATGACATTGGTTAGCGTCTAGCAACACGCCAATGCCCCCGGTACAACTCGTGTATGGTTTTCTGGAGAAAAACCAAATTTGATGATCCATCATCACATTCATCCTTTTGTTTCTAATACCATGTTAATAAGAATATGGATCTCACTCATTTCTTAATTAACTATTCTGTTTCTCGCTTTATATGATTGATTAAGATTACCAATTCTTCTGAACATATTTCAGAGGACCTTGGGTATGGCCATACAAACATCTTAACAATCCTACGAGGGGCCCAGCAGTATTATACTTCAAAATAAATTTGAAGGAAACAAATCCCATTTTGACTCCAACCAGGATTCATAAATTTCGCAACACTTCTGAAAACAACCCTTATAACTACCAGTTACGTGTAGCGTTAGATTGCTTCACAAAAATGCACTACATCCATGACATATCTCTTGTATCTCAAGTCAGAGGATAAATATCCATGATATACTTAATGACAAAGATCCATAAAGTATTATAATGCGGGTGAGATAAGTCCTATATTCAATTCATTGAATATCATCTGAAATTAGTCATGCTACACATCAATATACTTTCAAGTATATTCTAACTAATACTCAGATTTGTCTTAATTCAATATCATTCCCATGTTATTGATCGACAACGGACTATTTGGAATAACTTAAGTTATTCAAGGATTTAAACATGCAAATACAGGACACAATATTATAAATGAAATTAAACGTATACCGTACTTTAATTCATTATAAATAATAATTGTTTAACATCCTTTATCCAAATACTAAATAGATCAATGCATGATAATACTAGTTAATGAATTTTGCCACAAGTCATGAAAATCATACTTGTTGACAAGGCATAATTTCAATTAACTTTGATCTATAGGAATTTTGAGAATACTTATTTCAAGAATTCAATAAGTGAATTTCTTGTATATGTTTACACATATCTTGATATTGTCATATCATTCCATAAGGTGCGTGACAACCTGAACCACCTTTATATGACAATCATCTTTCAAAACTTTAAAGTTTTAAAGTATTCTTTATTCTTTAATGTATAATGCAACTATGCTCTTAGTTGAGCATAACTAGTCAACATGGTCATCATCAAGGATACCATGACTAGAATTGAGTGTCATCTCAATTATACCAGCATCATTGTGTACAACAATATGCTCTTTAAACATCCGTAAACTTTTGAACAGTTATAGTGTAATGTTGGTGCCTACCAAAACTCAAGTTTGTTGGCAATGACAATTGTGAAACAATTGTCATATAATCATCCATAGAATCTAGGAGCATCTCCAGATTGTGGAATGTGATTCTAAATCCAAACATATTCCTTTAAAATATTTATTACACTAACAACTTTCAATGTTGTCAAATCATCTTGTAATCAAGCATGACACAACAACTTTATACACAACATGATGTTCATGATGAATCTTCAAGTTAAACTTTAAGATCTCATCTACCTTGTCAAACATATGTATTCATCATGTTCTATTTGACTCATTTATTTACCGCATATGTTTATAATAATAAACATATATTCCAAGGTTGTATATATTATTTCCAAATCTTACAAACGAAGTTTCATTCCCAACTAAAACTTAATTTAAGTGGAATGTAGTTGCCCATACAACATATAAGATTTAAGATAAATAAATAATACTCTCACTAGCTTTCAGGAATACTTATGAGCAATCTTATTTTAATTATTAAATCAAACATGGATTTAATATTAAACATAAGAATCATCTCCTAGATGCATGCATATATCCATTCATGGATTCTTGCAGTTTGTACATATTCAAAGATTATTTTAATTAATAAAACTACTTTGTATTACTCATCGTCCTCGCAAAGGTAATTTCATAACAAAGAGTTTTGATATTCATTGTCAAAATTTCATATCAATGAAACTAAGTATGACAATTATAATCTTTATACTTCAATTTTAATGTATCTAGTAAAAAATATTCAATCATAGTTAATTGCTTAAGTATGATTAATATTATTATCACTAGACATACATTAAATACGTGTACAATATTGTCCACATGATCTCTACACAAAGATTTAAACCACTAGGATTTTCATCCTTTGAAGAAAATCATCTTCATTAAGATAAACCAAGTATCTAAATTTGATTATCTTTATGGACAGCATCTCTACATTCATAGTATGATTGATTTACCACAATTCAACAGTTGGTAAATTCATCATCATGATTAACAGGCTTACCATGATCCTGTAACTCATAATCCCCAGCATATTAAATATCTGAGATATCCTTACGGATCTATGAATGACAATTCCATCATATTGAGGTCTATCATATACATGTTTAGCCTCATCATGATATTTGCTAGTGCATTTTAGAAGATTATGTATTTTGTAATTCAATCTTTCAAGATCTAAACAAAACTCCCACTTGCCTTTAACAATTTAAAGATTACCTTTAAATAGTTTAGTAAGTAGAGCAACAATACATTGTTCTCTTTTGGGATATTACAAAAACGTTGACAGTTCCTGACATTAGTTTGTTACAACTCTCTCTATAAGTAGTTTAACAAATTCAGAACTTCATTTATAAGACTTAATGTGATTCATCACATTCCATAAACAAATGGTGTCTTATCAATCTTCTAGGTTGGAGTCTTATTGAGTATATTCAATCTATACTCAATCTACTAACCTTGATAACTTTTGAAAGAAACTATAGTTATCTTGAATCAAATAATGCCAACAGATTTTGATTCTTCTATAGGAACATACCATAAAACTATGGTGTTTCCTTAGAATTAATATTGTAAGAAAATCTAACAATATTTTAGATAACCATCTACTCTTTGGCTTACCTATTTACCAACAAAGTAAAACTTAATGGTACAATAGAATTACCAAGTCAATTGCATGTATTATAACACAAATATTTTGACCAAGTCAAAAGACATATTAGTTATAATCCCACTATACGTTATAAGTCATTGATCAACTCATTGACTTCATGCATATGTCTTAAAACATAGCAAGTTAACGTCTTACTTTATATTGTAAGTCTTGTATTAAAAGACTTCATGTTTGTGACTTTACAAAATCATAAACATTTATAATTAAAGTAATTATGAACACCACCTCTGGTTTCAATTCATATTTCAAGTTAATATTTACTACATATATTTAAGTCATTCAACGAATACTCAAATTCAAGGTAGTATTAGATTACTTCATTTAATTATGTCATTCCATGAAATGTTCCATGTAAGAAACTTCAGAATCATCCATGCTCGTTCTCACGACACGTGGATATTTTACCTTGGGCTACAATCTAGTTCACGTGCTCACGTAACATAAATTGTAACTACAAGTGTTTCTTAAATATTGAATGACATAAATATTTAAAGTAGTATTTGTTATCATCTTGACACATGTTCTTAATAGGGCAATCATACACATTTAAATGTATAATTCCTATTAGAACGTTATTCTCTTACCTTGGCGGTCTAGAGAATCCATTTAAATCATATTTATATGTGTTGTACCTTGCACACAATAAAGATTTCTCCCACTTGTGCATGGAACAACATCATGTAGCCGATAAACAACACGATACACGTTCGTTTATTTGATTAATATGATTTGTGTCATAGATATAACAAGTAGATGTAGAACTATATTGTTTAGTAAGGAAACGTACACGACTATCCTTAAAACATAAGTGTCTACAATTGGAAAGTTAATTATCTTTGAAGATAACTGGTTACTACAGGAAATAAGGATTGTAGCTCCCACTGAATTAGAAATCATTAAAACAACTTCTTATTCAGTAATGCAACACAAATGCTCCCACTGAATTTGACAACATTGTAAGTGTTGCATAACCAGTGAAAACAACTTGCTTGCTTTTTACTTTCCTACACCTTTGAAGAACCATACGTAATCATTACTAAGGTACTAAAAGGTGTATTCTACTATATGAATGATAGGTTATCCATCAATGTTATTAACTCGAAAAAATTGGGTATGCAATTTCTTCCTCAACAGGCCTACCATCCCCATACTGGTATGTAGTACCTTTAAAGGCTAAAGCAAAACAACTAGATAAAAATATGCTAGTTTGCCTTTTACCAATTTTTGCGGTAATTAGTCTAGCTTCTAATCTAGTAACTCATATACATGTTTTCCAGTTAACCAACATTCATGTTGTTACAAAGGATTCATTCACCAAATGAGGTAATGAAATCTTTATGGAAAATAAGATGTGCAATTCATTGCTAAGAGTTACATTAGAATTTAGACAATTCAAATGTTCCTATTATACCTTTCTCATTCATGAAAAGGAATAGGATTGAGTCTCATGCTTCTCCCATGGAAAAGAGACTTCGTTTGTCTTATCAGTAAATTATTCTCGATCAAACATTTGTTTGAAAGCAGAGTGGATCAATTTACTGATCAAAGACTAAACCTCGTTTACGGTTAAATGTTGCATACATTCAAAAGAATTACAAAATTCAATTTTAGTATTTTCGATAATCAACCTTTTCAAGAAAATTAAATACCCATGGTTCATAAATATATAACCATTTAATTTTCATTGAAAGCTAGGATCCAAATTGTCATAATTTCATCACGTCAGTTGATCTGCTAGTAATGAACCTTATACAAAATGGTAGAGTTTTTGATCAATTGCCAATATCAATTGCAATTCCTAGATTTATGGGATTTACATATAGCCAATTTCAATCGCCATGTAAACATGTTTTATCCCCATCTTATGCCTTGAGTTGCCAGTTCTCACTACAAAACTCAATTAAGTTGTCCAACTTAAGAAACTGCAAAATCATCCATGGCCGTTCTCACATCACGTGGATATTTTACCCTTTGATTATGATCTAAGTCACGATCTCACGAAAATAAAAAGTAATCTTAGGTGTTTCCGTTTCGTTGGATGGCATATAACTTAAATTAAAGGGTAATAAATTTGATGTCAAATCAAATATGTACAAAGATGTCATGCATTCATCTTCGTAGCATAGGTTTTATTAAAACATTTATATCTTGTTTTAATGTATAAGCTTTTCATCATCAAACTTTAATTGAGGTATTGGATTCACCAATCAAGGAATTTAGTGTTAATTATCATCCATTATACCGTACTTTTGCATAAGTGTAAACACTTAGTGTTTCGGGTAATTACCACCGAAGTGGCGCATGGAATTAAAACTAATTCGCCCTTAATATGAGCTTGCACATTTAATGGCTTACTAAGTAGCTCCATTCGAACTTACAGAGGGCAGAGGACCAGGTACGCGCTAAAGCACAACCTTAGACATCCTTTCAGTGTGACTGTGCGCACTTCTTTATTAACCCCTTTATAGTTCATTCTTATGGGTGAGCCGTTCAGACCATTTGTACCAAAGTCACCAATCAATTAACCGATTATGATTACTATGCTTAAAATGCATGTTTCACCATTGTTTAGGTCAGTTTATTTTTCTTGTAAAAATACCCTTGTTACACATAACAAACAAGCAAGTATTTATAAAAATAAACAAATAAACAATGAATGCATAACAAATAAAAGTCATGCATATCAAATAGCCACATGCAAACGTTTTTGATAAATCCTATTAATAACCAATTCTAGATCTGTCAATATGTATACATTTAATTAAGACTTTCACCCGTTTTCAGCTATGTACAAGGTGAGCCACATGCATCGATTCATCGATTGCGCAAGTCAAAATTAAATACATACCACATAGCACATAATTGATTAAATTAATAATGATTGAGGTCTTCCCCAATTTTAGATCTATCATAATTTAGTGTATATCACTTAAACAAGAAACATACAATAAAAGCAGATCCATGATAAAACATGCATGTAATTATCATGGACATAAAATTACACTTAACAATTAATGCAATTAAAACAGAGTTATGCAATACACATAAAGTTGCATGCATCTTAGGGTTTCTAATCCAATTAAAATTTTAGTTCACAAAACCCTAATTAGGGCACCAAAAAAACGCCCCCCCTAAAATTAGGGTTTAGGTTTTGCAAACCCTAGATCTACGCATACAAATAATAACACAATCATGTTTATTTTATTTATGAGTTTCAGTAATTAATTACTTGTTATACAAGACTCGTGATGCCACTGTTGAGTTTATAATATATATAACATACAATAAACATGTAAACATCAAGAGTACACAGCGGAAGACTAAAGATCATAACAAATAAATTAATTAACTGAAAGTATGCGTAACGTACTTCTTGCGAATGCTAGACCTCTTGAGCAAACCAAAGAAACCAATTGGTGTAAGAATAATGTCTTACTACCACGTTCTTGTACACACGAATTAACCAACGAATCAAGCGATTGCTAGATCTAACACAAGTCCTCGTTTAAGAAAAACGAAACCAAACTCCTTACTTGGGGTGCTCGGCCGAATATGGACTAGAGAGAGGAGATGAGAGATCTAGGGTTAATTCAATGCACAAGTGTATGAAACCCTAGAACCTAACCCTCTTTATATACTAGTAGGGAAACTTTGGGAACAAGTTTATGAATTAGGCCTTGGAAAGGCCCCTATGGCCGGCCACTATGCAAAGCCCAAAGGGAATCCATAACTTTTCCAAGTTTTCCATTTCTAGTCCTTTCTCTTTTCATTTAACGGTCGTTAGTCATTTTTCCGTTAAAAACTTAACGATCGTTAACCGGACTTAATGTGCAATAATTAATCGTAAACATAAACATTAATTATTAACTTTAATTCTCATTCGCTAATGTGTGCAATCCCGTGGTCACGAGTTCGAATCCGGACATTCACATGTTTGTAAATATATACATTTCCAACAATAGCTACCTTCTTTATACACGGCTGGAATTATGAAAATTCAATTTGTACAAGGCGGGAAAGTTATGAAAAATCAAGTTGAAACTTATGAAAGAACCTAACCCCTTTATATATTACACACACACTCATTAATTTTACAAAAACTTATGCGGCTCGGGTTGGTTTTCATCATAGTCGTTGTGACTCTTCTTTATTCATCTACAGACAAGGGACCGATACAACTTACTTACTTTTATATGTGGATGATATTGTATTGACTGACACATTAAATCCAGCCGTGTACAAAGAAGGTAGCTGCATTTGATATGATGATTCAATACTTTCCAAATACACATTAAATCCAGCCGTGTACAAAGAAGGTAGCTGCATTTGAATGATGCAATACTTTCCGATTAAACAACAATTCCAACCGTTAATAGAGTATCAAGGTTTGTGAGAATTAAAGACCTGCCTAATATAGATTAAATTTTTCAACATTTCACATTGCTTGACTTTTCAACATTCAACATTTCAACTTTGACCATTTTCTCTTTATATGTAGTTAAGATAGGACTTGGATTGGATTTAAATTTCTGAGATTTTATTGTCAGTTGTTATGATATTGATTTGAGATTGCTTTGGATGTTTGTAGCTTGCTAGTATTTGACAATAAGTGACGGTGCAACTATCCTAGTTTAATACCCGTTTTGTGGGCTCAGATGATGTTAATTCGTTTTTTAAATAACATGAATTAATTTTGGATTTAGATGTTACAGCTACAACTTTAAGCATTAATTATGTCTCTAGACTAGAATGATATCTACAACTCAAATGATGTGAATTTTGCCCTAGCTAACAGTCCGGTTAACCATACCTCCCTTGTTGATCAGAAAAGTTGTTATATGTCTAACTAGTGTTTGGAATAAAGGTTTAAACAGATGAATGGCAATGTATCATGGTTTTGAAAACCTTTGCTTCACAAGCTTTTCTATCTTCTAATACAGTGTGTTTGGATAGGCAACTGTATTGTCTTCTAATGTCTTTGGCTATTAGAAATCATCAGGATAGTTTCTTGTTTGGTAGTCAATCAAATGATCATTAATTTGGATGGTTATGGATAAAAAGCTTGCAAACTGGAAAACATCATGAAATTGTCTGCTAGAATAATCTGCCTTGAGTGATTCACTAGTTAGATTTGGAAATATCTTTTTACTGAATCATTGTTATCTTTAAAGGAGTGTTTGGGTTTGAAGATTGGTCAGATGGCTATGTACCTTGGTACTGAAATTATTTGACTCATAAACTCTCTTTTCTCAGGAATAATGTGGCAGGCACATGTGTATCTCGAGTCTAGTTACGTTTATGTAGTCATTGGATAGTAGATGCCATATTGGAAGCAAATAGAAAAGGAACGTACCGAGTGGGATGAAAGAAACTAGCATCCTAAATCATGAAGTGTAAAGGGCATGTGGAATCTGAGGTCTACAATCTGGCCATGGGGATACCTAGGACATGAGTTGTATCTTCAAGTTTGGAACGATGAACATAGTCTCCGCACGAAATATGACATCCTAGAAAACACATTAAGATGTGGTCTGGCACCACCGAAGTAGAAAAACTTGGATTATTGATTTATGTATTTTATAGGGTGGCAATGTTACTCACGTTGTTATGCCCAGTATTGTAAATGATGTGAATTGTTCAATTATGTAACATTTGGATAACAAGTACCAAACCTTACTTTATCTAAATGTATAAATAAATTTATGCGTATATAACTGAATTTTCATAAAAAAGTGGATTTGTGTCGGATTAAGGTGTCCAAGAAGCATTATAAAATTACGCAACTCCAAATGCTCCGCCACGACGTGCGAAAGTCTAATCCCTAGTTATAAAAATGGAGGTGATTTGTACATCACTTTTTTTCCATCCACCACTAAATCATGCATAGTAGTGTTGTGCTATGTGCATCACCGGTGTAATTTAGTGGTAGATGGCAAAAAAAATTTGATGTACAAATCACCTCCCAAGAAATACATTTAAATCCAAATTTCACATAAAAACCAAGTTACGTAGTTTATTTTTTATGGCTTATATACTTAAACGGGGATCACGGGGTGTTAGTTTAATCTTTGATCAACCCAAATAGGACTCGTTTATAAAATGGGTTTGAAGGGTTGACCTGGTTTTGACTCAAACTTATTTATCCTCAACCCAAAACATGTTTAACTTCGTGTCGGCAGAGGCGGACCTATGCCTGAACAAGGTTGTTCCTGGGAACCACCTTAGGAAGGGAAATCGTTAAGAAGTGATGTAGGAAGAAAAATCGGGACCTACCTTGAAAATTTTTTAGGAACCACC
Source organism: Chrysanthemum makinoi (assembly GCA_910596185.1). NCBI lineage: Eukaryota > Viridiplantae > Streptophyta > Magnoliopsida > Asterales > Asteraceae > Chrysanthemum > Chrysanthemum makinoi. The sequence continues at coordinate 150,333,612 of OU343216.1, read as the reverse complement.
TTGGAGATCAAAAAGATAAAAAAGCTCAATAAAAATTGTTCTTAGATATAAATAAGAAAGAAAAATGGAAGAAATAAAGAGAACCGGTCGAAATTTTATCGGCCATTGTTGCCGGAATTTACAGAGAAGATGAAGAAGAAAAGTTATTGGGACTTTGGGAGTATGTCTGTGTCACTGTATGTGTTAGAAAAAGTAGATAATTTAATATAATATATTGGTTCTTTTGTGTTGTTAAGTACTTCCTCCGTCTCATATTAAATGTCAAGTTTGGACTTTTTAAGTCTTTCTTATTTAACTTTGACCTTAAATATTTTTGCTCGTATTATATAGTATTTGATAAATATTATACGCAGTGAAAATACATTTAAAACTTAATTTGTTCATATATGTTGCATCAAATATTATATAATACAAACAAACATATTTAAGGTCAAAGTTGAATAAGAAAGACTTGAAAAAATCAAACTAGACATTTGATAAGGGATGGAAGGAGTATAAGGCTTTTCACTTTTTACTGTACCAAGTATCTTGTATATATTTTAAACATCAAAAAAGAAACAAGAGTGTATTCTTTTGCAAGTGTTACGAAAATCATTTGCTTTTTACATAAAAATGTCTCTATCAGTTGAAAACTATATGCAGTCAAACTATTTTTATAGTCTGTACATCATAATGTACTTATATCTCCAAGATCTGTAGTTTTTATATAGTGTAATTGATTTCTATAATTTACATCTTGATCTTTTAAGTGTATCAAATTAAGTTTTCATGATCTTTTAGACTAGAACTCTTTTTGACCCATTATTCAAATCATTGATGGTGTGGCATTAAGAAATTTGGATTCTGTATTTGTTTTGTGCTTGGCGTGGAAATATTTCTTGGCCCATATTTATTGTAGCTTTTCGCTTCACTACTGTAGTTGTGATAAATGTGAGTATTTGACCCGACCCGACTCGCATATAGACAAGTTGATAGGTTGACCGGTTGAATTCTTTTTAGACTAAAATACACCGTTGGTCCTTAAACTTGGCAAAACGCTTCGTTATGGGACAAAACTCGGCCTTATCATCGCCAGAGGTCCAAACCTTGGCCTTTAAATGCCAGAATCGTCTCTTGACCAGGATTGGCATAGTCAAACCTAATTTTCTGGATTTCCTTCGAGGGTATAATAGACCATTCATATTTTTGACCCAACCTTCAACCCAGGGACCAATTGTGATTATGCCTCCTAGCCGTTTCTTCCCTGATACGCTTGCATTTAATTTCACGGGAACCAATACACCCACCCAACAAACAACTTTACCAATTATAATACACCATTATCCAGAAACGTTAAACTGAAAATCAAAATCAAGAATATAAATCCTCATTTCCAGAACTCAAAAGGCCAACCCAACTTCCAACAAAACCATGTCGATCGATCGTATTAGCAACATGCCAGATGAAGTGAGCACTTACATTTTGAATCGGTTGCCTTTGTTAGAAGCGGTGAGAACCTCTAGTTTAGCGCGAAACTGGAGGTCTAAGTGGACTTTTCTCACCGATGTCATAGTTGATGAGGATTTATTTTATTATTTAACACATGAGTTTGATGGGAGGCTTGTTACTAGATTCTTAAATTGGCTTATGGGTCCAATAAGAAAGTTTGTCTTCGCTGTAGAGCCAAGATCAATGATTGGAATAGACATCTTTCATTATGAAGAGATTCATGAGTGGCTCTTGTTTTTGGCTGACCATGGAATTGAGGAGCTGATTATTTACCGTCCATTCATATTTGTCATGCCAAAACTCTTAAGATTTTTATTTATAAAAATCATCATTGCTTTTTTTTTAAAACCTATTTGTTCATTTAAAGTTGCAAAGTGAGATAAAACTGCTCACTTTACCATCCAGTAATGAAACAAGTTTCAACAGAAACATCACCATAGCAAATAATCAGGTGACTCATTAGAGTATCACCAGCAAAACATCACCACAAAGTCTAATAAGCAACCTCATATTTTTTTCAAGATCATAAAAATATTCAAGATCTAAAAAATTTTTAGATCTAAAAACTTAAACAACGAAGCAGATACGACCACAACATCACCACATTTCTCAAGTTTTTAGATCTAAAAAGTTTTTAGATAATCAACGAAAACCAAATATGTTTTTAAACCAACCTCATATTTTTTTCAAGATCATAAAAATATTCAAGATCTAAAAACTTTTTAGATCTAAAACTTAAACAATCGAAACGTATACGACCACAACATCACCACATCTCTCAAGTTTTTAGATCTAAAAAGTTTTTAGATAATCAACGAAAACCAAACATGTTTTTAAACCAACCTCATATTTTTTTCAAGATCATAAAAATATTCAAGATCTAAAAAATTTTTAGATCTAAAAACTTAAACAACGAAACAGATACGACCACAACATCACCACATCTCTCAAGTTTTTAGATCTAAAAAGTTTTTACTGACCAGGTTTTAATATTTATATAGTCTCGTTATACCTATGGTCTACCCTAATGCACTAACGGGCAGTGTACCCGGTCGTGTTTAGTGTAGTATTCAGTAAAACCGAGGTCGTCCTAGAGCTATGTGTGTTGGACTATTACTAAGTCTAGGTGTCACAGATTTTAATATGATTTCGTTAAGGAATTAATTAATTAACTACTAAAGCAGATAAAAGCAAATAAAGGCAAAGGTTTAATCAATATAGGAGAGTGGTGCTAACCTAGTTAATCATCCTAGCTAGTAATGTCTACGTCTAATTACTTCCAATTACTTCAGGTGGGGTCAAAGTCGAGAGGACAATATTTGGTCAATTTGCCCTAACCTATCAGCAAAGATGCCACCAATGGAGAAGTCAGGTGTCCCCTCATAAGTCCAGTTGTTCCTGGTCCCTTAAGCTGAGTCATTAAGTACCGCTACATGTTAGACTTATAATAGTGTGTGCCCGGGCGTTAGCAACTTAAACACTTACTCCGTAATTCTTAAGTTCATCCAAACGGTAGGTGATTAGTTGGTCAAATCGCACAAGTAGAAAGGGTCGTCAGTTGGTCATATCTTACCCTTCCCGTCTCAGTCTACTCACTTAGGGTCAGTTGGTCATATCTCCTAAGCAACTAGCCTCTACCGCCATTCAAAACTACCGAAACAAGGGTAGCTACCAATAAACTATGCATGCATACACTTAGAAATAATTATACGGAAGTAATGTAAATGCAAACAAAACAATTAAGGAATCATAACTAGGCCAACACTAAGAAGTGCTTAGCCGCTCATATTAACCATAGAAATCAATTCAATATTTAATGTTACGAAATACATGAATCGAAAGTAAAGAAAAGATAAAATGCTAATGCTTATCGTAGGGGAGTGATTTCTCCCTTGGAGACAGCTCTGTATGCTCCTCTAGACCTGCCTTTGGCTTCTTCCCACGTTCTTTGGTTGTGGTGTGTGGAATGGGATGCTTTGAAATGCTGGAAATCGTGGGGTATTTATAGGCCAGATCTGGGTTACGGCGTAACTAATAGAATAGTTACGCCGTAATCTTCTATATCTTCGTAATTTGCACTAGATCTGCTGGTTACGGCGTAACCTTATAAGTGGTTACGCCGTATCTTCAATATTTCTTGGTTACGCCGTAGTTTAAAAAAGAGTTATGGCGTAGTTATCAGCGGCGTAGAACCTCATTTGACCTAATATGGTTACGTCGTAGTCTTTTGTGAGAGCTACGCCGTAATCTTCTAATGAGTTGGCTATCTGAGTCACGCTTTAGTTACTGCGTAATGTGAGAGATGAGTTACGCCGTAACTTCTTCAAAGTGAGCATACTCTGATAAATCTTTGATAATTCTCCAATTCCGCGTCTCTTTAGCTCCAATGCTCGTAATTTACCTGAAAGTGGAAAACAATGGAAAACAAGCGTAAATCCATATAAATGGTATAAATTACCAGCATTATCGGGGAAAATTGACACTTAATATTCAGGACTATTTGATGTTATCATCTTTGCAAATGTCGTAAATCAAATAAATAAACGTATATTAGGTCTAGACTCGTGCCGGTACGCGTCATGCTAAATTATCACATATCCCCGAGATAACCTCTCACCTCACGAGATAACCTCTCGATTCCACACCAAACAAGTCTGAAAATACTCGCAATTAATAAATAATCAAAAATAGTTACGATGTGGTATAAACATATGTTTCAAAAATTACCGGTTGTCACACTAACGGTCCGATCAACCATACCTCCCTTGTTGATCAGAAAAGTTTTATATGCCTAACTAGTGTTTGGAACAAAGGTGTAAACAAATGGAAATGTATCATGGTTTTGAAAACCTTTGCTTCACAAGCTTTTCTATCTTCTAATACAGTGTGTTTGGGATAGGCAACTGTATTGTCTTCTGAAGTCTTTGGCTAGTAGAAATCATAAGGATAGTTTCGTGTTTGGTAGTAAATGAAATGATCATTAATTTAGATGGTTATGGATAAAAAGCTTGTAGACAGGAAAACGTCATGAAATTGTCTCCTAGAATAATTTGCCTCTAGTGATTAATTGGTTAGATTTGGAAATATATGGTTACTGAATTGCAGTTATCTTTGAAGGAGTGTTTAGGTTTTGAAAAATCAGATGGCTATGTACCTTGGTACTGAAATTCTTTGACTCATAAAATCTTTTCTTAGGAATAATGTGGCAGGCACATGTGTATCTCGAGTGTAGTTACGTTTATGTAGTCATTGGATAGTAGATACCATATTGGAAGCAAATGGAAAAGGAACACCGAGTGGGATGATAGAAACTAGCATCCTAAATCATGGAGTGTAAAAGGAATGTGGAATCTGAGGTCTACAATCTGGCCATGGGGATACCTGGGACATGAGTTGTATCTTCAAGTTTGGAACGATGAACATAGTCTCCGCACAAAATATGACATGCTAGAAAATGCATTAAGATGTGGTCTGGCACCACCGAAGTAGAAAAACTTGGAATATTGATATATGCATTTTATACGGTGGCAATGTTACTAAAGTTGTTACGCCCAAGATTGTAAATGATGTGAATTGTTCAATTATGTAACAATTGGATAACAAGTACCAAACCGTACTTTATCTAAATGCATAAATAAATTTATGCGTATATAACTGAATTTTCATAAGAATGTGGATTTGCGTCGGATTAAGGCCTCCAAGAAGCACTATAAAAATTACGCAACTCCAAATGCTCCGCCACGACGTGCGAAAGCCTAATCCCTATTTATAAGAGTGGAGGTAATTTGTACATCACTTTTTTTCCATCCACCACTAAATCATGCATAGTAGTGTTGTACTATGTGCATCACTGGTGTAATTTAGTGGTGGATGGCAAAAAAAAATGGTGTACAAATCACCTCCCAAGAAATACATTTAAATCCAATTCCGCATAAAAACCAATTTATGTATTTTATTTTTTAAGGCTTACATACTTAAACGGGTTCATGGGGTGTTAGTTTAATATTTGCTCAACCCAAATAAGACTCGTTTATAAAATGGGTTTAACGGGTTGACGTGTTTTTTAACCAAACTTGTTTATCCTCAACCCAAAACATGTTTAACTTCGTGTCGGATTCGTATCATTTATCGTTTCAAGTCAGATATCTTAATGTGTATGGGTCTAGTAGGTGTCGAGAATTACCACCTCTTCTTTAAATCACATAAAAAAAACACACTTTAAATAGCATAAGAAAACACCCTTACCTTTTTTATCCTTCGTTTTATTTTAATTTACACTCATACCAGTTCAACTTTCATTTTAAAAACAAAAAAACTCCCTTCATAAATCACATAATAAACATTTTCACCGTCTCTATTTAAAGATGTGCTTGTTTAAATCTCACCTCCTCATAACCCGCTTCGACGTGATTAAGTATTGTTGTCGTATGTTGTAATGTTCATTATCCTTTATCTTATCACAATTCTACACTTTTAACCCTTCAATTTATATAAAATGAATAAAAGCACCCTAAATTAAATACGATCTATAATTAAAAACATCGACTAAACCAATCAATTCATAGGGTTTAATTCAGTTAAGAGTTAACTACATTTTTTATTGTTGTGGTTCATTGATTATATCACTTTTGGTCTAATTTTTAGAAAAATTTCAAATTCAGTCAGAAAGTGAAACATTCATTCCATATTTGGTCCAATTTATCGCTGTAGTTTATTGGGTATTTCACTTCTGGTCTAATTTTTTAAAAAATTTCAGATTCAGTCAAAAAATGAAACATTCGTTCCAGGTTTGATCGAATTTTAACAAGCATTCATTTCAGATTCAGTTAGTTTGACTATGCTCATAATTAATTAAAAGGGTATTTTCGTCTCTTCATATATTATACTACTAAGTAACAAAATAAAAGAGTCCCACAACCCCTTTCCTCATTATCACTTTTTCAAACGAAATCCCCAAATTTTATAAAAATTAAAAACCCAAATACCATCTAATTTGAAGAAATGAGAGATTGGTGGAGTTTAATATGATTAAATGCGTGTGTGAGCTGAAGTTGCTGATTTTGTGATGCTCTCAGGTATACTTTTGAACTCAATTCATTGATTTTTGTGTTTGTTTCAATTAGGTGTTAGTTATGGAGATTTGTGATATTATTATAGTGCCATAGAGGTGAATTAGGTGTGTTACGTGCACCTGTAGTTTGAACTTTGAAGCTCGGGTTTAGGTTGTGCACGAAACGTGTTTGATGAAATGTCTATTAGAGAATGATACTTGCGTAATATTTATCGTTAGATTTTGACATGCAAAAATTGTTTGGCGTGTCATTTAGAATGAAATAATAAGTTTTAGTCGTTAGTATGATAATCAACTCCGAAAACATTTTTAGTCATTGGATAAAATAGTTTTAGGTTTAGTTTTTTTTTTAACTATCTGATAATGAAGAAACGTTCTCTTATGTTTTTGCATTAGGTTTGTAATCACCGATTACTTACTTTGTGTTTGGGTAACTGATTTTGATCGATAGATTTGGTTCTTTGATTCGGTTAATCTGTGATGCTCTTAGGTATACTTTTGAACTGAATTCATTGAATTTTTGTGTTTGTTTCAATTAAGTGTTAGTTATGGACATTTGTGATATTATAGTGCGATAGAGGTGAATTAGGTGCATGTGTTACGTGCGGCAATGGTTTGAAGCTCGGGTTTAGGTTGTGCACGAAAGGTGTTTGATGAAATGCCCATTAGAGAATGATACTTGCCTAATATTTATCGTTAGATTTATACATTAGGATGTATTTGTATTTTTCCTAATTATCATGTGTAGAGCAGCGATAGTTCGTGAGTTTATGGGATTTAGGGGGTGTTTGGTTAAGCTTATATAAAGAACTTATATAGGCTGGCCAAGCTTTTGCCAAAGTGCTTATTAGTTATTAAGGGGAATAAGGTTATCCTGATACAGTACATCATATTAGTATCCTTTGGGCATGATTGTAGCCTTGTTCTGCCTCGAGATAAGAACCACACATCTAAAGGCGTTATCTTCGTTAAGTTTGGTTTTAATAGCTGTAAGGATTAGTTTCTCTGGTTTACACTCTACTTATTTCTTGTTTGAGTGTTAACATTTTGAATAGTCATTCATTAAAGTTTCTTTAATAACACAAAGTTTACTACGTTTTATGATTAATTAGATGTTCTTGCAAGTGCAAAACGAGTTGAAGGATCATTTAAAGTTTCCAGACCTAAAGTTTCCTCTATGGTGGAACCTATAGACGAAGATGTGTAAAATCCTGACTCGCTGATCAGATGACGCTGGAACTTGGAAGTGGTGTATTCAGCAGTGGACAAAATAAAAGCAGAAAGTACAGTGATTCAAGTGGAAGCAAAACGTTTGATTTAGGTAAGAGTTGGTTACTTCAAGTCATTGTTTTAATGTAATGTAACGTGTACAGTTTGATCTAATGGTGAGATGTTTTATAATGTTGCAGAAAGTATCACTGAAGAAGAACAATCTCCTCGATATGCTTCTACCTCACATTCAGAGGTAACTTGGCTGTTTGAGATAATGTTTCAGATCTTGTTAACATGATCAAACTTTTTTATCTGCAACTCGCAATAAAAGTTGTATTTTGCGTATGGATGTTATATCAGATTTGCGCCCATACCTAATACTGAGTTTGTACTCGGATGTTGCAGCGTGTTAATCCTTCATATAGAAGTTCCAGAAGTGGTGATCATCGGCGCTCTAGGCGTGACTCACCAGAATATGATAGGCGTGAAGGTAGGGTGGTCTCAAGGAGATATAGTGATGATAAGGATTATCGAGACTGTTGAGAACTGTGACCTCGTCATGGAATTATGTGAAAGTTCAAGGAGAACTCCTGGTATATCTCAGTAGCCTTAATGATAAAAAGCTTATAAGATTGATATGAATGGGATTATGTGAAGATGAAGCTACTTTGATCAGAAAAGTTGTTATATGCCTGATCGGTGTTTGGAATAAAGGTTTAAACAGATGGCTATGTATCATGGGTTTGAAAACCTTTGCTTCACAAGCTTTTCTATCTTCTGATACAGTGTGTTTGGGATAAGCTATCTATCTTCATAAGGACAGTTTCCTGTTTGGCAGTAAATGAAATGATCATCTGGCGAGACAGTGGGTTCAACAGTGGGTTCAGCAGCAAATATTATGCAGTTCTACTTCTGTGGTTTAGCAGTGGTCTAGCAGGTCTGCATGTTTTGGTCTTCTGTTTTAGTTAGGCAATTCAAGTCTTTTGTTTTGCTGTTATGTTATTAGTTGTGTCTGCACTGCTATATGGCAACATGGATTTAAGTTATGGGTCAGGCTTGGTTTTGTGACGTGGGGCTGCTATGTTAGCTTGTCATCCTTAGGCTTTAATTTATGAATTTTAATATCCGAACTTATGGGTTATGTTTTTGCACTGGTCTTCTTTTCGTTTTAGTTTGAAGTTTGTTTGTAATTGTTTTGGGTCCACTTCAATCAATCATCTTGGTTCCTTTTGTTTGTATTTTGGTTGCGTTTTTCGGTTGTTATAATATTTGCTTTTAAAAAATATGAAATGATCACAAGCTTTTCTATCTTCTATTCTTCTGATACAGTGTGTTCGGGACAGGCAACTGTATTGTCTTCTGATGTCTTGGGCTAGTAGAAATCATATGTATACATTTGGAAATCTCTGGTTATTGAATAGCAGTTATTTTTAAAGGAGTGTTTGGGTTTGAATATTGGTACTGAAATTCTTTGACTCATAAACTCTCTTTTCCCACACTACTACAAAGGCATGAAGCCCGGTCATGAAATTTCAACTGGTAAAGCTTTTGTATTTGAGTTCAAGTTTGTATTGTTTTAGGTTTAGATCTGCTAGTGGAGTAAATTTAGCATTGTAGGCATTTCATCTCTCATCACTTGCTTGCCATTCTCATTGATATCACAGAACATGAGGGCTTGTATATAAGGTGGACCAAAGAGAACATGAAAGCCTATATATACACTGAATACAAGGGTACTTGTCAAATTACGGCTCGATTTTTTGTCACTATAGATTCAGGTTTACATCGGTATCACTGTCACATGTTTCTTATAAATAAAGACATGGATATAGAAACTTGTTATTTTTCATTTGGACATGAGACTTAGATACATGAAATGTGTTGGTGGAATTACAGATTCGTAGAAGAATGGCTGCACATAAGCTAAAATACCCTGATGAACAAATGATAAGCCTTGGCATTGGTGATATAACTGAGCCCATTCCGTAAGTTATTACTTCAGCTCCACAAGAAAACTATGTGTTTAAAACATTATTGATATGTTTGACTTTTGTTGCAAGATCCCCAATTTTGCTACTGTAAATGGTTGTTTTTGACATAGACTCGTTAACATTGTGAACCATATATATGACACTTCAGTCCTAACCCGTTGGTATCCCCATTTCTTTGTATTGCAGAAAAGCATTGGCTAATGCTTTATCAGTCACACCGTAGATGTGGACCCTTGGAAATGCGGGCTTGGGAGCCTTACAGGTAATACATGATCTAAACTAGAGGTGTTCCATAACGGGCAGTTAGTCAGGTTGGGAAACAAGTCAAACTGGTAATTTTAGTCTGGACTGGATCAGGTTGACCTTTCCTTAAACTTGTTGAAACCATTAAATATAGGGAATTGACCCATTTATAAGTAAAATGCTTGGAATTGCGACCTCTGTATTCGACAGTTAGTTTCTCAACAACGTAAATATTTTCTTCCCTTTGAAAGAGAAACAAATTACTGGAATGGGCTCAGTGATATCACCAATGCCAAGGCTTAACATTTACTGCCATTCATATGTTTGAAGCTCGAAAGAATGATAAAGTGTCTTTGTTTTAGTTTTTGCGGGTGGTCAATGTGGTGTATTGCTAGTTATTAGTGTTATTTGGAGCTTGTACTTGGATGGGTAAAGTCAAGATTTATTATGTATTCGTCATATGGCCTGATTCTCAATTCTAAAGGCAGATTGGAGACGACATCAACTTCATCAAACCCCATCTGTTTTCTCGATTTATTCAAAGGCAAGCTCATTTCTGCTCTAGGAGTTAACAATACTTACAGTGACGTCTATGGTGTATGTTTTAGTTTCATTTCTGCTCTAGCAGTTAATAAGGTTGGCGTGTGTCTTTTTAGTTGTGTTGTTTGCAAGAGTAGTCATACAGTAGGCAAGCTCAATGTATCAACTCATTTGTAATGTCAATGGATCTTCCTTATTTGAATCAATACTATGTTCATTTCGGAAAAGAAGAGCAACAAATTCATTCATGGCTGAAATTATCTCAGAAACTGTAATGGTATCTCATAAATTATTATAAGATTAATCGAGATGGTTCAACATCTTGAGGTCTTCAATCTCTGATGGAATGGAACAAAATAATGACACGTTCAATTAAAGATATTTTTTGAGTCAACCCATTTGACCCATTTTAGTTTTCGCTGTTCTTTGTTTTGTTTCACAAGAGTGGTTCATGTTTAACCCATTTCATATTACTACGCTTTTTTTGTTAATTAAACTTCCATTAAGTAGTAACTTTGGCAACACTCTCAACTCTCAAGTTTCAAGTCTCAAATGTGAATGTACGTGTGTTGGACCAACTGTATATCAAAATATTCGTGCTGATTTATTCAGAAATCCACTTTGGTCATTATTGACACATTTTTAATACAGCATACTTGCAGTAATAATACAGCATACCAAACATGAGGTTAACTTTCTATAAAATTGAACCATATAGATATTCAAGAAAAAGTCAAATTTATGAAATTGAAAGTCAAAGAACACGAATAACATTAGGCTGTTCATTAAGGAATCAAACACCAAGTAGAACTTAAGTAGAATTCAGTACCACAAATTGGATTCAAGGAAATGAAACCACACTTACAAACATGCTTGATACATGTGATACGTCACCAGGAATGTAATCGTACTCTTATATCTCGTACACTTATGCAACAAGAAAATTAAACCACAATTACGAACTTCTTTAACAACTTAACATTTATTTAACTAAGACATGCACCGCTCCTTGTTGCAGTTTCCTACAACTTCACGATAAAAGCTTGATGATAGACCTGAAAGAGTTGAAAAATAAAACCATTTTAGTGATGATTTTTAGCAAACTCATGTAAAATCACATTTTACAAAATGGGAGAATATAGTACCTTATATATTTTGAAGCACATCGAGAATATGCTGCAACTCATTGACAACAATTTTAATTTTTAGTCGTTGGGGTGGGGAATCCACAGAGCATGAAACTCCAATCTTGATAGTTGCAGCCAAACATTCTTCCACTTTCTTTGCATTGGCTTCGGTACTTTGCAACACAATTGCATCATTATCAATAACATCGATTACTTGATCTGGTAATGCCATGCAAGCAAATTTATGAAGGCTAAGACCTTCAATAAACATGTCGTCTATCGGCTTTTTCCCAGTCATCACCTCTAGTAATAATATTCCAAAACTGTAGACGTCCCCACAACTTGTCATCTCGCTCCCGATACCATACTCTACAAATGGATAAAAATTAATTAATTTACAAACTTTAACCTGTAAATAAATATAAGCATCATGGAATAAAAAAAGGAATTACCTGGAGGTGCATAACCAATTGTTCCTTTAATCCCGGTTGAGCTGTTTTGAATTAATTCTGTACCACGTAGTCGAGCTAAACCAAAGTCTCCAACATGAGCCACCATATCATCGTCAAGCAGAATATTACTTGGCTTCAAGTCACCATGAACAATCATTGTTTGGCAGCGATTGTGAAGATAATCAAGTGCAGTGGCAACATCTCTAAGAATACTTATTCTTTGAAGAAGGTTCAGTTTCGATGTATATGCACTTGAATGAAGCCAATCGTGTACACTTCCATTCGGAATAAACTCATAAACCAGCGCTTTAAAATCATTGCCTTGGAAATCGGTACTCGAACATGAAGTTATTATCTTCAACAGATTCCGGTGCCGGATATTCCGCCATGCTTCACATTCTGCTATAAAACTTTTGTGAGCTCCTTTATTTTGAAGATGCAGAACTTTGATTGCAACAAATTTGTCATCATCGGGATCGAGGATCCCTTTATAAACAAAACTGAAGCCACCCTCTCCAATCAAATTTGTTGTAGAGAACCCATCGGTAGCCTTGAGAAGTTGATGGTATGAAACTTTCATGAACCGTTCACTCCCTGCTGATTGAGATGGTTGATTGTTGTGTTTCTTCTTGCACAAAAGATACACACAACATAATACGACGAGCAACGTGACTGCAATCATGATGACTAATATGAAGAAAGGAAACCTTTTTTTCTTACTACCCGTCTCCTTGCATTTGGGTAAATCAAGTATAACCAAACCACGACAAAGCTTATGGTTCCCCAAAACCGAAAATGCACTTGCATTGGCAAACACTCCTACAGTCGGTGCTTCACCCTCAAAATCATTAAAGGATAGGTTCAAATTTCCTAAGGATTTCCATTTTTCTAAAAATTGTGGAATTCTACCTGATAAATTATTTTCAGAAATGTCGAATACCTCCAATCCTCCCAAGGAACTTAATGAAGATGGTATTATGCCTTCAAATCTATTGCCACTAAGGTATAACTTTGTAAGGCTAATACACTCACCAAGGCTACTAGTAATGGGGCCTGATAAATTATTATAAGATAAAGCAAGACCGCTCAACATCTTGAGGTCTTTAATCTCTGACGGAATGGAACCAGAAAAGCGGTTTTGAGAAAGATCTAAAAAATAATTTAGTGATGGAAGTTGAAAAAGTTGTTTGGGTATGTTTCCACTGAGTCTATTGTTTCTAAGGTTTAACCCATTAAGTTGTTTACAATTCCCGAGGCTTGATGGAACATGACCTTCTAATTTGTTGTAATCTAAGTAAAGTTCTGTCAACAGTGATAAGTTCCCAATGGCATCAGGGATAGGCCCTGAAAATTGATTGCTACTTAGACCAAGAACTTGTAGCTTTTGTAGTTTACCAACACTAGTGGGGATGTTTCCTTTGAAATGATTAGATTGTAAACCTAAAATGGTCAAACCAACTAGACTACCTATACTTGAAGGTAGGCTTCCAAATAATTGATTGTCTTCTAAACTAAGAAAGGTGAGTTGATTAGAAAGATTACCTATTGATACTGGAAGCAATCCTACAAGGTTGCAATTATAAAGTACCAACGTTACTAATCTGGTGCAGTTTTTCAAAGAATCAATAAACCTCATGTCATCAGCTTCTCCGCGTCCATGAAAGTTGTTATTAGATAAGTAAATTCCATTAATATATCTTAGCTTTGTAAAATCGATAGTCAACTTCCCACTAAAATTGTTGTCACTCATATCAAGAACTCCTAATTTAGAGGAATTAGAAATAGAAGGTGGAAGAACTCCGGTCAGTTTGTTATCCGATAACTGAAGGAACACAAGATTTGGGAGCTGATTACCAATTTCTGAAGGAAGACTACCAGTGAGGTGATTATCAGCTAAGGAAAAATCAACTAGGAGTGAGAGGTTGAAAATGGAATGAGGGATGCTTCCATATAAGTTGCACTCACTACAGTAAAATCCCGTCAAGCTTTTACAAAGACCCAAGGTATCTGGAATGCTCCCACCCAACGGGTTCCCAACAGCAGAGAACATTTCCATTGACGTGATATTCCCCAAGAAAGGTGGGATTCCACCTGTTAAATTATTGTCTTGAATTACAAGCACAGCAAGTTTCGAGAGTAAACTCATCTCCTTGGGTATGCTTCCAGTTAGCATATTCTGAGCGAGCAAAAGGTCTTCGAGGTTAGAACAACCAGACAAGTTTGTTGGAATGACTCCACTGAATTTGTTTATACTAAGAGAAAGACGACGTAGCCTAAATAGACGACCAAGTTCATGAGGAATGCTTCCTTGAAAGCTGTTGTTCCCGAGTGAAATCTTACGGAGGAAACTGAGGTTTCCTACATGAGGAGACAACGAGCCTTCTAAGCCTTGTGATTGCAGCCATAAAACAGTCACTCGTTTGTGCCGCTTTCCACATGAAATAAAACTCCAGTCACAGAAATGAAAGGAATGGTTCCATGAGGATAGAACTTTGAATGGATCATGAGTGATCTTTGATTTAAATGACAACAACGCGTGATAATCAGTCTCGTTACCGCCATACGAAGCGGAGATGGTGGCGGAAGTAAGACATGTTATCGCGAGACCGAAAAAGAGAAAAGAAATACGGGAGGAAGATGATAAGTGAATTATTGCTTGTGGTGACTTCATTTTTGGAAATTTACTTAAAATTATATGAACATGCATTGGCTTTTTATAGTCGGATTGAGCAAGACAATGTGAGTGGTAATAACTAATTAATTTTTACGTATAATCATATCAGGAATGACTTTAAACAAGAGTGGTAAGACTAGACTTATAGCACCACTAGCAAGTCTTATTTTCTCTTGTTCAAACAAGTTAGTTGTAATATGCACATAAACCGTTTGATAAAATGTCTCAATGAAATAATTTACAGGATAACTCAATTTGTTAACTACTATCATTTTAGCATAAATCCCTTGTTACTATGAATCTTGGTGGCGCTTGAAGGAATATGAACTTATCTAAAATGATGGAGAACTTCCAGGCCAAACCTTGAGCAACAAAGCTATTGGTAATGGAGGTTTAGTTTAAACAACACATAAAAAGTAGGACTTTCTAAATTGATGGTTGAAAATTAGAAGGTTTTGCTAAAATATGTATATAAGTATTTTCAATAGTAGCTATTTGAAACAATAATATGATACATTCACGTTTAGTTGTTATTGCCTTCGTTTAATTGAAGTGTTCACTAAACATGATTTCATTAAATTATTAATAAAGTTTGTATGTAAAATTCTATTAGTACCATTACAAAAAGGTTTCTGCTTGTATCATCATTTTAGCCGGTTGTTTTTTCTTGTCAGTTTGCACAACTAAATTCTTCGTATGTTAAAAGCAGTTTAGCAGTACCTTTTTGACTAATAACATAAAGTTATATTGCATTATAACTTTAATTTAAGGGATAACGGTCCAAGATGTCTATTTGATAACCTTATTTAATATACCAATGGAAGAAACCTACCAAAAGACTCATTACCCAAAGCAGCTTAGCAGTACCTTCTTGACTAATAACATAAAGTTTTTTTTTTTTTTTTTTTTTCTCTCCGCCAACCAATCAAGAAATGATTTTTGTTAAATTGGAAGGTGGGTTGTTATAATTCATTCCCTTTCAGGATTTTCAATCAAGAAATGAACCAGCTGAGTTTTGTTATCATGTTTATGATGGACTGGGTGTTCTTGTTCTAGTTATGTTTTATGTTAAGTATACACAAAAGGAGGACACGATCAACGTTAATCGCAACAGATTCGTATACCATTTGTTAGTGCATAGGTATCAAAAATAAGTTAAACATTTAAGATAACCATATACAAATAACAAGTTTATTGGCTTTTTGTACAGAACTTCTATACTAGAAGCAATTGTTTAACTAAGCTGTTTTGTTTTGTGTTTGTGTTTAATGAATTTAACACATTTAGATTGGCTTTTTGTTAAACTGAAAGGTGGGTTATGTTATTTGGTTTGTGTTCATGTTTTCCATGGAGTGGGTATTGTCGTTTTATGTCAAATCTATCTATTAATACTACTAAAACATATTATGCAAGTCTTATTTTCTCTTTTTCAAACAAGTCAGTTGTAATATGCACATAAACGGTTAGATAAAATGTCTCAATGAGATACTTTACAAGATAACTCAATTTATTAACTACCATTTTAGCATGAAATACTTTACAAGATAACTCAATTTATCAACTAAAGGTATTGCATTATAACTTTAATCATGCCTTCCAAATAGCACGACCACTTTTGTCTATCACCACTAATTCCTTGACTTGTAATAACTATTTTATATATATAAAAGACTTAGAAGAAAACTTGAGAGTGGGAAGACTAGACTTATATTGCATTATAACTTTAATGTAAGGGATAAAGGTCCAAGAGATCTAATAGATAACCTTAAACAATATAACAATGGAAGAAACTTACCAAAGACTCATTAGCCCGCCAATAAGATAAAGCAGCTAGTAGTACCTTCTTCTACCACTAACATAAAGCTGTTTTGTTTTTTGTCCGCCATTCACATGATTCACATCTTTTAGGATTTTCAGCCAAGAAATGAACCAGCTGGGTTTTGTTATCATGTTTATGATGGATTGGGCGTTCTTGTTCTTGTTGCCTTTTATGTTAAATATTCACCAAAGGAGGACACGATCAAAATTAATCGCAACAGATTTGATACCATTTTTCTAGTGCATAGGTATGAAAAATAAGTTAAACACTTAAGATAACCATATAGAAATATAAGTTAACTAACAATATCACAATATACAAACCAGAAACTATCTCACATGTTCTAACTAGGACTTAAACCGAAAACCATTTTGGTTGGTAAGTTTCTCACACAATTAGGGGTACCATTGGGACAAAAGACTTTTGGTACAAATAGCGAGTTATTGGCCTGTGTGTTGCAGCGGGTACCAAAACTTTTATTTTGTAGTTATAAAATAAAGGTATAAAATAATATATTTTTCCAAGAAAAAACATAATAGTAAGAAATGTCCTTAATCGCACCTACGATTATCCTCTTTCATTCAATGGTCCCATTTCATTTTAACAACAAATGGACCATTCAATGGTCCCATTATGCAAAGTGTTAAAATAATAGGGACATTTCTAATCAACCACGGACCATTTGCAAAGTGTTCAAGGTCCATGGTTTAAGAAAAAACATAATAGTAAGAAATGGGAGAGTAATTGGACACTAACAAAGACTAGTGTTAATTCTCTTAATCGCACCTACGATCGTACTACTTTGGCTAGTAAGCAACTTGACACCTTCCTTTTGGTTCAAAACTTCTTCTATACATGAAGCAATTGTTTAACATTCTATGTGAGTCTTATTGCGTTTTATCTATTAATACTATTAAAACGTTCTATGTGAGTCTTATTTTCTCTTGTTTAAACAAGTCAGTTGTAATATGCAGATAAACCGTTTGATAAAATGTCTCAATGAAATACTTTACAGATTACACAATAACTCCATTTGTTAACTATCATTTTAGCATAAATCCTTTTTTGCTATGAATCTTGGTGGCACTTGAAGGAATACGAACTTATAGGATAGGAGAACATATTTGAGTGTACGTATACCCATTAATTAATTTAAGTGATATTTGAAGGTATAGCCTTGAAACAATAATATGATACATATTTACGTTTAGTTGTTATTGCCTTTTGTTGTTAACATGATCTTATTTAGTGAACTAAGTTTTATAACTTTTCTTTTGTCAATTAATTATTAATAAAGTGTGTATGCAAAATTATTTGAAATTAGTGGAGCAAGCCCATTTCGAATTCAATGATTTGCCTATTTGTTCTTTGCCTTATGGGATCCTTTCCTCACGGAGCATTTAGAAAACATGCACTAAAACCCTATAATTTGAAGGTAATATGTTCAAACAAGTCAGTTGTAACAAACACATAAACATTTGATAAAATGTGTCAATGAAATACTTTACAAAATAACTCAATTTATTTTCTCAAGGTATTGCGTTTCTTTGTTTAAGAAAACTTGGGAGTGGGAAGACAAGACGTATATTGCATTATAACTTTAATCATGACATCCAAATGACCAAATAGCAAGACTAGTAACACCTTTTGTCTAACATCCACTAATTCCTTGACTAATAATAACTATTTTCTATGTATAAAAGACTTAGAAAAAAACTTGGGAGTGGGAAGACTAGACTTATACTGCATTATAACTTTAATTTAAGGGATAATGGTCCAAGATGTCTATTAGATAACCTTAAACAATATAACAATGGAAGAAAACAAAATCTGGTAGGTTAATGAGCTAATGAGCTAATGGGCTAACAATGGAAGGCAAGCCAATTCCTTTCCCCAGATTAAATCGTTTGATCATTTGACATCCAAATGGTGCAATCAGGTTATACCTGAAAACCTTCCAGATTGATGAGTCGAGTTACAATCAGGTAGAAACTGTGACAAACTCAAAAGGAATGCGTACTAGTATAGATTTGTTTTCCTCCATGATATGCCAAATTCTTCGCTTCACAATCTTGACAATATCGGTTTTCGGCTCAAAATTTGAATTTTTGCACTACAATCATTAAAGTTCGTAAAAGTTCATATTGTATGTTTATGTAACTCCATCTTGACAATATCGGTCTTCGCTCCACATAAAATCAGACTTTTGAAAATCATAAAAATCGTATTGTATGTTTAACTCCATCTAGATTCCTCACCTTCTGTTGGATCATCTTAAAAAAACTTTGAAGTACAAAATCAAAATCGCAAAGAAATTTTCTGGAGCAAACCCATTTCCAATTCAATTATTCGTCTTATGGGATCCTTTCCTCACGGAGCATTTAGAATACCTTTGGTTTGAGTGGATTTGCAATCCTAATCATGCTTGTACAAACTAATTGTAATCTTTCTTGTTGTATTATTTCGTTTCTAGTTTCTTACTAGAACGTCATATCGTTATATATAAAAATGCCGTTAAAAAAAAAGGTTTGAGTGATCAATGGTGTTTAGAAGACATTCACTAAAACCCTATAATTTGAAGGTAAAGCGTTTTTTTCTATCTATCAAGATTTGACTTCTTTCGAGTTCATTTGCATATGTTTAATCGTTCAAACAAGTCAGTTGTAATATGCACATAAACCATTTGATAAAGTGTCTCAATGAATTACTTTACCAGATAATTTATTAACTATCATTTTTAGCATGAAATACTTACCAGATAACACAATTTATTAACTCAAGGTATTGCGTTTCTTTGTTGAAGAAAACTTGGGAGTGGGAACACTAGACTTATATTGCATTATAACTTTAATCATGCCATCCAAATAGCACGATTAGTAACTTCTTTTCTCTAACATCCACTAATTCATTGACTAATAATAACTATTTTCTATGTATAAAAGACTTAGAAAAAACTTGGGAGTGGGAAGACTAGACTTATATTGCATTATAAATTTTAATTTAAGGGATAATGGTCCATGATGTCTATTAGATAACCTTAAACAATATAACAATGGAAGAAATTTACCAAAGACTCATTAGTCTGCCAATAAGGACCCAAAGCACCTAACAGTGCCTTCTTCTACCACTAAAAAACACAACCAATAAAGAAATGATTTTTGTTAAATTGGAAAGGTTGTTTGTTATGATTCATACACTTTTAGGATTTTCAATCAAGAAATGTACCAGCTGGGTTCTGTTATCATGTTTAATTATGATGGATTGGGTATTCTAAATCTTGCTGCGTTTTATATCAAGTATTCATGAAAGGAGGACATGATCAAAGTTAATCGCAACAGATTCATATACCATGTTTCTAGTGCATAGGTATAAAAAAATAAGTTAAACACATAAGATAACCATATACAAATATCAAGTTTATTGGCCACCAATCACTTGTACAATTTCATTAAATATTTTCTCTCTCTAAATTCCCACCAATCAATTTTTTAAATCAACCAATCAAATCATTAGGTTCATTATTAGGCATGATTAGTAGGTCCAACAATCATTTTTCTTATATAAAATCTATTAAAGCAAGAAATTGGATCACCCTTTTGATTTAGGGCTGTTTAGGGAATTTTCTTGTCTTATTTTCCCTCGATTTTGAAAGTGCAAGAATTTTTTTTCTCTGCGCTGAGGTTGGCGTTATTTATTATTTATCAATTTCAGATTATGTTGAGGTGCAACCATTGTGACATCACAATACATGGTTTTTTTATTTATTATTATTGCTGATGTAATTAAAAACTATAATTTGAAGGTATTGCGTTTCTTTATTCGAGTTCATTTGCATATGTTTAATCGTTTAAACAAGTCAGTTGTAATATGCAAAAAAGCCGTTAGATAAAATGTCTCAACGAAATACTTACAAGATAACTCATTTTAGCATAAATCCGTTGGTTCTATGAATATTGGTGACACTTGAAGGAATACGAACTTGTAGGATAGGAGAACTTATTTGAGTGTATACTCATTAAAAGAATTTGAGAAGATAAAAAAAACAGTTTTTTGACAACTTGATTAGATTCAAAATAACAATGAAACTGAGATTTCAACATTATCTTATCTTAGAAAGCTAATAAGATTAACTTCCAGGTTAAACCTCGAGCAACAACACAATAAAAGTTTAAACTGTTTTATGTGGACACTTTAATTTCAGTGGTGTAAACATACATGATGGGTGAAAATGAGAAGGTTTTGCTATGATATGTACATGAGTGTTTTCAATAGTAACTATTTGTTGCTCTTTAGATATTTGATGTTTTAGTTTTGAAACAATAATATGATACATATATGTTCTTTGTAGGATAGAAATCTGCTGGTGGTCATTATGTTTGGAAGGTCAAAATTGATGGTATTGGGTTAGATTCCTCTTCTGTCTGCTGGTTTGAAAGTGTTTGGTGGTAAATGTGAGGCTTAGATTGCCGAGTTTGGTGGTAAAAGCGGGGTTTCATTTTGGTTACTTTGAAGAGTGTTTGGCAGATCATGCAATGAAAGGTGTTTGGACCAGCTCAATATCAAGGTTTCAGTGGCCTAATTCAGAAGTGGAATTTGAAGACCCTGTAAAGAGTTTTGGAAGTGTTTGATGTGTGGTAAATTGTAATGGTGGTAAGATTATAAGTTTTGGTTAATGAGTAATTATTTGTGCAGGATATATAGGGGTTTTGGCTATTAAATAGTCACGTACGTTTTTAAATGTACCGATATGGTACGTGTACTAATTTTATTGCCTAGATGGTACGTGTACTTTTGATTTCGTGCTAATATGATACATGAGTAACATTTGACCTGCTAAACTTGACTTAAAGTTATTTTTGAGCAAAAATGGTGCTTTGTGATTTGTTTCTTTTGTAAAAGAGGTACCTTTAGAGCATCTTTTGTTTGCCTGAGAAATCAATAATATAACCACAATATAAATTACTTAAAAAATCACTAAAACAAGAAGAAAAAACGTATAGAATTTAATAGGAAAAAACCTAAATAAACATTTAAATTTCATAATTGTAAGTCCACGACATGAACATCTATATAATTTTGTGTAGTAAACAAACGCATATAAACGTTAATATAATTAGTCTATATACAAATATTCTAGTCAAGTAGTCAACGTTTTGCAAGAACTAGAAACATGATTGTAAATATGGATTAAATAAAATTGAATAACAAGAAAAAGAAGAAGTAATACCCAGGATCCAAATTGATAAGATCACATAGCTCAATATTAATAGCCCAATCAGGACCAATTAACAAATCACTTGTTGCTCTTTCTGCAACTGCTGCTGCGTTATTATTATTACTATTCGACATTTATTACTTTTCCTGAAAAATACACAGTTGACTTCAAAAGTCAAATTACAAGAAATACGTGAAATTTCGAGATTTGATTGAAACCCTTTTGATTATTATATATACATATATCTGATCTGAGGGTGAAAGTTATTAAAAAAAATTATAAGAGATATTTCAAGATCCGATCTTTATTGATAAAATTAAGAAAGGACCGATTTTGCAAAAGAAACAGACCACAAGGGACCATTTTTTCTAAAAAAAAAAAAAAAAACATTTCACACTTTGGTAACCGGTTTTACCGGTAGCCGGTCACTTTGTGACCATATTAGCACAAAATCAAAAGTACACGTACCATCTAGGCAATAAAATTAGTACACGTACCATATCGGTACATTTGTGAAAGTACGTGACTATTTAATAGCCAAAACCCGGATATATAGTGATATGGGTTAGTTTGGTGTTAATTTTGGATGGAAGTGGTTGTTTGTCTCTTTTGGCCTGTCAGATCGTGGGTGGCCTGGGTCAAAAGGTAAAAGGTTGTTTGTTATATTTTGAACAGGGTCATATGGGAACATCTATATTGATTTTTCGTGGACCGGACATATCCTAGGTGGAAGACTAAACTGATTTTGAAGTTTTGTAACCATTTGATTTATAGCCAATGTTTTGGGTTTTGTAGCTATTGTTTTAGGAGGTGATTTGCACACTCAACTTTGTCTCAGATAAATAGTTAAAGCACACTGTGAATCTTGTAAAAGTATCCACTGCACACAATGAAGTGTCCCAATAAAAAGTTTGAGTGTGCAAATCAATTCCCGTATTGTTTTTTGTTTCTTAGCTTACTAACCACAGGCCTGTGAAATTCACAGGTAGCTAATATAAGTTGTTGAATAACTTTGAAAAAGAAAGCAAACAACTTTGTAAATCCATTACTTAATTTGGAATTTAGAACGACCCTGCAAATTCAAATGAAACCTTGCAATAAGAAATTACACTCAACTTAAGTACTACAAATTTAATAAGCTTGGTGTAAAATCACATACCAAAAGCTTACATCTTTATAGTTTATACACTTCAAACTCCCTAAGTTTAACTTTGTACTTTTTTTAACCTAAGTTTGACTTTGTACTAACTACACTGAGTCCATTTAAAATATACCATTTTTACCTTAGTCCATTCCAAGTGAAAAGGATAAGATAAAACCCATTTCATTTTTAAAGTCACAAACATAACCATTTTGACTTTTTAAGTCAAACTAAGTAAACATTTCAACCTCAAATTTGATATCAATTGCAAAGTTATTTCTACTAATTCCACTTGCCACTAATCAAATAGATAGCAAGTACTACAAATTAAACAAATTTAGTTTCAAATTCATAACAAAAGTTAACATCTTTTTACATTTCAAAAGTTAAAATGATGACTTTTGCAACCTGTAATATTGATGATATTTGGTTATTTTGTAACCTCGAATATTGACATTTTCTTAAGAATTACTCTGTATCGTTTTCTTCAAAATCCTTGTCTCGGTTTTCATTAATAAGATTTGTCTCGGTTTTCTTCAAAATCCTTGTCTCGGTTTTCTTCAAAATCCTTGTCTTGGTTTTAATAAACACATAAGTACAAAAAACGTACAATGACGAAAATGGGACAAATGAAAATGTAGGTCGGTGTTTCATGCTAATAACTGTAATATAACTGATAAGTGCATAGACGCCCATTCGCAAAGGTACAAAATATGTTTTGACCTTTTACCCAAAACAAAGGTACAAAATATATGTTTGATTGAAATTAGGAATGTTGGATAAATTTCTTTACAGTTAGATGCTTTGAAGTTAGATGCCTCATTTGGGCTTCCGGGAATATGCATTAGGTGGAACTTTTGAAGTTAGATGCTTCATTTTGGTTGTTTTGTAAACACAATCATCTGTTAGCTAGTGTTAACAGGTTCCGAAAGCAGTCAGTACACCAACTAACCAACACTAGGACTTCCCAAATCAAAGAATTTTAATGATTTCATATATATTGAGCTTTTGTACTCATAATTAACATACTGACCACTTATTAATGGAGCTGCAATCTGATTACATCTGACCCGTATAAAATGGTTCAGTTCAGGTTATGTTAAAAAGATATAAACATAGCTTAAAAAACAGGTCCAACATGTCGGTTCTGGTCTTTCATTGCTTAAAAATCAGGTCCTACATGCCGGTTCGGGCTATGTAAAAAAGATATAAAATATTAAAAATAGCTTAAAACGGGTCAGTTTGGGTCATTTCATTAAAAAAGTAAATATGGCATATTAATCATTTGTAAAACTTGATGACAAAAACTTTCAGAATACCCAAACGCTACATACCATGCGACATCCTGTTTCTCTTTTCTAATCTATGACGAGATGATGGGTCACGATCATCCTAATACATCCAACTAAGAAAATAACATTAGAAGTCGAAAATAAACATTTATATGATAATTATGCACTGAAGGTAACTATATGTTTCAGTCTTGTAAGATATAGACAGGATCATACTAATCACTGTTTGGTTTCAACCTTAAACAGTTAAACATACGTAATAACTCCCGTTTCTTACTAACACACTTGTGTTATGTATTTCAGCTTGAAAGTAAATGCCTCGTAACATCCTTTCTTTGCTACTGCTTAAGAACTTTTATAGACACTTAATACTTGCTCTAACTAACTTAACGTACAGCTTATTCAGTTTCCAGAATAACCTCTTAAGTTCGCCTATTGTCAATCAATCCATACATATAAAGGATCAATAACATCCATATAGATTAAAGAGGTGTTTGGGACTGCATTTCAAAACAAGTTACATGTTATCCAAGAAGCATGTCTCAAGCCTACTTTTTCAAAGCGTTTGGTAACATAATAGCTACTGTAAGTATACAGCATAATCTGACGTAAAAGCTAAAGTCTCCGTTTATTATCGTTTCAAATAGGAGAGACAACATCCAAAAGCTAAACGGTTGTATTTCTAGAAATATGGTTAAAACAACAATGATGACCTTAAAGCTGCACATTAACTGCTAAAGGGCTGTTTGGGCTTGCTTAGACTAAATAGCAATACACAGTTTTGAGTTTGGGATTGCTTATCCAAACACTTATCCGATGAAAATAGAGTTGTACAAACTGTATAAGGAATACGAAAAGTATCAAAATATTCGAGCTGATTTATGTATCAGAAATATACTTTGGTCATTATTGACCCATTTTTAATACAGTATACTTGCAGTACTAATCATGATTTTGTACTAGCCGAATGCATGGTACAAGTGTATAACCAAACATGAGGTTAACTTTCTATAAAATTGGACCATACCCTGCTCGAAACCAGAAGAGGGGGAAGCCTTGAGCTTTGTGATTCAGATATTTAAGAAAAAGTCAAATTAATGAAATTGAAAGTCAAAGAACACGAATAACATTAGGCTGTTCATTTAGGAATCGAACACCAAGTAGAACTTAAGTCGAATTCAGTACCACAAAATGGACTGATGGAAATTAAACCACACTTACAAACATGCTTGATACATATGATACGTCACCAGGAATGTAAACGCACTCTTATGTCTCGTACACTTGTGAAACAAGAAATTTAAACCATAATTATGAACATCTTTAACAACTTAACATTTATTTAACTACGACATGCACCGCTCCTTGTTGTAGTTACTCTCAACTTCACCATACAAGCTTGATGATAGACCTGAAAGAGTTCAATAATAAAACCATTTTAGTGAAGATTTATTAACAAACTCATGTAAAATCAGATTCTACAAAACGGGACAACATAGTACCTTATATATTTTGAAGCACATAGAGAATGTGCTGCAACTCGTTGACAACAATTTCAATTTTCATCCGTTCTGGTGGGGAATCCACAGACCACGATACTCCAATCTTGATAATTGCAACCAAACATTCTTCCACTTTCTTTGCATTCGCTTCCGTACTTTGCAACACAATTGCATCATCATCAATAACATCGATTACATGATCCGGTAATGCCATGTAAGCAAATTTATGAAGGCTAAGACCTTCAATAAACATGCCGTGTATTGGCTTTTACGGTCATCACCTCTAGTAATAATATTCCAAAACTGTAGACGTCCCCACAACTTGTCATCTCGCTCCCGATACCATACTCAACAAATGAAAAACAATTAATTAATTTAAAAACTTTAACCTGTAAATAAATATAAGCATCATGGAATAAAAGTGGAATTACCTGAAGGTGCATAACCAATTGTTCCTTTAACCCCGGTTGAGAGTTTTGGTTTAAGTCTGTACCAAGTAGTCGAGCTAAACCAAAGTCTCCAACATGAGCCACCATATCATCATCAAGTAGAATGTTACTTGGCTTCATGTCACCGTGAACAATCGTTGTTTGGCAGCGATTGTGAAGATAATCAAGTGCATTGGCAACATCTCTAAGAATATTTACTCTTTGAAGAAGGTTCAGTTTCGATGTATTTTCACTTGAATGAAGCCAATCGTGTACACTTCCATTCGGCATAAACTCATAAACCAGAGCTTTAAAATCGTTTCCTTGGAAATCAGCACTTGAACATGAAGTTATTATCTTCAACAAATTACCATTTTTTAAATTATTGAAACTGAAAACCCATTTGACTTAAGTCCGTTCCAAGCATGGGAGGTTGTTAGGCTAGAAGACAAATGGTTGGAACAACCATGTGTGGATCAAGCATCTTCGTCTAATTCCGACAAACGAAGAAAGTCGTCGGAATCTAGCTACTACGATACGGGAAGCAATGACAATGTTGAGACTGTTATTCCGGATCTGAATGGCGACACGACTCCTACACGGAAAAGAAAAGGCAAGAAGACCGATATCGAGTCGTCGACAACGGGTAGTGTTGCCGCGAGCTTCGACACCTACACGGCAAGGAAAACACAACTATTGGAGACGGTGGTGGAAAAAAAACTTGCAGAGGATGAACTGGCCAAAAAGGTGTTGCGGTACAAATCCGTAGTGTTGAAGAAAAGGCTTTGTTTCGGGCGATGAAGTTCTATAACCAACCGCACGATCACATAACCAATCCGAAAATGCTAGAGTTCACTCTTGCCAAAAAAACGTGAGCTTGCGGAGAAATATGGATGGAGTTGCAATTTTTAGATATGTATTCTCGATGATTAGTGATTTCCTTTTTTTTTAAGTATTATGTAATTTTTTTAATTATTAATGAAATATTATGTTTTTATTAAATTGTTTAATATAATTATGAATATAAAAAATAAAAAAATAAAATTAGGTAAGGCATAGGATCATGGTTGCCACTAAAAAAGTATGGTGAGGCATGAGAGAGGCATGAATGAGGTAGAATGATATTATTGGTGGGTGATGAGGCATGGGATCATGACTGTCACCACCCTAAGATAAACCCAGTTGCATAAATAATAATAATAATTAATAAAAAAAGAAAAAAAAAACTTCAAACAATTCTTATTTTCCCATAAATTATTATTATTATATATTATACATAAATAATAATAATAGTTAAAAAAAATCCCATATAGAATAGATGTATAGGCACTTATAGGCTTGTTTCGGTATTAAGCATGTTTTAAGCATGTCATTTGGACTAGCTTATATATGTACGCCCATATAAGTCTTGCTAGTTGTTAATGGTTGTATTTTTTATTTTTTATTTATAAATAAATTTGGGGGGATGGTCCCTTTTTCCTAATTAAAAAAAAATACTTTACCTTATCAATATGTATATGCAAAGAGTAAGAGTACACAAATTATAACTTATACTTACATCATATCATTTCCCCAATATTTTACCAAAAAAAATTCAATCAAGGTTAGTTTTGGGCTTAAACGAAACTTTGTTAAAGTTCTTTGGAGTGAATCAACAACTTTATATTCTTGCAATTGTTTGGCAGATGAATTTTCATTTGCTTACCTTTATTTTGGTGCTTACCAAGGAACAAATCCCCACCATCCATTTAGTCCATGTTTTTTTTTTTCTTTTTTTTTTGTCTTTCTTTTTTATTCATTTTTTTTTTTGTCTTTTTCTTTTAATTCACGTTTTTTCTTTTAAATTCACTTTTTTTTTTCTTTTTTTTCTTTTTTTTTAAATTCACGTTATTCACGTTTTTTTACTTCGCGTTTTTTTCGCTTTCATACGTTTTCGTCTCTTTTCATACGTTTTCGTCTGTTTTCGTACGTTTTCGTCCGTTTTCATACGTTTTCGTCCGTTTCATACGTTTTCGCCCGTTTTCTTACGTTTTTGTTCATTATTCATACGTTTACGTCCATTTTTGTCCGTTTTCGTCCGTTTTCATACTCGTTTTAACGCTTTCATACGTTTTCATCTGTTTTCATACATATTCGTCCATTTTCTTACGTTTTCGTTCGTTTTTGTCCGTTTTTAAATGTTTTCATACGTTTATGAATATCACAAGTGATATTCTGTGATATTATGTGATATTCTGTGATATTCAAATGATCACAAGTGATATTCTGTGATATTCAGAATATAACTTGTGATATTCTAAATATCACAAGTGATTTTCAACTAATGTTTTGTAACATCAAAATAACAATTGATTTTCATAATATCACAAAGTGATATCCAGAAAATCACAAGTGATATTCATAATATCACTAAGTGATATTCAGAATATCACAAAGTGATATCCAGAAAATCACAAGTGATATTCAGAATATCACAAATATATAATTTGAATAGCAACTACATAGTTTGGGGGTAATTGTTAAATCTTATTTTATTTGCTTATGAGCTTATGTGATTTCGGTTTATGTTTCACAAGCTTAATTTGCTTATTTTGAAACTTATAAAAATATGTAATTTTATATTTACCACGTATAAAGATAAAATGGTCAAATTTTGATTTAGAGTTCATACATATTCGTCCGTTTTCATACGTTTTCGTCGGTTTTTAAATGTTTTTGGCCGTTTTCATATGTCTCTGAATAACACAAGTGGCATTCTGTGATATCAAAAGTGATATTCTGAGTATCACAAATAATATTTCGAATATCACAAGTGATATTCTGTGATTTCCAGATGATAAACAAGTGATATTCTGAATATTACAAGTGATTTTCAACTAATGTTTTTTTTTTTTTAAATTCACGTTATTCAAGTTTTTTTTACTTCGCGTTTTTTTCGATTTCATACGTTTTCGTCAGTTTTCATACGTTTTCGTCTGTTTTCATACGTTTTCGTCCGTTTTCATACGTTTTCGTCCGTTTTATACGTTTTCACCCGTTTTCTTACGTTTTTGTTCATTATTCATACGTTTTCGTCCGTTTTCATACTCGTTTTTACGCTTTCATACGTTTTCATCTGTTTTCATACATATTCGTCCATTTTCTTACGTTTTCGTTCGTTTTTGTCCGTTTTTAAATGTTTTCATACGTTTATGAATATCACAAGTGATATTCTGTGATATTCAGATGATCACAAGTGATATTCTATGATATTCATAATATAACTTGTGATATTCTAAATATCACAAGTGATTTTCAACTAATGTTTTGTAACATCAAAATAACAATTGATATTCAGAATATCACAAAGTGATATCCAGAAAATCACAAGTGATATTCATAATATCACTAAGTGATATTCAGAATATCACAAAGTGATATCCAGAAAATCACAAGTGATATTCAGAATATCACAAATATATAATTTGAATAGCAACTACATAGTTTGGGGGTAATTGTTAAATCTTATTTTATTTGCTTATGAGCTTATGTGATTTCGGTTTATGTTTCACAAGCTTAATTTGCTTATTTTGAAACTTATAAAAATATGTAAGTTTATATTTACCACGTATAAAGATAAAATGGTCAAATTTTGGTTTAGAGTTAATACATATTCGTCCGTTTTCATACGCTCGGTTTTAAATGTTTTTGGCCGTTTTCATATACCTCTGAATATCACAAGTGGCATTCTGTGATATCAAAAGTGATATTCTGAGTATCACAAATAATATTCTGAATATCACAAGTGATATTCTGTGATTTCCAGATGATAAACAAGTGATATTCTGTGATTTTCTGAATATTACAAGTGATTTTCAACTAATGTTTTTTTTTTAAATTCACGTTATTCACGTTTTTTTTACTTCGCGTTTTTCTCGCTTTCATATGTTTTCGTCTGTTTTCGTCCGTTTTCATACGTTTTCGTCCGTTTCATACGTTTTCGCCCGTTTTCTTACGTTTTTGTTCATTATTCATACGTTTTCGTCCATTTTTGTCCGTTTTCATACGTTTTCGTCCGTTTTCATACTCGTTTTTATGCTTTCATACGTTTTCATCTGTTTTCATACATATTCGTCCATTTTCTTACGTTTTCGTTCGTTTTTGTCCGTTTTTAAATGTTTTCATACGTTTATGAATATCACAAGTGATATTCTATGATATTATGTGATATTCTGTGATATTATGTGATATTCTGTGATATTCAGATGATCACAAGTGATATTCTGTGATATTCAGAATATAACTTGTGATATTCTAAATATCACAAGTGATTTTCAACTAATGTTTTGTAACATCAAAATAACAATTGATATTCAGAATATCACAAAGTGATATCCAGAAAATCACAAGTGATATTCATAATATCACTAAATCACAAAGTGATATCCAGAAAATCACAAGTGATATTCAGAATATCACAAATATATAATTTGAATAGCAACTACATAGTTTGGGGGTAATTGTTAAATCTTATTTTATTTGCTTATGAGCTTATGTGATTTCGGTTTATGTTTCACAAGCTTAATTTGCTTATTTTGAAACTTATAAAAATATGTAATTTTATATTTACCACGTATAAAGATAAAATGGTCAAATTTTGGTTTAGAGTTCATACATATTCGTCCGTTTTCATACGTTTTCGTCGGTTTTAAATGTTTTTGGCCGTTTTCATATGTCTCTGAATATCACAAGTGGCATTCTGTGATATCAAAAGTGATATTCTGAGTATCACAAATAATATTCTCAATATCACAAGTGATATTACGTGATTTCGGATGATAAACAAGTGATATTCTGTGATTTTCTGAATATTACAAGTGATTTTCAACTAATGTTTTTTTTTTTAAATTCACGTTATTCAAGTTTTTTTTACTTCGCGTTTTTTTTCGCTTTCATACGTTTTCGTCTGTTTTCATACGTTTTCGTCTGTTTTCATACGTTTTCGTCCGTTTTCATACGTTTTCGTCCGTTTTATACGTTTTCGCCCGTTTTCTTACGTTTTTGTTCATTATTCATACGTTTTCGTCCATTTTTGTCCGTTTTCATACGTTTTCGTCCGTTTTCATACTCGTTTTTACGCTTTCATACGTTTTCATCTGTTTTCATACGTTTTCGCCCATTTTCTTACGTTTTCGTTCGTTTTTGTCCATTTTTAAATGTTTTCATACGTTTATGAATATCACAAGTGATATTCTGTGATATTATGTGATATTCTGTGATATTCAGATGATCACAAGTGATATTCTATGATATTCAGAATATAACTTGTGATATTCTAAATATCACAAGTGATTTTCAACTAATGTTTTGTAACATCAAAATAACAATTGATATTCAGAATATCACAAAGTGATATCCAGAAAATCACAAGTGATATTCAGAATATCACTAATATATAATTTGAATAGCAACTACATAGTTTGGGGGTAAGATAAAAAAACATGGACTTAGGTTTACCTTTTAAATCTTAGGTTAATCCCCACCATTAGATCAAACTAGATGGATGGTGGGAATTTGTCCCTTGGTAAGCATGAATTTATGGGTAAGGAAAATAAAGTGCCTCTTGTTTGGCAATTGAATTGCATTCACTTTCGTGTTTGTACTCTTCTATTAATAGATAATGTCCAAACTTTACAAAAAAAAAAATAAATAAAAATGAATAAACACAAAAAATAATAATAATAAAGTACCAAAATATATAAATATAAAAATACAACCAAAAGATAAGCCAACTGATCTCGTCAACCAAGGCCTAGTCCTTGATTTTCCACTATAACAACAACAAAAATGAAGTGGAAAAATGGAAAGTAGAAATATGTATAGTAAGAAACCAAAACAAACTGATTTCATTACTCACAATGATGAACCTACAGTAATAGATCCATATACACCATATTCTTGAGTGTCCCGTTTCAACCACTACTAAAAGTGATACATTTTCAACCTGATCCTGTTTTGACCCGTTACCTAACCCGTCCATGTTTCCATGCATTATGTTGTACAAACCTTTTCGGTACACGATATCAGTTCTTTGTCATACGTTATATAATTTGCATGAACACGAATTACCTTTTTATACATTCCATTAAGTTATTGCACAAAGAAATTTAATCTTCCGTCTCTTTTGCGCCCATTTGGGCCAAATGAAGCAATATTTCAAGCTATAGGACAGTCCAGATTCAACATATGAATTGCTCTCAGCTTATGAAGTATGAAGCTAAAATGAATATCAGATTAATAAAGTTAAAAGCTTAATAACTGTTTTATTCCAAAAACCAAAACATTACTTTTGCCACCCTTACGAAAATGTTCTCGTTTTGACCCGTTACACAAGCGCTAGACCCGCCCATTTTCCCACCCTTACGAATATTTATTCAAAGAGCAGCCATACCATCCAAAATGTTGCAAAGCATAAAGCGAGGTCCGGTGCATATGGCACGGCATCCGGTTCTTAATACTTATGTATCATGATCCCTTTACGTTTTGTAGCGTTATGGAAGTAACGGAGCATATCGCTTCTCGATGACGTTCCAATTCGGCCCACATGATGTCACCGGATCCACGAGCGTTTTCAAGATGTCGAGTAACTGATAACTCACATCCCGAGCCTTTCGTAGAGCTTTCACTTGTTCAAATATCCATAGTTGATACATGTAGTTAAGAATGTTAAGTTTAGGTGGCGGGTCCATGAACTCGAAATCAAGTAAATTTTTGATTTTTGACTACTTCATAAGCAAAAGAACGTTCCCCAGATTCACCCTCAGATTTCGGCATGGGGTTGTCGAAGCATTTCTTTTTGTACTCGTTTTCGGTAAAAAGACAAGCATACGGGCCTAATAGTAAACTACAAGACCTAAATTTAGCTAAGTTAGTGTAATCTGACTACAACTATCAACAATATTCACTATGCAGATACACTAAGATGTCAAGGGTCAGATCTACTTGAACTTTGTTTATAAAAACAGTTTAAACACAAGCACCTAACAAAATACCAATAAAATGAAAAGAAAAGTGTACTTGCAGTAATAAAACAAACAAACTTTGCCCCCAATCAAAAGAGGGGAAAGCGCTAAGCTTTCTCATTCAAATAACGTTTACATTACTACAACATGCACCGTTTTCATACGTTTTCGTCCGTTTTCATACGTTTTCGCCCGTTTTCTTACGTTTTTGTTCATTATTCATACGTTTTCGTCCATTTTTGTCCGTTTTCATACGTTTTCGTCCGTTTTCATACTCGTTTTTACGCTTTCATACGTTTTCATCTGTTTTCATACATATTCGTCCATTTTCTTACGTTTTCGTTCATTTTTGTCCGTTTTTAAATGTTTTCATACGTTTATGAATATCACAAGTGATATTATGTGATATTCGTGATATTGAGATGATCACAAGTGATATCGTGATATTCAGAATATAACTTGTGATATTCTAAATATCACAAGTGATTTTCAACTAATGTTTTGTCACATCAAAATAACAATTGATATTCAGAATATCACAAAGTGATATCTAGAAAATCACAAGTGATATTCATAATATCACTAAGTGATATTCAGAATATCACAAAGTGATATCCAGAATATCACAAGTGATATTCAGAATATCACAAATATATAATTTGAATAGCAACTACATAGTTTGGGGGTAAGATAAAAAAACATGGACTTAGGTTTACCTTTTAAATCTTAGGTTAATCCCCACCATTAGATCAAACTAGATGGATGGTGGGAATTTGTCCCTTGGTAAGCATGAATTTATGGGTAAGGAAAATAAAGTGCCTCTTGTTTGGCAATTGAATTGCATTCACTTTCGTGTTTGTACTCTTCTATTAATAGATAATGTCCAAAGTTTACAAAAAAAAAAAAAATGAATAAACACAAAAAATATATAAATATAAAAATACAACCAAAAGATAAGCCAACTGATCTCGTCAACCAAGGCCTAGTCCTTGATTTTCCACTATAACAACAACAAAAATGAAGTGGAAAAATGGAAAGTAGAAATATGTATAGTAAGAAACCAAAACAAACTGATTTCATTACTCACAATGATGAACCTACAGTAATAGATCCATATACACCATATTCTTGAGTGTCCCGTTTCAACCACTACTAAAAGTGATACATTTTCAACCTGATCCTGTTTTGACCCGTTACCTAACCCGTCCATGTTTCCATGCATTATGTTGTACAAACCTTTTCGGTACACGATATCAGTTCTTTGTCATACGTTATATAATTTGCATGAACACGAATTACCTTTTTATACATTCCATTAAGTTATTGCACAAAGAAATTTAATCTTCCGTCTCTTTTGCGCCCATTTGGGCCAAATGAAGCAATATTTCAAGCTATAGGACAGTCCAGATTCAACATATGAATTGCTCTCAGCTTATGAAGTATGAAGCTAAAATGAATATCAGATTAATAAAGTTAAAAGCTTAATAAGCTGTTTTATTCCAAAAACCAAAACATTACTTTTGCCACCCTTACGAAAATGTTCTCGTTTTGACCCGTTACACAAGCGCTAGACCCGCCCATTTTCCCACCCTTACGAATATTTATTCAAAGAGCAGCCATACCATCCAAAATGTTGCAGCATAAAGCTGAGGTCCGGTGCATATGGCACGGCATCCGGTTCTTAATACTTATGTATCATGATCCCTTTACGTTTTGTAGCGTTATGGAAGTAACGGAGCATATCGCTTTTCTGATGACGTTCCAATTCGGCCCACATGATGTCACCGGATCACGGCGTTTTCAAGATGTCGAGTAATCCGATAACTCACATCCCGAGCCTTTCGTAGAGCTTTCACTTGTTCCAATATCCATAGTTGATACATGTAGTTAA
This sequence comes from Chrysanthemum makinoi, assembly GCA_910596185.1. Taxonomy (NCBI): domain Eukaryota; kingdom Viridiplantae; phylum Streptophyta; class Magnoliopsida; order Asterales; family Asteraceae; genus Chrysanthemum; species Chrysanthemum makinoi. The sequence continues at coordinate 150,298,525 of OU343216.1, read as the reverse complement.
GAATGTTAAGTTTAGGTGGCGGGTCCATGAACTCGAAATCAAGTAAATTTTTGATTTTTGACTACTTCATAAGCAAAAGAACGTTCCCCAGATTCACCCTCCAAATTTCTGGCATGGGGTTGTCGAAGCATTTCTTTTTTGTACTCGTTTTCGGTAAAAAGACGATCGTGTACCGGGCCTAATAGTAAACTACAAGACCTAAATTTAGCTAAGTTAGTGTAATCTGACTACAACTATCAACAATATTCACTATGCAGATACACTAAGATGTCAAGGGTCAGATCTACTTGAACTTTGTTTATAAAAACAGTTTAAACACAAGCACCTAACAAAATACCAATAAAATGAAAAGAAAAGTGTACTTGCAGTAATAAAACAAACAAACTTTGCCCCCAATCAAAAGAGGGGAAAGCGCTAAGCTTTCTCATTCAAATAACGTTTACATTACTACAACATGCACCGTTTTCATACGTTTTCGTCCGTTTTCATACGTTTTCGTCCGTTTCATACGTTTTCGCCCGTTTTCTTACGTTTTTGTTCATTATTCATACGTTTTCGCCCATTTTTGTCCGCTTTCATACGCTCGTCCGTTTTCATACTCGTTTTTACGCTTTCATACGTTTTCATCTGTTTTCATACATATTCGTCAATTTTCTTACGTTTTTGTTCATTTTGTCCGTTTTTAAATGTTTTCATACGTTTATGAATATCACAAGTGATATTATGTGATATTCGTGATATTGAGATGATCACAAGTGATATTCTGTGATATTCAGAATATAACTTGTGATATTCTAAATATCACAAGTGATTTTCAACTAATGTTTTGTCACATCAAAATAACAATTGATATTCAGAATATCACAAAGTGATATCTAGAAAATCACAAGTGATATTCATAATATCACTAACTGATATTCAGAATATCACAAAGTGATATCCAGAAAATCACAAGTGATATTCAGAATATCACAAATATATAATTTGAATAGCAACTACATAGTTTGGGGGTAAGATAAAAAAACATGGACTTAGGTTTACCTTTTAAATCTTAGGTTAATCCCCACCATTAGATCAAACTAGATGGATGGTGGGAATTTGTCCCTTGGTAAGCATGAATTTATGGGTAAGGAAAATAAAGTGCCTCTTGTTTGGCAATTGAATTGCATTCACTTTCGTGTTTGTACTCTTCTATTAATAGATAATGTCCAAAGTTTACAAAAAAAAAAAAAATGAATAAACACAAAAAATAATAATAATAAAGTACCAAAATATATAAATATAAAAATACAACCAAAAGATAAGCCAACTGATCTCGTCAACCAAGGCCTAGTCCTTCATTTTCCACTATAACAACAACAAAAATGAAGTGGAAAAATGGAAAGTAGAAATATGTATAGTAAGAAACCAAAACAAACTGATTTCATTACTCACAATGATGAACCTACAGTAATAGATCCATATACACCATATTCTTGAGTGTCCCGTTTCAACCACTACTAAAAGTGATACATTTTCAACCTGATCCTGTTTTGACCCGTTACCTAACCCGTCCATGTTTCCATGCATTATGTTGTACAAACCTTTTCGGTACACGATATCAGTTCTTTGTCATACGTTATATAATTTGCATGAACACGAATTACCTTTTTATACATTCCATTAAGTTATTGCACAAAGAAATTTAATCTTCCGTCTCTTTTGCGCCCATTTGGGCCAAATGAAGCAATATTTCAAGCTATAGGACAGTCCAGATTCAACATATGAATTGCTCTCAGCTTATGAAGTATGAAGCTAAAATGAATATCAGATTAATAAAGTTAAAAGCTTAATAACTGTTTTATTCCAAAAACCAAAACATTACTTTTGCCACCCTTACGAAAATGTTCTCGTTTTGACCCGTTACACAAGCGCTAGACCCGCCCATTTTCCCACCCTTACGAATATTTATTCAAAGAGCAGCCATACCATCCAAAATGTTGCAGCATAAAGCTGAGGTCCGGTGCATATGGCACGGCATCCGGTTCTTAATACTTATGTATCATGATCCCTTTACGTTTTGTAGCGTTATGGAAGTAACGGAGCATATCGCTTTTCTGATGACGTTCCAATTCGGCCCACATGATGTCAGCCGGATCATGAGCGTTTTCAAGATGTCGATGTGATAACTCACATCCCGAGCCTTTCGTAGAGCTTTCACTTGTTCAAATATCCATAGTTGATACATGTAGTTAAGAATGTTAAGTTTAGGTGGCGGGTCCATGAACTCGAAATCAAGTAAATTTTCGATTTTTGACTACTTCATAAGCAAAAGAACGTTCCCCAGATTCACCCTCCAAATTTCGGCATGGGGTTGTCGAAGCATTTCTTTTTGTACTCGTTTTCGGTAAAAAGACGTGCCAGTAGGGCCTAATAGTAAACTACAAGACCTAAATTTAGCTAAGTTGGTGTAATCTGACTACAACTATCAACAATATTCACTATGCAGATACACTAAGATGTCAAGGGTCAGATCTACTTGAACTTTGTTTATAAAAACAGTATAAACACAAGCACCTAACAAAATACCAATAAAATGAAAAGAAAAGTGTACTTGCAGTAATAAAACAAACAAACTTTTCCCCCAAACAAAAGAGGGGAAAGCGCTAAGCTTTCTCATTCAAATAACGTTTACATTACTACAACATGCACCGTTTTCATACGTTTTCGTCCGTTTTCATATGTTTTCGTCCGTTTCATACGTTTTCGCCCGTTTTCTTACGTTTTTGTTCATTATTCATACGTTTTCGTCCATTTTTGTCCGTTTTCATACGTTTTCGTCCGTTTTCATACTCGTTTTTACGCTTTCATACGTTTTCATCTGTTTTCATACATATTCGTCCATTTTCTTACGTTTTCGTTCATTTTTGTCCGTTTTTAAATGTTTTCATACGTTTATGAATATCACAAGTGATATTATGTGATATTCTGTGATATTCAGATGATCACAAGTGATATTCTGTGATATTCAGAATATAACTTGTGATATTCTAAATATCACAAGTGATTTTCAACTAATGTTTTGTCACATCAAAATAACAATTGATATTCAGAATATCACAAAGTGATATCTAGAAAATCACAAGTGATATTCATAATATCACTAACTGATATTCAGAATATCACAAAGTGATATCCAGAAAATCACAAGTGATATTCAGAATATCACAAATATATAATTTGAATAGCAACTACATAGTTTGGGGGTAAGATAAAAAAACATGGACTTAGGTTTGCCTTTTAAATCTTAGGTTAATCCCACCATTAGATCAAACTAGATGGATGGTGGGAATTTGTCCCTTGGTAAGCATGAATTTATGGGTAAGGAAAATAAGGTGCCTCTTGTTTGGCAATTGAATTGCATTCACTTTCGTGTTTGTACTCTTCTATTAATAGATAATGTCCAAAGTTTACAAAAAAAAAAATGAATAAACACAAAAAATAATAATAATAAAGTACCAAAATATATAAATATAAAAATACAACCAAAAGATAAGCCAACTGATCTCGTCAACCAAGGCCTAGTCCTTCATTTTCCACTATAACAACAACAAAAATGAAGTGGAAAAATGGAAAGTAGAAATATGTATAGTAAGAAACCAAAACAAACTGATTTCATTACTCACAATGATGAACCTACAGTAATAGATCCATATACATCATATTCTTGAGTGTCCCGTTTCAACCACTACTAAAAGTGATACATTTTCAACCTGATCCTGTTTTGACCCGTTACCTAACCCGTCCATGTTTCCATGCATTATGTTGTACAAACCTTTTCGGTACACGATATCAGTTCTTTGTCATACGTTATATAATTTGCATGAACACGAATTACCTTTTTATACATTCCATTAAGTTATTGCACAAAGAAATTTAATCTTCCGTCTCTTTTTGCCCATTTGGGCCAAATGAAGCAATATTTCAAGCTATAGGACAGTCCAGATTCAACATATGAATTGCTCTCAGCTTATGAAGTATGAAGCTAAAATGAATATCAGATTAATAAAGTTAAAAGCTTAATAACTGTTTTATTCCAAAAACCAAAACATTACTTTTGCCACCCTTACGAAAATGTTCTCGTTTTGACCCGTTACACAAGCGCTAGACCCGCCCATTTTCCCACCCTTACGAATATTTATTCAAAGAGCAGCCATACCATCCAAAATGTTGCAGCATAAAGCTGAGGTCCGGTGCATATGGCACGGCATCCGGTTCTTAATACTTATGTATCATGATCCCTTTACGTTTTGTAGCGTTATGGAAGTAACGGAGCATATCGCTTTTCTAATGACGTTTCAATTCGGCCCACATGATGTCAGCCGGATCACGAGCGTTTTCAAGATGTCGAGTAACTGATAACTCACATCCCGAGCCTTTCGTAGAGCTTTCACTTGTTCAAATATCCATAGTTGATACATGTAGTTAAGAATGTCAAGTTTAGGTGGCGGGTCCATGAACTCGAAATCAAGTAAATTTTTGATTTTTGACTACTTCATAAGCAAAGAACGTTCCCGATTCACCCTCCGATTTCGGCATGGGGTTGTCGAAGCATTTCTTTTTGTACTCGTTTTGGTAAAAGACAGTAATAGGTACCGGGCCTAATAGTAAACTACAAGACCTAAATTTAGCTAAGTTAGTGTAATTTGACTACAACTATCAACAATATTCACTATGCAGATACACTAAGATGTCAAGGGTCAGATCTACTTGAACTTTGTTTATAAAAACAGTTTAAACACAAGCACCTAACAAAATACCAATAAAATGAAAAGAAAAGTGTACTTGCAGTAATAAAACAAACAAACTTTTCCCCCAAACAAAAGAGGGGAAAGCGCTAAGCTTTCTCATTCAAATAACGTTTACATTACTACAACATGCACCGTTTTCATACGTTTTCGTCCGTTTTCATACGTTTTCGTCCGTTTCATACGCCCGTTTTCTTACGTTTTTGTTCATTATTCATACGTTTTCGTCCATTTTTGTCCGTTTTCATACGTTTTCGTCCGTTTTCATACTCGTTTTTACGCTTTCATACGTTTTCATCTGTTTTCATACATATTCGTCCATTTTCTTACGTTTTCGTTCATTTTTGTCCGTTTTTAAATGTTTTCATACGTTTATGAATATCACAAGTGATATTATGTGATATTCTGTGATATTCAGATGATCACAAGTGATATTCTGTGATATTCAGAATATAACTTGTGATATTCTAAATATCACAAGTGATTTTCAACTAATGTTTTGTCACATCAAAATAACAATTGATATTCAGAATATCACAAAGTGATATCTAGAAAATCACAAGTGATATTCATAATATCACTAACTGATATTCAGAATATCACAAAGTGATATCCAGAAAATCACAAGTGATATTCAGAATATCACAAATATATAATTTGAATAGCAACTACATAGTTTGGGGGTAAGATAAAAAAACATGGACTTAGGTTTACCTTTTAAATCTTAGGTTAATCCTCACCATTAGATCAAACTAGATGGATGGTGGGGATTTGTCCTTGGTAAGCATGAATTTATGGGTAAGGAAAATAAGGTGCCTCTTGTTTGGCAATTGAATTGCATTCACTTTCGTGTTTGTACTCTTCTATTAATAGATAATGTCCAAAGTTTACAAAAAAAAAAATGAATAAACACAAAAAATAATAATAATAAAGTACCAAAATATATAAATATAAAAATACAACCAAAAGATAAGCCAACTGATCTCGTCAACCAAGGCCTAGTCCTTCATTTTCCACTATAACAACAACAAAAATGAAGTGGAAAAATGGAAAGTAGAAATATGTATAGTAAGAAACCAAAACAAACTGATTTCATTACTCACAATGATGAACCTACAGTAATAGATCCATATACACCATATTCTTGAGTGTCCCGTTTCAACCACTACTAAAAGTGATACATTTTCAACCTGATCCTGTTTTGACCCGTTACCTAACCCGTCCATGTTTCCATGCATTATGTTGTACAAACCTTTTCGGTACACGATATCAGTTCTTTGTCATACGTTATATAATTTGCATGAACACGAATTACCTTTTTATACATTCCATTAAGTTATTGCACAAAGAAATTTAATCTTCCGTCTCTTTTGCGCCCATTTGGGCCAAATGAAGCAATATTTCAAGCTATAGGATAGTCCAGATTCAACATATGAATTGCTCTCAGCTTATGAAGTATGAAGCTAAAATGAATATCAGATTAATAAAGTTAAAAGCTTAATAACTGTTTTATTCCAAAAACCAAAACATTACTTTTGCCACCCTTACGAAAATGTTCTCGTTTTGACCCGTTACACAAGCGCTAGACCCGCCCATTTTCCCACCCTTACGAATATTTATTCAAAGAGCAGCCATACCATCCAAAATTGCATATGGCACGGCATCCGGTTCTTAATACTTATGTATCATGATCCCTTTACGTTATGGAAGTAACGGAGCATATCGCTTTTCTAATGACGTTCCAATTCGGCCCACATGATGTCAGCCGGATCACGAGCGTTTTCAAGATGTCGAGTAACTGATAACTCACATCCCGAGCCTTTCGTAGAGCTTTCACTTGTTCAAATATCCATTGTTGATACATGTAGTTAAGAATGTCAAGTTTAGGTGGCGGGTCCATGAACTCGAAATCAAGTAAATTTTTGATTTTTGACTACTTCATAAGCAAAAGAACGTTCCCCAGATTCACCCTCCAGATTTCTGGCATGGGGTTGTCGAAGCATTTCTTTTTTGTACTCGTTTTCGGTAAAAAGACAGTAATAGGTACCGGGCCTAATAGTAAACTACAAGACCTAAATTTAGCTAAGTTAGTGTAATTTGACTACAACTATCAACAATATTCACTATGCAGATACACTAAGATGTCAAGGGTCAGATCTACTTGAACTTTGTTTATAAAAACAGTTTAAACACAAGCACCTAACAAAATACCAATAAAATGAAAAGAAAAGTGTACTTGCAGTAATAAAACAAACAAACTTTGCCCCCAATCAAAAGAGGGGAAAGCGCTAAGCTTTCTCATTCAAATAACGTTTACATTACTACAACATGCACCGTTTTCATACGTTTTTGTCCGTTTTCATACGTTTTCGTCCATTTCATACGTTTTCGCCCGTTTTCTTACGTTTTTGTTCATTATTCATACGTTTTCGTCCATTTTTGTCCGTTTTCATACGTTTTCGTCCGTTTTCATACTCGTTTTTACGTTTTCATCTGTTTTCATACATATTCGTCCATTTTCTTACGTTTTCGTTCGTTTTTGTCCGTTTTTAAATGTTTTCATACGTTTATGAATATCACAAGTGATATTCTGTGATATTATGTGATATTCAGATGATCACAAGTGATATTCTGCGATATTCAGAATATAACTTGTGATATTCTAAATATCACAAGTGATTTTCAACTAATGTTTTGTAACATCAAAATAACAATTGATATTCAGAATATCACAAAGTGATATCCAGAAAATCACAAGTGATATTCAGAATATCACAAATATATAATTTGAATAGCAACTACATAGTTTGGGGGTAAGATAAAAAAACATGGACTTACGTTTACCTTTTAAATCTTAGGTTAATCCCCACCATTAGATCAAACTAGATGGATGGTGGGAATTTATGAAGGCTAAGACCATCATTGAACATGTCATCTGTCGGCCTTTTCCCGGTCATCACCTCTAGTAATAATATTCCAAAACTGTAGACGTCCCCACAACTTGTCATCTCACTCCCGATACCATACTTTACTAATTAAAAACAATTAATTAATTTACAAACTTTTACCTGTAAATAAATAGAAGCATCGTGGAATAAAAGTGGAATTACCTGGAGGTGCATAACCAATTGTTCCTTTAACCCCGGATGAGCTGTTTTGTTTTAAGTCTGTACCAAGTAGTCGAGCTAAACCAAAGTCTCCAACATGAGCCACCATATCATTATCAAGTAGAATGTTACTTGGCTTCAAGTCACCGTGAACAATCGTTGTTTGGCAGCGATTGTGAAGATAATCAAGTGCAATGGCAACATCTCTAAGAATATTTATTCTATGAAGAAGGTTGAGTTTCGATGTATATGCACTTGAATGAAGCCAATCGTGTACACTTCCATTGGGCATAAACTCGTAAACCAGCGCTTTAAAATCATTGCCTTGTAAATCGGTACTCGAACATGAAGTTATTATCTTCAACAGATTACGGTGCCGAATATTCCGCCATGCTTCACATTCTGCTATAAAACTCTTGTGAGCTCCCTTATTTTAAAGATGGAGAACTTTGATTGCAACAAATTTGTCATCATCGGTATCGAGGATCGCTTTATAAACACAACTGAAGCCACCCTCTCCAATCAAATTTGTTGTGGTGAACCCATCGGTAGCCTTGAGAAGTTGATGGTATGAAACTTTCATGAACCCTTCACACCTTGATGATTGAGATGGTTGACTGTTGCGTTTCTTCTTACACAAAAGATACACAAAACATAATACGAAGAGCAACGTGACTGCAATCAAGATGACTAATATGAAGAAAAGAAACCTTTTTTTCATACTACCCGTCTCCTTGCATTTGGGTAACTTAAGTGTAACCAAACCACCACAAAGCCTATCGTTCCCTAAAACTGAAAATGCACTTGTATTGGCAAACGCTCCTACAACCCCTCAAAATCATTAAAGGATATGTTCAATAATTCTAAAGAATTCCATTTGCCTAAGAATTGAGGAATTTTACCTGATAAATTATTTTGAGAAATGTCAAGTACCTCCAATCCTCTTAAGGAACTTAATGAAGATGGTATTATGCCTTGAAATATGTTGCCACTAAGGTACAACTCTTATATAAATATTGTTTGAAGGTGTGGCTAGCCAAAAATAAATATAATCTTAAAACACTCTTATATAAATATTGTTTTTGAAGGTGTCATTTATGACGCATAAACAATTTCTTATAAGATTTTTGTGCAAGCTGGGAAAATCAAAGAATGGGTACAAAGATTTAAATTCAAAAGGAACCTCAAACGTAGTTGATATTGGGGAGCATTTGAAGATCAGCAGGCGACCATAGAGTCAACTTCACTGTAAATTGAACACTACAACACAAAGATATAAATAATGTGATAAGATTCATTAAGAGAATAAAGCAACATTAACAAATGACACCACAAAAAACATAATTGACATAGATTACAAAACAAAAGGCAAATAATCTGCTGATCTTAATAATAGATTTAAATAAATTTTAAAAAAAAAGGCGCTTTTGCTAAGGTTATAGATTATATATACGCATAACACAAAGGATCCCTTTCTAACATATAAATTTTCAATTCTTCATTAAGCCATATTCATAACTAAAGTAGTTTAATAGTACTGATACAAACGTGTTAACCCCATTACCATTTCCTCCCTCCAAACAACAATGCATAAAGGAAACAATATAAGATTGGGTCAAACTTGTATTATGTTGCATCTCTAATGGGTCAAATGGGCTAGCAAAAACTTGAAAGAGTCAAATGGGTTGAGTTCATTTATGATGATTTCAGATGCCAGAAAAAGATATAAGTTTGAATTGTACCTGAGTGTTCATATTACATCGTATCTCTAATGGGTCAAATGGCTAAGCTAAAAGGATAACAAAAAATGAAACAAGGTAAACATGTTAAGATTTATCTGGAATGTGTTCAGTATTGGGTTAATCCCAATCGACCCATCACAATACCCAAATCGACCCAGTCAACACCCAGACAACCCGGTCAACCCAGAAGTCAAAGACAAAAGTCAACCAAGACAGTTTTTGACAGTTAAAAGACAGTTACAAAAATAACTGCTTTTTGGCAGTTATAACACCAAACCGACATACCTGTTGGGTCTTTTGAACCAACACAACGTTTCATTCTACCCTTTCAAAACATATAAAAAGTTAGGAATTGTATTCAAACATTGATGACTTATAAATAAGAAAAGTTTCTTGATTCAAATTGTTTATTGTTATTACCGGTATATTTTGATCAAAGATCCTTAAAAACGGGCCAACAATTGGTATCAGAGCCAAAATCATCATATATCATTTTTCGTTTTAACCTTTTTCAGAATCAATTAGAACCCAGAAAAGCCTCGATAAAAAAAAATTTCTGCAAAATAACTTGAACACAAATCAAAAGTATCACTTTTGTGTTCTGTACGTTTGTCGCATCAAGGGAACAATCACACAAGTGATTACTCCAACCCGGCAACAAAATTATTTGCATTTTTTCACCGAAACTGATCTTTTATCCACATAGGATCATAAACGAATTAAAAATCGTTTATACATATTGATTCAAACAAACTAAACAAAGTCATCAATTAGGGAAAAAATCAAAGATTCAAATTAGAACAAACACACCTGTTCCGAATCAAGAATCAAGCCCATAACTTTAATTAAGCCACCAATTGACTTAATTAAGTCTCCAATCTTTCATATCACTCACGGATTAAAAAAACCCCCAAATCAACGAAACCCAAAAATTTCGATTGAAGGGATCCGGTGTTCTCAAAGATCACCACGTACCGGAAAAGATAAGAAGGCCATTCAACCTTATCATAGGCGTTTGACCACGTAGATTAGGAGAAGAAGAAGCGGATCTCATACCCAAAAAAGGAGAGAGACGAAAAAACAGTCTCCAAGAGAGACGTTTTTTTCTTCTCTCAAAACAAGAGATATAAGAAAAATATATACGGAGCACACATTTTTTATCTCACAAAGAGATAAATAAACAAATAAAGGAGGCGCAATATTTTTTTTAAGTGGGCAAAGGATTTACCTTTATTTATTTAAGGCATCGGGTTAGACCATCAACCCATTCAGGTTCCAAAATTTTTACAACACCACTCTTTCATTTTTTATATAGTGTATTGATAACGCTACACGCGTCGTTCGGGGTCAAAGGAACTTCCTTTTCTTCGAGCAAGTTTTCTAACACCCTAGGAAGTGAACCTAATCGTTGTAGTGTAGTATTAGGGTAAGCCACGGGTATTGATATCGTTCTCTAGGGGAATAGGAATGCTAGTGAGAAGTTACTACGCTAAGGTTGGGGTTGAGGAAGATTATTTTTATCTTTTTTTATGTTTTTTAAGAAATGGAAAGGTACGAATTTCCGGGTTTAAATTTGGGAGGGGGGGGTTGGTATTTCTACCGATTACTCTACTTATCTAATTATCTAATCTAAGGTGATGGTAGTCTATGTCTAATTATTGTGTGCTCGTATGATAGTTTAAAAATGTGTTTACTTAGGTTTTATTACTCCTTAATTATCTCCTATTGATGGTTGAATTGTCACGTCATTATTCTTAATCGCGTTGTGTGTCTAAAGTCGTAGGGTATGCGTTTATCCCTAACTCTTTGTACTTACCAAAGGGTCTCGCCTACAAAATCTCTAGGATTTATACACTCTAACTCTAAGGCACTCTTTGTATGATTTAGCCTACAACTACTCTAGGTGTCATAGTCTAAGGTTCACAAAGATTAATCAAGCATTAACTACACAACGAATGACCTATCGCATTACTAGATCATTAACAATTAAGATAAGAGACAACCAATCAATATTCAATAATTAAGTTTCATAATCACTAAGCAAACACACAAGTAAATTAGCCGGACATGGAGAACATGCAAGCATACACACAAATAATCAAAGACATAATTGAATTAATGAAGTAAAACACTTATCTTGATGTAAGATAGGGTTTGGAACCCTAAAATACTGTACAAGACAGCATTGGTTCGGTTTAGGTTTTTACTCCAAAAAGACTACACACAAATACTGAAAAATTCGGATTCTATATATAAGATTACATATGCGACGGCGTCACCTTATGTTTTGTGACGCCATCAGGTCGCCGTCATTAGGGTTTCGTCTTGGCCACGTTATTCTTGCGACGGCGTCACCTTATGCTTGTGACGCCGTCCTTTTCAGCTTATGACGCCGTCTGGATCAAATCTAGGCCGTCTGAGTAGCGACGGCCTACTCTTTTAAAACTTGACACCGTCACTTGAAAATATGAAATTTGGCTTCTGTCCCGTCACAAAATGCTCCGACGGCGTCGCAGTTTAGCAGTGACGCCGTCACCTTGTACTTCAGCAGCTTGAGTGTCTCGATTCCTTGACTTTGGCCATTTTCTTCGTATATCTCCGCCTTTTCGTCCAAATAAGTGCCATTACAGCAATTTGCCTTCAAGAGACCTAAAAGTGAAAAGGAACGATATTAAGTAATAACGGATACAAAAGTGATCAAATAAGGGCTTAAATGACCCTCAAAAGGTACATTTTAAAACCTTATCAAATATCCCTACACTTGGTATTTGCTTGTCCTCAAGCAAATGTGCTTTTAGCCAATGAATTTATAAGTTAGGGGTCATGAAGCATTGGTTTAAAACAGTCCACAACACATATAAGCCCCGCAAAAGTCATAACAAGCACGGAAATTACATACTAGCACCTCACAAGGGGTGTTTGGATACTCACATATCTCTCGGGTGTATATAAAATATAACAAGTAGGAAATGGAAGATAAACACTCATTAACCGGTCCTAGTACATAAATTACCATAGGCTTGAGAATAGATCAAACCTCCATCGCTTTGGCGTAAGCACCTAGGAAAGACTATCAAAGAGGTCTTTAAAGGGTTGTGATTGATGGCAAACCGTCAGGTTTTATCACACAAGCTGACCACTTGTGAATGGTCAACCGTAATAAAAGCCAGACAGCCTGAAACCAAAGCAATTAAATCCAGAGGAGTTTAGTGTTTCCCCGGGTCGTTTAGTCCCAACGAAGTGTGAACACTGTAGTACAACGAATCTGTGATCGGGTGATATTGAATGGGAAAGGGGTTTGAGAATTGGAATAATTATACCTAAAGAGAAAGAGTTTATAAATTACAGGGGCTTAAATGCAAATTAAAGAAAATTAAAATGATAAATTATATTAAATAAACGCTATCACTATTTTTAAAATGATGTTTTTCTTGATTTATAAAACAAAATAACTTAAATAAACTATTTTAATTAAAACGTAAACTTAAATTATCTAAAAACGTGATTTAAAATGAAAACGTACGTTATGTATAAAAATTACGCGAGTGCGCAAGCAAAAACGTAATTTTTTTGAAATAAAAGTCCTACGAGTGTAAAAATAATTTTCTTACTTAATATATGACAAAAGAAAATTTTAGAAAAAAGATTTATATTTTTTTAACTTTTATATTTTTTTTATGAATTAATTACTATTTTAGACTAAATAAATGATTAAAAATACTAAAACTATTTAGAAAAATCTGAAACTTTTTTATAAATTACTTTATACTAATACAAATCTAGGAAAAATACAAAAGTGGAAAAAGCTAGATTAAATAAGCTAGAAATAAGCTATTAAGCTCGTATAAGCTTAAATTGGAAAGAAGGGTTATATATTAGATAGTGCAAAGTTAAACCAGAAAAAGACCCAAGGGTAACTGGTATACAGGTACACACTATCACTCTCAAAGGTGGGAGGTCTCAGGTTCGAGCCTGCCTCCCATCTTTTTGCAAAATTAATTTTTTTTGGACTTTTTCTTTTACAAGCTTATTAAGCACAAGGAAATAAGCAATTTTCAAAACTATAACTTTTTATAAAAACTATTAATAAGCACTGAATAAGCTTAATATCTCAACAGTTAACAAATAAAAATGGAAAAAAAGCACAAAAATTAAGCTAATAAGCTAATAAGCTAGAAATAAGCAAAAGGAAACTGAGAATAAGCTAAACTACTGGTAATAAGCTAATATTGACAACTGAATAAGCACAATGAATTGGAAATAAGCACTAAACACTTACAAATAAGCACTAAGCTAACTGTTTGCACATGGTACTATATGGTTTTCTAGGCACCTTTAAGCTAAATTTTAAGCACTTTAATAAGCTAAGAAATGAAAACAAACATTTGAACTATTAAGTATACCAGATAAGCTATCCAAAAAGCTAAAGTTCTCACTGTGGGATCCACTAGAGAGCTTATGAAGAGCTTATGCAAAAACTTGTAAACACTGATTACTCAGTGTATAAGATAAATTAGACAAAACACTAAGCCACTAGCAGGCCTATCAAATAAGCTACAAATTGAAAAGCTAATATTGGAGCTTCAAGATGGCTAGGTCAGCTATCCAAAGAACCAAAATTCAAAAGCTGGGGCTTACTAATAAGCTCTGTGGGAGCTTATAAAAATAGCCATGAAACCGTGTGGCAAGCTTTTGGAAAGGGTACCTAAAATAAGCTAAGGTTTAAGCTACTAAACAAGCTATCTAGAAAATATAAAAAATACAGTGATTACTCAGTTGTATTTTTATATCCCAAAGGCTCAAATTATGAAACTCAATATTTAATCCTATATAAAATAATCTATTTTATTCAAAAACTGCTTAAGTGATATTTTGACTATTTATAAAAATGAACTAAGTTGACTTAAGTGAATTTTAATTACCTTTAATTGATTGATTATGTTATTTTAAGCTATAATAAGACTGTTTTAACTAATCTTAACAACTTTTAAAGCTATAATGATGATTATGTAATAAAAAATCCTAACAGTTAACTGGCAATATGAGATTAGAAGCTAATTTGACTTTTTAGTAAACTAGGACTAGTTTTTATGGTTTGACTGAGCTAATAGATGTTATTGTGACACAGAACAACAATAAGTAACAACTTAAATACCTTCTAACACAGATACTTAAGTAGATCCAAACAAGCCTTAATATAACTGTTTTGAAGCTTTTCAAAGCAAAATACAGATTTAGACCATGCTATGGATTAAAGACCTCATGTTATCATTTAATAAGACTAAAGAAATACTAAACAACAGCATTAACAACATAAAACCAAGAAATTACACTTATGCTAATTTAACTGCTTAAAATAAGATTTTTAGCAACTATGAATTTTAAAGAACAAGCTACTGGTTTAAAGGCTTAATTATACTCAAATATGACTAATAAACATAAACATAAAGAGATTTAAGCTAATGAGTAATCCAAACAGTGAAATGCCAAAATATTTTAAAAGGTTTACAAATTTGATCTAAGCACAAACTGAGAAATGAGGCACAAAGATCACTCCTATATGCTTACCACTAAGCACTAAACCAAAGGCCATCCATAATCAACCCTGCTCCATCTTCTTGACAACCTTCACCATGGATTTTTTATTTTTTCAACTATTTATTTGGAATTTTTGGTATTTTTCTTTTTTACTTCTAAACTGCTTTTAAAGGTCTCTAATAGCTTTAATAAGCTATATGAGGATCTTATATGGCTTATTCAATCGTTAACAAACTACAAACATCATTTGATCTTTTTGAGATTTTGAACATGAAATTGCATAAACTTGAAAATGAAACTTAGAGCTGAAATTGATGGTTACAAAAGATTTATTATATACTGAATACTTGAAATACAAAGTTTAAAAGCTTAAAGATACACTGGAATTTTAAAGTTAAACTAAAACGACATGCATTAATAAAAATTACTCTAGATAGATTTCTCATTGCCTCTCTTCTCTTCTTTATAGACTTTTTTAGACTCCCACATGCTTCTGATCATATCCCATCAACAATATCAGCCATTGAATGAGTCAAAGTAATCTCAGTCTTCATATTGGATTTTGGCGCCAAAAGTGTATATGGTTGCTTGAGATAGTTTCAGAGTAATTAAAGAATCTTGGGGTGTTGTGGAGGTGTAGGGGACACAAAAGGTTAAGTTTCAATGGATTTGGTGTAATGTGGAAGAAAAAGCAGGTATGTGAGTATAACAGTGAAACTCACTTGGTGGGGAAGCATTTATTGCTTGTGGGCTGGGATGTGAGGTGGAAAGGGAGGTGATGAGTGTTTTTAGATAGCTGGGGTGAGGTGGAGGTGGTGGAAAACCAGGTGGTTTTGGTTATGCAGGGGAGGGTGAGGAAGATGTACAGTGGAAGCGGGATAGTTGGTTTGACCAGGGGATGGGGGTTTGACTTGGGCTGGGTATGTGTGTTGGGCCAACTGGGAATTGGGTTTGGGTATTTAATAACACAAAGGGTCCGTTTGTAGCTTAATAATCACAAGGACCAATCATGTAATTTTCTGTAACTTGAGGGACCAAACCTGTCAACATTCCAAAGTTAACACAAGGACCAAACATGAAAATCTTTAATAGTACAAGGACTAATTTTGATTATTTTCCATTTTTTTAAAAATCCAAGGACCATTTATGTCACTTTTCAAAATTGAAGGACCAAAGTTGTAATTTTCTCAAAACTTATCATAAGGACCAATTTTGCCATTTATGAATAGTACAAGGGTGTAGTTTGAATAATTTTCATTTTTAAACACCGGGGATTTTGACACTTTGTAAAGTTGAGGGACCAAAGTTGTAAATTGTGATTTTTAAACTTCAAAGGACAATTTCTTACAACTTGTGAATCCCAAGGACCTTTTATGACTTTTTATAAGTTTTGGAATGACCAGGGACTAGTTTTGACAACTTTTGAAACTTTGGGGACTAAAACTGCCAATTATGCAAACTTGATACGTTTTTCATCTGATTTTGAAATTTTTGCATTTAAAACACATATAACACTTATTTGTGATATTTTTATCATTTTGATGCATTTCTGAGTGTTTTCAGATGTTTTTGCAGTTTAAATGGTACAAAAATGATGAGTATTTAGACACTCATCAATCCCCCACACTAAACTATTGCTAGTCCCTAGCAATCTTTTATGAAAAATTAATGGATTTCATCTCTTTACCAAAAGCCATTACTTCTGGAGTAGCCAATTGTTTTAGTTCAAGTAAGAACTTTGGTACAATGATAACCAAATGATTTTGAGCAAATCACCAACTTTCAACGGATTTGATTTGTCTTTACCGTAAGCCGCTTGCTTCTGGACTAGCCAACTCTTAGATAAATTATCAATATTATCTTTGGTGAGTCGATTACCAATTATGGCTTTCCAACTGCCTTTACCACAAGCCATAAACTTGCGCGCTAGCCAACTCTTCACTAATTAAAGATATGGTGAGCTGAACACCATACAATTTTGGGCAAATTGCAAGCCATCAACGGATTTGATAAATCTTTATCAAGAGCCGTTTGCTCCTGGATTAGCCAATCCTTATGTGGGTTAGACATGGCGGATTGATTACCATTTGCTGAGTAAGTGAAAAACACTTACTCCAAAAAAATTTTTTGCCAAAAATGGGGGAATTGGGTGGAATAAATACATGATAAAATTCGTGAGAATTCCCCCTCACACTAAGAAATGAATATTGCCCTCAATATTCAAAGTACCGGCGGTTATGCCGAAACATAGAACATAAAAGGGAAATACTACGGCCATTATTTTGTTTTTGTGATATATACAATTTTTTTTTATATATATATATAACAGCGGGGGGCAACTCCCCCACACTAGGGTGGTAGAACAGAGAAAGAAGACAGAATTATGGGTGAAAACCCATATGGTGTGTGCTCTCGTTTTTATTCCCGAGTCACTAGCTTGACTCGATCCCCGCATTCATTGGTTCATGGGGTATGTTTGTAGATCCGGAAAATCACGGTGGAATGTCCTCTCCAAAGTAATGCTTTAATCGATGACCATTCACTTTAAAATTTGGACCATCAGGTTGAGATAACTCAATGGTGCCATAAGGATAAACCTTAGTAATAGTAAATGGACCGGACCAAGCGGACTTGAGCTTTCCCGCGAAAATCTTCAATCTTGAATTGAAAAGAAGGACTCGATCACCAACGTTGAAAACGTGGTTCTTGATTTTAGAGTCATGAATCTTCTTTGTCTTTTGTTTGTAGATCAAAGAGTTCTCGTATGCTTGATCACGGAGTTCATTTAGTTCATTCATTTGAACTTTTTCTGTGATCACCACCGTCATGAATATCGAAGTTTGCATGTTTTAAGGCCCAGTAAGCCTTGTGCTCTAACTCAATCGGAAGATGACATGCCTTTCCGTACACTAGCTTGTATGGAGTACACCCGATGGGTGTTTTGTATGCTGTACGGAAGGCCCGAAGTGCGTCATCCGGTTTATCCGACCAGGATGCACGATTTTCGCCATCGTCCTTTCTAAAATTCTTTTAATACCACGGTTGGAGACTTCCACTTGCCCACTTGTTTGAGGGTGGTATGCAGTAGAAAGACGGTGGGTTACACCATACTTTTGCATGACACGATCAAATTGGTCATTACAGAAATGCGTACCACGATCACTGATTATAGCACGTGGAGTTCCAAACCTAGCAAAAAGAGATTTCAAAAATTTTACAACTACTCGGGCATCATTGGTAGGTAAAGATTTCGCTTCAACCCATTTTGACAAATAGTCAACAGCCACGAGTATGTATTTGTTACCTCGAGAAGATGGAAATGGCCCCATAAAGTCAATACCCCATATGTCAAAGATCTCACAAACTTGAATGGCGTTTTGTGGCATTTCATTTCTTTGTGAGATATTTCCGTGACGTTGACAAGCGTCACAGGCTTTGACAAAATCGTGGGCATCCTTATAAATCGTGGGCCAATAAAACCCGGAATCAAACACCTTTTTGGCGGTGTAGTTTGGACTATGATGGCCCCCGGTGGGTCAAGCATGGCAAGCTTTGAGAATGTCAAGAGCTTCTTGTCCATAAACACACCGTCGGATGACTTGATCCGCACAGATTTTGAATAAGTAGGGGTCGTCCCCGAAGTAATGTTTAACATCCTTGAAGAATTTGTTCTTCTGTTGGGTCGACATCCCTTTCACTATGAAGTTACCCGCATGGTAATTTGAGAAGTCAGCAAACCATGGGGTAGAAGAGTTTCCACGAAAAGAAACCGCATTGAGTGTCTCGAGAGGAAATGTTTCATTTATTTCTTTTTCTCGAAAACATCTTGGTGAGGGTTTTCTAGACGGGACAGATGATCAGCAGACAGTGTTCTCAGCTCCTTTTTATCACGTATAATGATATCAAATTCTTGGGGGAGGAGAACCCAACGGAGCAATCTCGGCTTTGCATCTTGTTTTGCAAAGAGATATTTGAGAGCCGAGTGATCCGTATACACCACGCATTTGGTTAAGATTAAGTACGGCTGAAACTTCTCAAATGCATACACCACGGCTAATAGCTCTTTTTCTGTAGTGGTGTAATGAGTTTGAGCTTCAGTCATTGTTTTACTTGCGTAGTGGATAGGCTGAAAATGCTTGCTTCTACGTTGCCCTAGGACTGCACCGATAGCAAAATCACTTGCATCGCACATGAGCTCAAAAGGCAAGTCCCAGTCGGGAGAAACGAGAATGGGTGCTTCAGTAAGCTTTTTCTTTAGTATTTCAAAAGCTTCGATGCACTCAGGTGAGAAAATAAAAGGAGCATCTTTTTCAAGAAGATGGGTCATAGGCCGGGCGATTTTAGAAAAATCTTGTATGAATCTGCGATAGAAACCGGCATGACCTAGAAAACTCCTAATACCTTTGACGATAGTAGGATGAGGTAATTTAGCAATAACATCGACTTTTTCTCTATCTACCTCAATCCCATTTTTTGAAATTTTATGGCCAACGACTATGCCTTCTTTGACCATAAAGTGACTCTTCTCCCAATTTAGACAAAGATTGGTGTCTTCACACCTTTGAAGCATTTTTTCTAAATGGGAGAGACATGTTTGAAAAGAGTCCCCAATGACCGAGAAGTCATCCATAAACACCTCCATTGTTTCCCCGATCATGTCGTGGAATATGGCCCTCATACATCGTTGGAAGCGCCAGAGCATTACATAAGCCAAAAGGCATACGTTTCTAGGCAAAAGTTCCGTATGGGCAGGTGAATGTGGTCTTCTCTTGATCCTGTGGATCAATGGGGATCTGAAAATAACCCGAGAAACCATCAAGGAAACAATAGTACTCATTCCCTGCTAATCTCTCAAGCATTTGGTCCATGAAGGGTAGAGGAAAATGGTCTTTACGGGTGGCGTCATTCAACTTACGATAGTCAATGCAAACACGCCATCCCGTAACCAGCCGAGTTGGAATTAACTCGTTATCTTCATTTGTGACAACAGTTATGCCACCCTTTTTAGGAACACAGTGAATTGGGCTAACCCAAGGACTATCTGAGATTGGGTAAATCAATCCTGCATCAAGAAGTTTGATAACCTCCTGCTTGATAACATCATGGATTTTTGGATTTACTCTTCTCTGATGTTGAACTGCTGGCTTGAAGTCATCCTCCATCAAGATTTTGTGAGTACAAAACTCAGGGTTGATACCCTTAATGTCCGAGAGTTTCCAAGCAATTGCTTGCTTGTGTGACTTCAAGACCTTTATGAGAGCAGTCTTTTCATCTTTACTTAAATCTCGAGCAATAATGACGGGTAATTTATCATCACCCTCAAGAAATGCATACTCGAGATGAGGTGGTAAGTCCTTAAGTTCGACTTCAGGAAATTCTTCAGTTTTCTCAACTGACTTGACTTCCTTGTTATGAAGTTCGACGGGAGGGAGTGATGATGATGGATCATCATTAAGCAACTTCTCAATGAGAAGTATGTCCCCTCGATGTCGATGGGAGCGTGATCAATTTCCCATGGAACTGAATCACTGGACAAGTATGCTTCAATCTCTTCCAAGATGAAGTCACTTTCCTCAAAAGGAGTGAGAGAAGGAGTAGAATTGGCGATGATGGGTTGAGATGAATGAGTGAGATTATCACTCGAAGAATTATGATCATAACCAAGAACTTCTTGAGAGTACTCTTCGGAAGCAACATCAATGATATCTATTCGGTTAACCGACTCAGAATCATAGTTTGCGGAGTACCTCGAAGTTTGATCAAGGTTAAAGGTGACAGCTTCATTACCCACACGTAGTGTGATTTCTTGCTCAAATACATCAATGAGAGCACGACCTGTTCTCAGGAATCCTCGTCCAACAATGAGAGGAACCCGTGGATCAGCATCGAAATCAACAACTACAAAGTCAGCTGGAAAATGGAACTTTCCTACTTTCACAAATACGTCCTCGGCTATGCCAAGAGGACGGGATATTGTACGATCTACAAGCTCGAGAGTCATGCATGTAGGAATAAGGTCCGGAAGAGAAAGTTTCTTCCATACTGAATAAGGCATCAGATTGATGCTTGCACCAAGATCTGCTAAGGCAAAGCATTCAACCATTCCTGGAAATACACAAGGTAAGAGAAATTTTCCAGGATCTCCAAGCTTTTTCGGAAGCTTTTTCAAGATAACTGCGAGCGGTTTTTGTTCAGAGGAGGTTTTGCCATTTCAAAAAGCTTTTCCTTGTTGCTTAACATGTGTTTGAGAGTTGATGCAAACTTGGGCATCAGCATGATAGCATCCGCAAAGCTTATGTCAAAATGTAGTTCTTGGAAAATTTGAAAAATTTGTCCATTTGATGACTTGCTTTTTCGCGGAGCTTTGCTCATTCAAACGTGATGGGTAAGGAATAGAAGATTTGGATTTGGGGTTCTCAGCAGAGCTACGGAGGTTCAAAACAACTCCGGATTTGATTTGGGTTTCTGGACAACTTGAGGTTGGACTACCGAAGGTGGGACGTGTGCGGTACTTCGTGGGCTTGAAAAATGCACCTTATCCGTTGTATCCTTGGTAACTTGACTCATTGCTCCTAGTGGAGGAGGCATTGGAGTCGAAGGTCCATTGTGTGTCTTAGGTTCACTTTCTACTACCTTAGGGAGAGAAGAAGAAGAGGTAGTAGGAATAGCGGGTCCATCATATGAAACACCACTTCTGGTTGTGATCGCATTTGCATCGCCCCTCGGGTTAGCGATCGTGTTGCTCGGAAGTTTTCCTGAGCCCGAGGGTTGATCATTTAAAGACTTCTTAAGATCAGCGATCTGACTGACCAACAACCTGTTCATTTCATCTTGGGATTTCATGAATTGCTTCAATAACTCATCAGATGATGGTACTGGAGGCTGTAGAGGGAAATTTTGAGGTCGGATGTTTTGATTATGACCTTGTTGTTGAAAATTCCCTTGAAATTGATTCCCTCGATTGAAATTGTTTTGATTAAGGTTTCCTTGATGTTGGAAACCTTGATTGGGTCCCGGATAGAAATTACCTTGGTTTTGATAACCTTGGTTCATTCTAGGTTGGTTCTGATTTCGGTTTTGCATGTTAGGATTCTGGCTAAAACCGGGTGGTGCCTGATAAGTGTTAGCATGGTAGTTTGGTTCATTTTGAGGACGATATTGATTACCTCCTTGTTGTGAAGTACCGGCTATAGCATTAGCTTCAAACGGACTACCATCGGTGGCAGTACAGTTGTAGTATGCATGAGGACCACCACAAGTAACACAAACTTCAACTTTCTTCACTTCACCATGTGATGGTGTCTGTGTGAAAGTGACTTTCTTTTGGTTAGCAAGAACCAAAGCTTGAACAATATCCATGAGTTTGTCAATCTTAGCATCGGTGCTAGATGTACTCACGGGTTTAGAAGTAGAAGGTCCGCATTAGACTGAGTGCGATATGTCTTTGTTGCGGAAAGGGCGGACCTGGGACTTGTTTTCAATTATTTGCAAGGCTTCTTTTGTGGTCTTGCTAAGGAAATTACCTCCCGCAGAGGCATTTAAAGAGTCTTGGTCACCTTGGTGCAGACCATTGTAGAAAGTATCCATTTGCATTAACTCGGTAAAACCATGATGCGGACACTTGCGTAGCAGCTCTTTGTAACGATCCCATGCCTCCCCGAATGATTCATCAAATCTCTGAGAGAATTTCATTATCTCATTCTTAAGACTTGTAGTTCGGGATGGAGGATAGAATTCGTTAACGAACTTGGTAACTAGATCTTCCCATGTCTCAATGGAACGAGGGGTTGTTTCTCAAGCCAATTCCGGGCTTGTCCCTCTAGAGAGAATGGGAACAGAAGAAGCTTAATGGCTTCATGTGGGACATTTTTGTATTTGATGGTAGATGCAATCTTGTTAAACCATCGAATGTGTGCATGAGGATCATTCCGCTCAAAACCATAAAATTGGCTTTGGGTTACAAGATTAAGCAACCCGGTTTTGAGCTCAAAGGTATCAGCCACAATAGCTGGGACAACAATAGCATCTCCGTAACCCTCGATGGGTGCTTGGAGAAGCTCATTCATCGGCTCATCTTCGCCATTACGAGGGGGTGGTGGTGGTAGACGTTCTCGATCACGGGCGAAGGAGCAAAACGTCCTCTACGCCTACGAGGAATATTTGCAAGCTCAGAAAGTGGACTTGTAGAGCTGGAAGAACGAGTGCGCATGCACTAAGCTTAAAAATCAATTTTCAAAACAAATGCGAGGCAAAACGACAAGTGAACTTAACCAATAATCACAAATGAAATGGCTTCTTTGAAAAAGGTACACCAAATCACAAGGACACAAAGGCAAGTTTTAAATCTGATGTTCGGGAACTTATTATGGTCACACCCCCAGTTGGTAGGTGTACTTCCTTGATTTGCGATGGTTGATTTTTATGTATTTAAGTACCACTGAAAAGACGTAGGTAATGATTTGTGCAAAGGGTTTAAAAAATTTTGGACAATATTTTTGATATCGTCTCGTTTAACCAAATCGTATCTCTTTAAGAATCACCTTAAAAGAAACACAAGCTAGAATACGTTACGATTGTTTTGTTGTTTTATATTTTTTTGGTGTTGTTAACACTTTAGGAAAAGTGTTAATGAACTCTTTGATAATTTGATAACTTTACAAAAAAACTGTTTACAAACGGTGGTATATGTGCAAGTACGGGTCTGGAAATGCTTAAAACACGCTTACAGCCTCCCCGGCAGCGGCGCCAAAATTTTGATTGGTTCCGAACCGTCAAGTTTAATCACACAAGCTGACAACTTGTGAATGGCCAACCGTAACAAACTTAAAACAGCCTGGAACCAAATGCAATTTAGATCAGAGGAGTTTAGTGTTTCCCCGGGTCGTTAAGTCCCAACGAAGTGTGAACACTGTAGTACAACGAATCTGTGATCGGGTGATATTGAATGGGAAAGGGGTTTGAGAATTGGAATAATTATACCTAAAGAGAAAGAGTTTATAAATTACAGGGGCTTAAATGTAAATTAAAGAAAATTAAAATGATAAATTATATTAAATAAACGCTATCACTATTTTTACAATGATGTTTTTCTTGATTTATAAAACAAAATAACTTAAATAAACTATTTTAATTAAAACGTAAACTTAAATTATCTAAAAACGTGATTTAAAATGAAAACGTACGTTATGTATAAAAATTACGCGAGTGCGCAAGCAAAAACGTAATTTTTTTGAAATAAAAGTCCTACGAGTGTAAAAACAATTTTCTTACTTAATATATGACAAAAGAAAATTTTAGAAAAAAGATTTATATTTTTTTAACTTTTATATTTTTTATTATGAATTAATTACTATTTTAGACTAAATAAATGATTAAAAATACTAAAACTATTTAGAAAAATCTGAAACTTTTTTATAAATTACTTTATACTAATACAAATCTAGGAAAAATACAAAAGTGGAAAAAGCTAGATTAATAAGCTAGAAATAAGCTATTAAGCTCGTATAAGCTTAAATTGGAAAGAAGGGTTATATATTAGATAGTGCAAAGTTAAACCAGAAAAAGACCCAAGGGCAACTGGTATACAGGTACACATTATCACTCTCAAAGGTGGGAGGTCTCAGGTTCGAGCCTGCCTCCCATCTTTTTGCAAAATTAATTTTTTTTGGACTTTTTCTTTTACAAGCTTATTAAGCACAAGGAAATAAGCAATTTTCAAAACTATAACTTTTTATAAAAACTATTAATAATATCTCAACAATTAACAAATAAAAATGGAAAAAAGCACAAAAATTAAGCTAATAAGCTAGAAATAAGCAAAAGGAAACTGAGAATAAGCTAAACTACTGGTAATAAGCTAATATTGACAACTGAATAAGCACAATGAATTGGAAATAAGCACTAAACACTTACAAATAAGCACTAAGCTAACTGTTTGCACAGGGTACTATATGGTTTTCTAGGCACCTTTAAGCTAAATTTTAAGCACTTTAATAAGCTAAGAAATGAAAACAAACATTTGAACTATTAAGTATACCAGATAAGCTATCCAAAAAGCTAAAGTTCTCACTGTGGGATCCACTAGAGAGCTTATGAAGAGCTTATGCAAAAACTTGTAAACAACCGATTACATCGTGTATAAGATAAATGGACAAAACACTAAGCCACTACATGTGCCTATCAAATAAGCTACAAATTGAAAAGCTAATATTGGAGCTTCAAGATGGCTAGGTCGACTATCCAAAGAACCAAAATTCAAAAGCTGGGGCTTACTAATAAGCTCTGTGGGAGCTTATAAAAATAGCCATGAAAGCGTAATGCGGGGCAAGCTTTTGGAAAGGGTACCTAAAATAAGCTAAGGTTTAAGCTACTAAACAAGCTATCTAGAAAATATAAAAAATACAAGGATAAAGATGAGCATTGTATTTTTATATCCCAAAGGCTCAAATTATGAAACTCAATATTTAATCCTATATAAAATAATCTATTTTATTCAAAAACTGCTTAAGTGATATTTTGACTATTTATAAAAATGAACTAAGTTGACTTAAGTGAATTTTAATTACCTTTAATTGATTGATTTTGTTGTTTTAAGCTATAATAAGACTGTTTTAACTAATCTTAACAACTTTTAAAGCTATAATGATGATTATGTAATAAAAAATCCTAACAGTTAACTAGCAATATGAGATTAGAAGCTAATTTGACTTTTTAGTAAACTAGGACTAGTTTTTATGGTTTGACTGAGCTAATAGATGTTATTGTGACATAGAACAACAATAAGTAACAACTTAAATACCTTCTAACACAGATACTTAAGTAGATCCAAACAAGTCTTAATATAACTATTTTGAAGCTTTTCAAAGCAAAATACAGATTTAGACCATGCTATGGATTAAAGACCTCATGTTATCATTTAATAAGACTAAAGAAATACTAAACAAAAAGATTAACAACATAAAACCAAGAAATTACACTTATGCTAATTTAACCGCTAAAATAAGATTTTTAGCAACTATGAATTTTAAAGAACAAGCTACTGGTTTAAAGGCTTAATTATACTCAAATATGACTAATAAACATAAACATAAAGAGATTTAAGCTAATGAGTAATCCAAACAGTGAAATGCCAAAATATTTTAAAAGGCTTACAAATTTGATCTAAGGACAAACTGAGAACTGAGGCACAAAGATCACTCCTATATGCTTACCACTAAGCACTAAACCAAAGGCCATCCATAATCAACCCTGCTCCATCTTCATGACAACCTTCACCATGGATTTTTGATTTTTCAACTATTTATTTGGAATTTTTGGTATTTTTCTTTTTTACTTCTAAACTGCTTTTAAAGGTCTCTAATAGCTTTAATAAGCTATATGAGGATCTTATATGGCTTATTCAAATTCTTAACAAATACTACAAACATCATTTGATCATTTTGAGATTTTGAACATGAAATTGCATAAACTTGAAAATGAAACTTAGAGCTGAAATTGATGGTTATAAAAGATTTATTATATATGAATACTTGAAATACAAAGTTTAAAAGCTTAAAGATACACTGGAATTTTAAAGTTAAACTAAAAAGACATGCATTAATAAAAATTACTCTAGATAGATTTCTCATTGCTCTCTCTTCTTTATAGACTTTTAGACTCCCACATGCTTCGATCATATCCCATCAATATCCATTGAATGAGAGTCAAAGTAATCCTTCAAATTGGATTTTGGCGCCAAAAGTGTATATGGTTGCTTGAGATAGTTTCAGAGTAATTAAAGAATCTTGGGGTGTTGTGGAGGTGTAGGGGACACAAAAGGTTAAGTTTCAATGGATTCGGTGTGATGTGGAAGAAAAGGTGTATGTGAGTATAACAGTGAAACTCACTTGGTGGGGAAGCATTTATTGCTTGTGGGCTGGGATGTGAGGTGGAAAGGGAGGTGATGAGTGTTTTAGATAGTCTGGGGGAGGAGGTGGTGGAAAAACCGTGTTTTGGTTATGCAGGGAGGTGAGGAAGATGTACAGGAAGGGGATAGTTGGTTTGACCAGGATGGGGGTTTGACTTGGCTGGGTATGTGTGTTGGGCCACCGAATTGGTTTGGGTATTTAATAACACAAAGGGTCCGTTTGTAGCTTAATACTCACAAGGACCAATCATGTAATTTTCTGTAACTTGAGGGACCAAACCTCCAACATTCCAAAGTTAACACAAGGACCAAACTTGACAATCTTTAATAGTACAAGGACTAATTTTGATTATTTTCCATTTTTTAAAATCCAAGGACCATTTATGTCACTTTTCAAAATTGAAGGACCAAAGTTGTAATTTTCTCAAAACTTATCATAAGGACCAATTTTGCCATTTATGAATAGTACAAGGGTGTAGTTTGAATAATTTTCATTTTAAACACCCGTGGACCTGATTTTGACACTTTTGTAAAGTTGAGGGACCAAAGTTGTAAATTGTGATTTTTAAACTTCAAAGGACAATTTCTTACAACTTGTGAATCCCAAGGACCTTTTATGACTTTTTAAAAGTTTTGGAATGACCGGGGACTAGTTTTGACAACTTTTGAAACTGGGGGACTAAAACCGCCAATTATGCAAACTTGATAACGCTTTTTATCCTGATTTTGATATTTTTGCATTTAAAACACATAAAACACTTATTTGTGATATTTTATCTTTTGATGCATTTCTGAGTGTTTTCAGATGTTTTTGCAGTTTAAATGGTACAAAAATGATGAGTATTTAGACACTCATCAGGTTGTAATGTTAGGCTTACGGTAGGGAAACAAAGGGTTTGGCGTTGCTAAGCCAAGACTCGACACTCTAGACTCTAGCTAACTGAAACAAACAAACATAAATTTAAAGGGTAGATGTAGGATGGTACCCAGATGTTTTTTCTCTTTTTCTAGATTTTTTCATACACTTTTACTCTACTATCCTCTACTGTAACATCAAAATGATAGGGATTTATAGGCACATCCCTACACTTGAGTTTTTATTACTCTAACGCTTAATTTGACCACTTGGGTATGTTATTATGCAAATAAGGGAATTTAACGTTCCCTTCCAATCATTTTATAAACTTTAACTTTTCCCATGAGTCCCAATCGTCCCAAAACGTGTACAAAGGATATGACTCGACTTAGCAACTCATGCAAGCAACTAGATAATTGAACTAAGGGTTTAGGGTGATAACAATAATGCACTAAAAATGAGTGCATAGGTAGTAGGGCGATTTGGGTGTACATTTGGGGTGGTGTGTAATGCTTTTCATTGATATTCCGAAAAACCGGAACACAGGGGTTAACTAGGGGTATCGTATACTAAAGATGAGTACAACGCAAAGTGTGTGGGGGAATTACTCAACCGATGTGGAAGAAGTAATTATATTACACGTATCAAACAAGGGTTATCCTAATGCCTCTTATCATTTAGTTATTCCTAACTACACAAGTGTAGTCTTACTAGCGATCTCCGAATGCATCACAAAACAAGTTCTAGAATCTAATATACTACCGGTTCACACTCTAAGCATTAAAGATGAATGCTTTAATTTCTACTAATCTAAGGGTGATCCTCACATTTTGGGTGGAATTTAGGTGGTAAAGGGTTTTGTGCTAGTCATGCAACTTCCTATCCGTGAGACGCTTTTGTTAAGGCTAATGGCCCACTCCTATATGTCATGAAAAATTAAAAATTTGGTGCCAAAATTACCCTAACCGACATTTTCTCATGGTTTATTACACAAATACAATTGGACAAAGCAAATAATCAAGGATAAGCAAAGTTTCAAAGTTCCCGCTTTGTTTTCCTCCCTACACTTAAACTGAACATTGTCCCCAATGTTCCCCGAAAGTATCACAGTTATGATAATAGAAGGTAATGAAAAACGAAAGAAACTAATACTCCCCAGATTAGCTCGGTAGGATCCGTGTGTGAAGTAGTGGTTAAATCCTTTCCAAGAAAAATGTATGCGTGAAAAGCTCCTTCCAATCTTTTGTTTCTTCTTCTTGATAAATAAAACTTGCACATTCGAAGAAAACAAATGAAACCCTCAAAAATCGGCGGTAATAATATATATAAGACTCTACTAAACTTGGATATAATGCTTGTGGAATGGATGTTTACGAATTTCGAAAATTCCAAAAATTTATAAGTAGCTCGAAAACGAAAAAAAGTAATATGTTGTTTTTATTCCTTCCCGACACCGTCCGTTGCAACTCGACGCCGCCGTATATACAAAAAACTGGTTCAGCATTTTCTAAAAAATTCGAAAATTTATATCTTTAGAATGGAAAAATTTCTCAAAACATCCATTATGACTCGATACAAGCATTTGACTCAAACAACACACATATATATCTTTTAATGAATTGCTATTCTCATGTTTACGTTTCTTTTGAAAACGTGTGTAATCCTCCCTACACTTATCCTTTATGTAAAATACCTTTATATGCAATTAAGACGAGGTTAAAAACTAAATAAAGCATTTTTTACAAATTTAAACATGAGAATAAACAATCAATAAAAGATATATGACACTAACAAGCAAACAATTAAGCATGGGTTACCTCCCACGAAGCGCTTTTCTTTATTTAAGAGTCTTGTAGCTAGACTCGTAGTCGTGCCCCTACGTGACTTCGTTACACCACCTTCTTCCTCATGACGGTCTCTATTGGGAGATTCCATGTTGTAGAAGTGTCCTATGATACACTTCTCTAAGAGTTCTTCCTCTCCCCACTTGGTTCTATATTCCGGTCCTAGGTTCAAGCAATCCTTATAGAATCCGAAAATCTTAGCCATAACATAATCTACTCCTTTTTCTTTATCCTTCTCATTCCTATAATAGACAAATAGTTTAAGTTCCTTTTCATCATTTGAGAGTGACGAAAACTTCTCAATCTTAAACGGCATTTGGTAAGCTATGTCATTGGTCTCATCTTTGAATCGCACTACTCCTTACGAGGGGTCATAAGTCATCCCGGTGCTTTCTATGAAGGGTTTTCCTAGAATAACGTGGGACAAGCTAGGATCTATGGCCGTACTAATATCATCCACTATTATGAAGTCCGTAGGAACGCGGAATCTACCTACATAAACCGCAATCCTTTAACTCTACCAAGAAAATTGCACATAACCCTAGGATTATCGGGGTCTTGCCTAGTTGAATAGGCCCTTCATTACCCAATTGTAGTAGGTGCTAGTCATTATCTTGATTGGGGACTTGCGATCAATGTAGGCCTTTGCCACGAAAAGGTGTCCTATGCAGCATGGTATGTTAAGATTCCAAGGGTTCCCAAACTTGATTCAAGGGCTTTTCCTAACATACATGTGACGGAGGTCACGCACTAAGTGAGGGTGGCGAGATAGTTCTTCTTCCGTAGGAAACTTATTGAAATAATCAGTATCTACTTCATCTATTTTCTCGGTTGTTTCATTCGTCGGTGGTTTACTAACCTCAAGTGTATGGTCCTCTTCGTCATTCGTTCCATTGGGTTCTACTAAGGTGATGGTGTTGACGAATTGAACGTGCTTAGCTAACTTACTTAGGTCCTTAATCTCTACACGGAAGGCTGGGGTTGAGATAGCATTAACCTTCCTATCACTATTGGTCATGGCTTTCAAAAGGTTATCTATCTTCCTATCCATTTCGTCTTGTTGTTGGTTAAAGCGGTCCGAGAGCTTAGCTATTTGGGCTTCGGGATGCGACTAGGTGTTGCAACGCCCCTCAATATTTTGTTGGAAAGGCCGTGAGATGGGGGCAATGAGAAATCATTGGAAGTGAATTCTTTGGTTTGTCCCCAATAAAAGTCGGGCTTGCCCTTCCATGCTTCTCGGGTTTCATTGAAATTCCTAGGTCCGTAGTATTGAGGGGAATCTTCCTCCCGTTCCATTATCACGGTATTTTTAGCCAACTAAGCATGTCGGGAGGCAAGGTGCCAAGTTGGCTTATGGGATCAGTCAAACGCTCCTCAAATAATGGATCACTCTTTTGTGGAGCATTTGTGATTACATGATCATAAAGATTTGACTTCACAAAGATCAATGCCGTGATTTGTGACTTTATTAGTAAGTCCTGAATCGGGTCCATGTGTCAGAAAGAGATTCACCTTGATGTTGTTGGAACATCAAGATGTCATTCCTAAGTTTAGTGTTTCTCCCCGGTGGGAAAAATTGAGCAAGGAAGCGATAGGTGAGATCATCCCAACTTGAGATGGAGCCGGCGTGAAGTCGCTCAAGCCAATTACTAGCTTGGTCCCGTAGAGAGAATTGGAAGAGACGCAGGCGCGTGGTCTCCCGAGTAGTAGCATCAAAGTCGATGGAATCGACAATTTTAAGGAAATCCCTAAGATGCTTATTTGGATCTTCAGAGCAAAGTCCATGGAATGCACATCCGTTTTGCACCAACAGGATGGTGTCGGATCGCAGGGCCGTAGTTTGGGCTTGGTCGGTGTCACACCCCAAAAATGGCGCAGCGGAATGACATTTACGGGGTATAACTTCATAACCAAGAACACAAGGTGTCAGAATAGAGAAATACTAAATGCATTCATCACAACCAAGTCAAAGT
>OU343216.1:150254239-150266673 GCA_910596185.1 Chrysanthemum makinoi | reverse complement strand
CAAGACGACAACCTCATCTCCACAATCCCAATGTCGTGAAACATGGGTCAAGTATTATAAATAGAGTCGTCCACCTCGATGGACGATACATGATTTCACACACTCTGCTACTTAGTACTTTCTCACTAAAACTCATACAAAGCAAATACTTATTCTCGCACCGGAGTTTGGTCTCGGATTCAAAACCCAAAGGCGAGCTAATGGTGCTTTGTCGTATTTCAGCTAAGAGACGTAGGAGAAGCATAAAACTCCTAGAGGACCGAAGCTAAAGCAAACTTATGAGAAATTGCTTAAACAGAAAGGATGAAAACATCGTTTTAAACTCATAATAATTAACTTGCGGGTACCCACGCGATGCGGCGGCGGGTACCCTGTGACTAAATTTTTAGGCGAACAAATGTTTTTTTGGACTAATGGATTTCAGATTTATGATTTGGAAGCTTAATTAGATTGTATATTCTGGTTAAATAGTTGTATATTTTGGTGAAATGAGTGTTTTAATAGTGTATTAAATGTATGTGTTGAATAATATTTTTTTAATTTTATTTGTGCTTTAAATACTTGTAAATTATACTTATTTACATGTATTTGCTTAAAAATATATTTTTAGTTTATTCATGTGTGAAAGCTTAATTATATTGTACTTTGTTGTTAAAAAGTTGTATTTTTGAATGAAAAGATGTTTTTAATAGTGTATTGTGTTTTTAGTTTTATGTGTGCTTTAGATACTTGTAAATAATGCTTATAAGGTAGTATTTGCTTAAAATTTTATTTATGATGTTCTTAAAATAATAAATAGGAAAAAAGTGTCTTCCTTCATTATAAGTAGACTAAAATACACGGTTGGTCCGTAAACTTGGCAATACGCCGGCGTTGGGACAGAACTTGGCATTATCATCGCCGGAGGTCCAAAACATGGGCATTATATGCCAAACTCGTCCCTTGACCAATAACAGCGATGTCAACGTCTTTTTCGTATAGTTAGTGGAGGGTATTATAGTCTATACACATTTATACCTCACCTTAGTTAATTTTAACTCAGAACTATTCAACAACACATAAAGGGGTTATTGTTTGAACAAATTATACCATTGTACTACGACCACTTAAGTATAACTTTATAAAGTCATTTAGTAAAGAAATTAGCAAAGCGGAATTTTACCCGGGATAAACAAACAAATTTAGACATTATCAACTACTTAGCTAGTTGACTTATAACAGTCAACTATATTCGGTGTTTGATGAAACTAGAACATAACTGATACTACGGAGTCATTGTCTGATACATGGTATAACAACCCGTAAATTTCCGGATTATTATAATAATATTTATTACGTCAGAAAATTTAAATCGGTTATTTTCTGACAGTTGTCAATATTTGATTTAAAACAAAGGTCATCTCGTTTCCTTAAAAACCGACACCGCACACATGATACATGCCACTAAGTATCACGTATAATAAATGTAAATTTATTATTGTCGGTAAAATTTAAGCATACATAAGCTTATCCATTAGTTATTCAGCATCTTTGCGGTAGATGGCATCTGAAACTAAAAATAAATAATGAGATAAGAAAATACAACTTTTTATCAATCATTAATAATTCTGAAAAGCGAGGGTATCTTACGATTTAGAGTCACGGCACCACAGCTTACCACACCGCAGTTAATAACGGCAAACATTTATAATCAAATTTCAACGTAATAAACATATCATATTATTAAGCAGAAATCGTCTCCGAAAATATAATTTCTATATTTCGAATTACTTAGGAAAGATGCGTTCTTCGAGTTAAAATAGCGGAGATCAATTGTACAGTTTGTATAATAAAACAAAAGAGATAAAACACTATCTCTCCTTCTCTCCCACGCCTGTATCATATCTGTCCATACCCTCTCTCCTTTGTCGACACCATACAGAAAAACAAACATAGAAATGGAAACTTCTCTCCTCTTTGATTGTCAAACCTGAAAACATCTCTTCCATCCTCCCCAAATGGAAACCTACAATTCTAGACATTACTTGGAGCTTTGTGGCGTGATTGTGGAAGAAAGACAAGAGCCAAAAAGGGTATCACCCTAGACACGACATCAAGGAAGCTAAGAGACCTCCTTTCCCTCTTCCATCTATACAAGATCCAAGATTGTTACAGCTTCTTCATCATTCTTATCGAAACTACAGAAATTAGGGTTCTAAAAATTAGGGTTCATATCAATTCAAAGAGGTTTTTGAAATTGAGTTAGGGGTTTTTCTAAGGGGAGCATAAGGAAGGGTGTGCAAGAGGTTAATTGCTCTAGTTCATCTCGAGTATCTCTAATTGAAGAAATTCGTGTTCGGTTCTTTAACCCACTCGACCCATTATTTCTAGTTGTAAGGATAAAATCTTTAGTACTTTCAAATTTTCAATTCAAATCGTTAATATAATTGTTATGTTCGGAATTTCATATATTAAATTAAAAGTTTGTTCCAATGTAATGTTGATATGTTGTTGTTGTTATGAGGCTGCTACGAGGTAAAAACACAAAGAAACAAGAAAAACCTAAAAATTACTATATACATGGGTGGTAATCAGTTTTGTCAAGGATTTGTCATCTTAAAATGGGGATCAAATTAGTAAATATATTAGTTTCTTTCTTTGGGTTTAAACTATGGCTTTTGACATGTTTTGGTTTCGACTAATTCACTTGCTTCAGTTGGGATATCCTTCCTCTTGTTCTTAACTCGACTGAGAAAAGATAACACCCCGTGGGTGTTGCTTTGGGGTCACTCTTACCTCGGGTATGGGTATAAATACTCAAGGATGTTGTTTTGGTTGTGTCGACTTATGCGACCTCGTTACCACGAGAGTGTCAAGTCATGGGGCGTACCAAACTTGGTAATCCCTATTCGATATAGTCTTCATTACTCCCGTTGGCTGTTTAGGAACTAGTAGGCTTAGTCTAGTCTTGGTGTTGTATTGCATCTGTCCAAATCGCCTAGGGTACGTCTGCTTGTGTTTGTAAATTTTTCAGTCACCCAAGACACCCCGAAAGTGTTGCTAGATTGTTTTACAGTAGACCTCGAGAGAGACACGTAATAGTCTCGTTAGTTTTCATTTTCACCTAGATGCTTGTCAACTTTTCTCGCGTCAAAACTTACTCATCAAAAGCAGTGAATACAAAGGACCATGTGTGGCAATATTTTCCATTATAAAGAGTGTATGTTCTACGAGTGTGTAGTTTTCCTTTGTTAGTCCCATTTTGGGCCACAGCCCGTTTCAAATAAAAAAGGGTGTTTGTTTGTTCAATTGCTGGGCCAAAACCCACATAAATCATGGGGCGTGTGTTATTGCTAGACTTGAGCAATTCCGCAACACAGTCCCTGATCCCACCCGACACGTAAGATCGTGACGTGGCTCCTCGACACATTTCAAATCGACATAACTAGTTCTACATGAATAGCGGTCTTTCAACGCGACACATTTCGAATATAATATTTCATGTCACCAAGACTATAAAGGTCAAGTCCGGACAAATCAATAAAAACATTAACCTTAGGGAACTTAAAACATGTTATCCACTAATATGCGTTTTACTTATAAAAATTAACGGATTCTTATTAACTAAGACTTGATATTTTCGTACCACTACACAAGACCAGTGAAAATATAAAGTTTTAGTCAAGTACTTACAAAACTAAATTTGATTGTTTAAAATTGATTAAAATTTTACCTTTATAAAACTTTGTCAATAAGTATTTTGGACAAAAAGGTTATACATCCAGGTTACGCCAAAATTTTCTACAAATATACTAAATATTTTCATAACAATTTGAACAAATTATATCGACACTTACATCATGCTTCTAAGTACAAACATGATTAATTCTTGGGCGTAACCGTTCCTTTAAAAGTATACATTTATATCAATGTATTTTGAAACTTACAAATGTGTACAAGTCGAATTGTACTTAAAACTTTTCTTTATATAACTATTAGTAATGACATAAACATATATATAAATTATACATACATCTACATGAGTATATATATATATATATATATATATATATATATATATATATATATATATATATATATATATATATATATATATATATATATATATATATATATATATATATACTTCCTTCATTTATTCTGTCGGCTTAGTCCGATAATGTCTCATAACAAATGTACCTATTTTTAATACATCATCATTCGATTATCATAGTAGAAATGTTCATTACATCCTTAATATCTCTTCTGCGTGTACTTTCCAAGTATTCTCATCTGGTTACCATTAACCAAATTCGTAATTCTTTCTTCGAGATTCCTTCCATGTCATATTCTCATAAGCCGAAATCCACCCAAATCTTTGTAAATGGTTCTAAGTTAAATGATGCAACAACAACAACAACAACAACAACAAAAACATTTAAAAACTTATAAAGTTAGTTAAACTTTATCGAGTCTTAGACATAAAGACTAAATATGTCGTACTTAATTAGGTTGCGTGTCGGATGCCGTGCACTATCACTCCTTGATTCATTCCTTTAGACTTCATATTGCATTGCGAGGTGAGTTCCATGCTTCTTTTAATCTGTTTTATACTTGTTTTGAGGGAAGATACATGCTCATTTTACTTAAATGATTTAATTACAAAAATTCTGCATTCTATGCATACTATGCCCTTTGATTGATATGTTTTAAGATACATTGATAACGCTCAGATTGTGCATGTTTTTAGTAGCGTTATGTGTGCTTTTATATATATTATTTGGTTATATTTGCGTAATTATAGTGCTTAAACGCATCAAAAGATGTTTGTCTAGTGTTTATAACCAAGTGCGGGGAAACGGAAGGAAAGTAAAGAAATGTTCAGCAAATAGAATATTCGTTTCATGAAGCCTAAAAATCAGTATCTCAAGGACCTTTGAAGATCATAGTGATTGAAGAACCAAGTTCTACAAGATAAAGAAAAGAAAGATCAAGTTTCGTAACTTCGGAAATCCAACGGATCGGTTACAAGTGTAACGGATCGGTTGGAATATGACGAAACGCCAAATGACCATCACCAACCGTTCGGTCGCCACCATAGCGGAGCGGTTGGCCCCTTTAGAAGACCAACGGATCGGTTGGTCATATACCGATCGGTTGGAGAAGCATCGCCAAATCTTCATCACTAAGTTTCCCCTTTGCATCCAAGCGATTCTAGGTCCTTCTCTTGGTGTATTCTAGTCCCTTCCTTACTCCTTGGAGCCAAGTTCAGCAATTAATACCCTAGGCTTTGGAACTAGTATAAATAGAGACCATTTGTGAGCATATGAGACACACACTTCAAATACAAATCTCTCTACTCATCAAACAAAGTTTTAAGCTCTCAAATTCGTCCTTAGAAGTCCAAGAAGTTTGGAGTTCCAGAAGTTCCACATTTGGAGGCCAAATCACCAAGAAGTCTACCCCAATACTTTGGGAATCATTACTTCACCATTTGTAATCTTGTTCCAAGCATTGTAAGACTTTTAATCATGTTTTCTAATGTTCAAAGTTATGAGTTTATGTTCATGTTTGCTATGAGTGGCTAGTTTCTTTATACACTTGCTTAAATGATGTTGATTATCATATGATTAGTTAGTGTTTGTGTTAACATGTTTTAATTCAATTTCAAGTTGATTCTAAGATCCAATTGTGCTAAAGTTTCATAGTGACATTTGTTAATCAAGTTTGGCTAATTGATAGTAATCGTTGAGGTCGAAAGAACTTATTGTTATTCAACTAGTCATAATCATTTTGTCTATGGATGATTGTTTTACCCATTATTCTTGATTATACAAAGGAACTAAGGTGTGGTTGTAATAGAAACACTTTTTGATTATCAAATTGGATTGGTTGGAAACATCTAAAAGGTCGTAAGATTAGTTGTTGAGAATCAATTGTAGCCTTTTGTCTATGATCGGTTACCTTTTGTATTGACCATTTCTTAAGCAATTTGATGAAACAAATGGGTGTTTTTGTGTTTAAGTTTATGTATGTAGACTTATGAAACTTGAATTGATTGGTTAAACGTAATGCTTGTTTTTATGAACTAAAATCTTGTCGAAGGTTTAACTTGTAAGAACAATAGATTAGTCTTCCAACTAATTATCATAACCAACATGTTAAGAGGTTAACACAATCACATTAATCTATGATATGAAACTAGTTTAAGCAAGTGTAGTTTTTAATCATTTGAATTTCATTATATCTATTTGCTTTGTTATATGTTTTGGATAGACTCTGTTGATTCAAACTTGTGTTTAGATTCACTTAAATCCTATGACTTGATCGACTTACCTTCATAATCTTGCTATAACAGGACGGTATACTTGCTTTCGTATGTGTTATTGGTAATATTGGTAATTCACCTTTTATAAATTTAAAACTTGTACACCGCATAGCACATCAATACTTTTGTAAGCGATTCTTTCCACCTACATGTTTGATCGATTAATGGGAGAAATTGGTACTTCACCCAAAACCCAAGCAATCCTTGTCGAGCTTGGCGAATGAAAGATTTGCTTTGCAGTTGTCATGGACATGGACTATCCAAAGGAACCATTATCCAAATCTTTTACCATGGACTAGATGAAATCTCTCAAGGCATCCTTGATCTTTGGAGAATTTTTCTATAAGACTCCCAACGATGCATCAATTGCTCCGGATCGAGTACTTCTCAAACTTCGATTGGTTCAAAGATTCCAAAACTAAACCTCTCCAAAAATTTGCTTTTTGTCGAAAACACGATACCTCAAAACTCATGGAAGATAGGCGTTAACCTCAAAAATCTACTTTCATGATACAAAGATATCAAAGATGAAATGAAGAAATCGAGGCGGATGCAACAATTGTGGAGGAAATCATCCATCGTCCGAGTGAAGCGATAAACCTATGGGTGGACGAGAAGGAAGGAGAAGCGGGAGTTACGCCTCGGAGGATACCGAGTGGAGGAGGATATGTAGTAATATTCGGTCGAAATTGAAAATTGGCAAGATCGCCCAGGCCAAGGGATGACAACCGTGATTCTCAACCCGCAGTGACGATCCACCACCACAAAACCTCGACAAAAGATGGAAGAAATCGGTCGAGAAACCATGAGAGAATTCGTGGCTGCTCAAAAATTCGCAAATGATTTTATCAAAAATCAATTTTTCAATCTCAAAGCCAAAGTTGAGCAAAGGACGAGAAAAATCATCAAGCATCTATCCAAGATCTTGAAAACAAGTTTGGCGGACTTTTCGACCAACATTCCTCTTGACCATCTGGTTCATTGCCAAGTAACACCCAATCCAACCCAAAACCATCAAATGAAAGGCGTATCGTCCACCACAAACAAGAAATGAGCATATCAATGCTGTCTTTACAAGAAGTGGTCTCTCGTACGATCCACCACCAAATCCTAATGAAAATACTCCTGTCGCCATTGATAGTGAGGATGAAACCGAGGAACCAAACACAACTCAAACCACCAAAAAGAAAGACATTCCATCCGTAAAGGCATATACACCAAAAATTCCTTATCCATAACGCCTGAAGAAAGAAAAGATGGAAGAGCGTTATAAGAAGTTCATTGAAATAATCAAAGAGGTTAGACTCAATGTTCCTCTCGTTGATGTCATAGCCGGAATGCCCAATTACGGGAACTTTTTGAAAGAACTTCTTAATAACAAAAGCAAGCTAGAGCAAATATCGGCTACTTTCCTTAACGAAGAATGCTCAGCTATTGTCCAAAACAAGATCCCACCAAAGCTCGGAGATCATGGGAGCTTTCTTATTCCATGTACTTTCGAATAATGTTAAATGTGATGCTTTGGCGATCTTGGCGCAAGTATCAATTTGATGCCTTATTATTTGTATTCCAAGTTATGCAACAACGACTGAAACCAACAAAAATGAGCATTCGATTAGCAAATCATTCCTATCAATATCCTGTGGGAATTGCCGAGAATATGCTTGTTCAAGTCGGTAAATTCATTTTTCCTGTGGACTTTGTAATCTTGGAAATGGAAGAAGATAGTAAAGTTCCACTCATCTTAGGAAGACCTTTCCTAAATACTGGTGATGCAATCATCAAAGTGAAAGGAAAAGAACTCAACCTTGGAGTTGGGAAGATCGAATCACTTTTCTAATCGATAAAGCAATGTGCTACCCACATTCCAGTGATGACACTTGTTTTAACATCGATATTATTGATGAAGTCAGCGATGAAGAATTGGAGCGCATTACTTAACTCCGACCCATTCATGACTACTTCTGAAAAAATCAATGAAACAGATTTTGACAAAGAGTTTGATGATTTCATGAAAGTAGAATTGAAGGAGATAACTTCGGAAGAAGAAGAAATGGAGGAAGAGGAAGAAAATTTTGAAGAAATAACTTTCAATGACGATCTTGAATTAAATCCTCTATCGAAGAACCACCCACAGATCTCGAACTCAAACCTCTCCCGGATCATCTTGAATATGCTTACTTGGAGGAAAACTCACTTCTTCCAGTAGTCATATCTTCATTGCTCGAGGAAAGTGAGAAAGAAAGTTTAGTTTCGTCCTCAAAATCACAAACAAGCTTTTGCTTGGAAAACATCCGACATCCGGAATTAGTCTAATTTACGCAAACACAAAATCAATTTTGAAGAAGGGATTAAACCTGTGGTAGAGCGTCAACGTTGACTCAATCCCAACATGAAAGAAGTTGTTAAAAAGGAAATCATAAAACTTCTCGATGCTAGAATCATTTACCCAATTGAGGATAGCCCTTGGGTAAGCCACATTCCTTGTGTTCCCAAGAAAAGAGGAATGACGGTTGTGACTAATGAACGAAATGAACTAGTTCCAACTAGAATCCTTGTCATTGGTTGGCGCGTTTGTATTGACTATCGTAAGTTAAACAAAGCCACCAGAAAAGATCACTTTCCACTCCGGTTCATGGATCAAATGCTTGAAAGACTGGCGGAAATAAATTCTATTGTTTCCTCGACGGATTTTCAGGATATTTCTAAATTCCTATCGATCCTAACGATCAAGAAAAGACCACTTTCACTTGTCCTTTTGGAACCTCGCATATCGGTATGCCTTTTGGTCTTTGCAATGCACCTGCGACTTTTCAAAGGTGTATGATTGCCATATTCCAAGACATGCTAGAAACCTCCATGGAAGTTTTCATGGATGACTTTTCAATCTTTGGAGACTCATTTGAAACTTGTCTTTCTAATCTCGATAAAATGCTCGAAAGATGCGAAGCTGCACATCTTGTCCTTAACTGGGAAAAATGTCACTTTATGGTAACCGAAGGAATTGTGCTTGGCCACAAAATCTTGAGGCGCGAGAATGAAAGTAGACAAAGCAAAGGTTGATGTCATCTCAAAACTTCCACCACCAACTAACGTCAAAGCCGTTAGAAGTTTTTAGGACATCTTTGGTTTCACCGCCGATTTCATCAAAGATTTTTCAAGAATATCTCGTCCGATGACAAAACTTCTTGAGAAAGAATCTATCTTTGACTTCAATGTTGATTGCATAAAAGCTTTTGAAACATTGAAATCTCAACTTACTAGTGCTCCGATCATGGTTTCACCTAATTGGTCACTACCCTTGAACTTATATGCGGCCAGCGATTTTCTTTGTTGGGCCGTCTTAGGCCAACGTGAAGGAAAAACTTTCGGCCTATATATTTTGCTAGAAAGACTGAATAGTGCTCGGCAAAATTATACCGTCACCGAAAAGGAATTACTGGCGTCGTTTTCGCATTCGACAAATTCGGTCCTACCTCGTGCTCTAAAAACGATCGTTTTTACCGATCATTTAGCACTCAAGTATCTGTTCACCAAGCAAGATGCTAAACCACGTCTTATTCGATGGATTTTGCTACTCCAAGAATTTGACATCGAAATCAAAGATAAGAAAGGGCGAGAAAATCTTGCTGCGATCACTTATCTCGTCTTGAAAACCCGATCTTGAGGAGTTAAAAGAAGAAAAATCGATGATTATTTCCCGATGAAACTCTCATGACCATCGATGGGCGGCGATCCTTGGTTTGCTGAATTTGCGAACTACCTCGCGGGAGGAATTCTCAGAAAAGGTCTAACTCATGCTCAAAGAAGCAAATTCTTTTTGGAACTTAAATACTATTTTTGGGAAGAGCCATATCTTTTCAAAATGTGTCTTGACGGAATGATCCGAAGATGTGTTTCTGGTTCAGAAACCCGCAAAATTCTTGACGAATGTCATCATGGCCCAACTGGGGGACATTATGGTCCTTCCACCACAGCTAAAAAGTTTTTGATGCTGGATTCTATTGGCCAACAATATTCAAAGAAGCACACACACTTGTTCAAAACGTGGCGCTTGCCAAAGAACCACCAATCTCTCTCGAAGAGATGAAATACCATTAACAAGCATTCAAGTGTGTGAAATATTCGATATTTGGGGAATAGATTTCATGGGACCTTTCCTAAATCCCACAAATTCGAATACATTCTCGTTGCTATAGATTATGTGTCCAAATGGGCGAAGATGAAGCTTTACCAACAAACGATGCTCGTGTCGTCGTTAATTTCCTCAAAAAGCTTTTAACTCGTTATGGAATTCCCAAGGCATTGATAAGCGATCGAGGAACCCATTTCTGTAACCAACAAATGGAGAAAACCATGAAAAGATATGGAGTTCATCATCGATTCGCGACGACCTATCATCCACAAACCAGTGGTCAAGTTGAAAATACCAACAGAG
The DNA here is from genome assembly GCA_910596185.1 of Chrysanthemum makinoi. Taxonomy (NCBI): domain Eukaryota; kingdom Viridiplantae; phylum Streptophyta; class Magnoliopsida; order Asterales; family Asteraceae; genus Chrysanthemum; species Chrysanthemum makinoi. The sequence goes on along the minus strand of OU343216.1, from coordinate 150,255,928 downwards.
CTCTCAAAAGAATACTAGAAAAAACAGTGAAGGACAATCCTTCATGTGGGCAAAGAAACTGCGATGCTCATGTGGGCATTTCATCGCTTATAAAACTCCAATTAACACAACTCCTTACAGACTCTTGTATGGAAAGACTTGTCATTTGCCGTTAGAAGTTGAACATCGTGCTTATTGGGCTCTCAGAAACTGTAACACCGATCTCAAAATAGCTGGAGAAAGATTCCGCAATTGCCGAACTCGATGAATTAAGACTCCGAGCTTATGAGAATTCAAAGCGTATAAAGCTAGAACAAAACCTTATCACGATAAAAAGCTACGAGTTCAAAAAGAATTCAAAGCCGGAGATAAAGTTCTGCTTTTCAACATGAAATTCAAATTCAAAGCTCCTAAATTACAACCAAAATGGTTTGGACCATATATCGTTAAACATGGATATCCATCAGGGTATGTCGAACTCTATGACAAACAAGGTGGAAGTTTCATTGTTAATGGGCACCGAATCTAGTTATATAACGACAAGGAGCAAGCGAATGAAGTTTCGGTTGCAAGCTTTCCCCTGAAAATGAATTCGAAACTATCACCTTTGTAGCACCATTTCCGGGAAGAATCCCACAAATTGTTCCATGGAAACCATCTGTGAGAGTTCGATGCTGGGGCGATATTGAAGCTACTGGTGAGGAATTCATGTACATCCCCGAACTTTTCAAAATGTTCAAGGCTGCTCTTGTGGCCAAGTAAATTGGGAAGATTCGAGTCGGTGATGACTCGGTAATAAAACAAGCTCTTCTCGGGAGGCAACCCGTGTGTTTTGATTTTGATTTTCTGTGGTCACGCCCCAAAGTTTTAACCTTTGGTTGAACTTAAGTGTGGGGGGGGGGTGCCACCTTTTAATAAAACCTTTTGTTTGTTTATAAGATTGTGTGCGAGTAATGATTTCTCCAATGGACGCTAGGAATGAAGAAGAATTTTAAGGCGATAAACTCGTTGACATATATGGTTTCATCTCTATTTTCCCTATTTCTATACTTTGAAGTTCGTTTTTCATTGAGGACAATGTCAACTTAAGTGGGGGTGAATAGGAAAAAAAATTAGAGTTTTCATGCTTAAATTTTAAATTTTGTTTGCCCTTGTGATCTAGTTGTTTTCACACTTTTAGGATTATCTATTAGAATAACTGGATCAAACCACTGGTAAAACTGGTAATATTTGAAACTTCGAGATGTGTTCCGATCACTATTGCAATCCATTCTGGGATCGATAAACATTTGCTAGCACATATTATACCCTTTTTCACTAAATTGTGAGGATTTGAGCCTATTTCATAAATAGCATACATCTTTTATGCTTGGATCTTTTGCTATGAGTGTGCCGGTGATTTTATTTATTCTAGAACTTGTGCTTGTAAATCATTACGGACCAGTGAGATCGCATTCATGCGATATAAGTGAATTCATGTGATAAAGAGGCACCTTAGGATTTAACCCAAATGGCCTTCCATTTTACATCTAATGATATATTAGCTAGCCACATTGGTTAGTTAACCACCCACATGGACCCATTTGTAGTGCTCATTTTTAGCACTAGATACCCCTAGTTACACCCTCTGAGCCTTCCTTTTCATTTTTGCTTCACCAGAAAATACAAAAAGATTTTACACTTTAAACCTTAGCCTACCCGTATCAATGT
>OU343216.1:150225413-150254139 GCA_910596185.1 Chrysanthemum makinoi | reverse complement strand
AAATTTTTAATCTCAAAGAATTTGATGAATCATTAGGTGAGGCATAGGATAGATTACAAAACAAGAAGTGTCCACATCATGGTTTTACCCGAGTTAATGCAAATGGATACTTTCTGGACATGGTGCGAACCAGACTAACCAAGACTCTTTAAATGCCTCAGCGGAGGTATTTTCTGACAAGACCACAAAAAAGCCTTGCAAATCATAGAAAACAAGTCCCGGTCCGACTCCTTTCGAACAAAGACATATCGGTCTGGAATCTGTCAGGACCTTCTACTTCATCTCCGCGTGAGTACATCTAGCACCGATGCTAGATTGACAAACTCAGGATATTGTTCGAGCTTTGGTTATTGCTAACCAAAAAGAAAGTCACTCACATGAACACCATCACATGGTGAAGTGAAGAAAGTCGAAATGCTGTGTTACTTGTGGTGGCCCTCAATCACGTACTACAAGCTGCATCGCCACCGATGGTAGTCCATTTGAAGCCAATGCTATAGCGGTACTTCACATCGGTTTAATCCTCCAAAATGAGCCAAACTACCGTGCTAATACTTATCGGGGACCACCGATTTTAGCGAAATCCTAACATGCAAAAGCGGAATCGAGAACCAACCTAGAATGAACCAAGGTTATCAAAACCAAGGTAATTTCTATTTCGGACCAAATCAAGGTTTCCAACATCAAGGAAACCTTAATCAAAACAATTTCAATCGCGGGAATCAATTTCATGGGAATATGAATCCTAATCAAGGAAATTTTCAAAAATCAAGGCCCTAATAGAATAATAGAGGCGAAATTTTCCTAATCAAACTCAAGCCATTGTTCCACCGGACCATCATCGATGAGTTATTAAAACAATTCATGAAATCCCAAGATGAAATGAGCAGTTGTTGGTTGGTCGGATCATTGATCTAAAGAAGTCTTTAAATGATCAACCCTGGGCTCGGAAAACTTCCGAGCAACACGTCGCTAAACTGGCAGAGGCGAAAAGCGATCACAACCGAAGTGGTGTTTCATACAATGGACCCGCTATTCCTACTACCTTCTTCTTCTCTCCGAAGGTAGTGGAAAGTGAACCTGAGGCTACAAAGGACAAGGAACTTCCTACTAATAACGGAGGTACCACTGATGTCCATCCTCAGTTGTCGAAACCCAAATCCAATCCAGGAGTTGTTTTTGAACCTCCAATAGCTCCCGTTGAAAACCCCAAATCTAAATCTTCTATTCCTTACCCATCACGTTTAAATGAGCAAAAGCTCCTTGAAAAAGCCGATCATCAAATGGACAAATTTTTTCAAATTTTCCAAGAACTACATTTTGACATAATTTTTGCGGATGCTATCATCTTCGATGCCCAAGTTTGAAACACATGTTAAGTAACAAGGAAAAGTTGTTTGAAATGGCTAAAACTCTCTACGAGCGAGCGCTTTCTGCGATTATCTTGAAGAAGCTTCGAAAAATCTTGGAGATCCCGGAAATTTCTCTTACCTTGTATATTTCGAGAATGGTTGAATGCTTGCCTTAGCGAATCTTGGTGCAAGCATTAACGATGCCTTATTTAGTATGGAAGAAACTTTCTCTTCGGACCTTATTCCTACATGCATGACTCGAGCTTGCAGATCGTACAATATCGTCCGCCTTGGCCGAGGGCGTGATTCGTGAAAGTAGGAAAGTTCCATTTTCCAGTGACTTTGTAGTTGTTGATTTCGATGCTCGATCCACGGGTTCCTCTCATTGTTGGGCGGATTCACGAGCGGGCCGTGCTCTCATTGATGTATTTGAGCAAGAAATCACATTACGTGTGGGTAATGAAGCTGTCACCTTTAACCTTGATCAAACTTCAAGGTACTCCGCAAACTATGATTCTGAGTCGGTTAACCGAATAGATATCATTGATGTTGCTTCTGAAGAGTACTCTCAAGAATTTCTCGGTTATGTTCATAATTCTTTGAGTGATAATCTCACTCATTCATCTCAACCCATTATTGCCAATTCTACTCCTTCTCTCACTCCATTTGAGGAAAGTGACTTCATCTTAGAAGAGATTGAAGCATACTTGTCTAGTGATTCAGTTCCATGGGAAATTGATCACGCTCCATTGACATCGAGGGAGATATTCTTCTCATTGAGAAGTTGCTTAATGATGATCCATCATCGGGAAGTCAAGTCAGTTGAAAGCGAAGAATTTCCTGAGTCGAACTTAAGGACTTACCACCTCATCTCGGTATGCATTTCGAGGGTGATGATAAATTACCATTATTGCTTTCGAGATTTGAGTAAAGATGAAAAGATTGCTCTCATAAAGATCTTGAAGTTACACAAGCAAGCAATTGCGTGGAAACTCTCCGACACAAGGGTATCAACCACGAGTTTTGTACTCACATCTTGATGGAGGATGACTTCAACCAGTTCAACATCAAAGACGAGTAAATCCAAAAATCCATGATGTTATTAAACAAGAGGTTCTTAAACTTCTTGATGCAGGATTAATTTACCCGATCTCGGATAGTCCTTGGGTTAGCCCAATTCATTGCGTTTCAAAAAAGGGTGGCATTACTGTTGTCACAAATGAAGAGCGAGTTAATTCCAACCCGATTGGTTAACGGATGGCGTGTTTGCATTGACTATCGTAAGTTGAATGACGCCACCCAAAAAGACCATTTTCCTCTACCCTTCATGGACCAAATGCTTGAGAGATTAGAGAGCGAATACTATTGTTTTTCTTAGATGGTTTCGGGTTATTTTCAGATCCCATTGATCCACAAGATCAAGAAAGACTACATTCACCTGCCCATACGAACTTTTGCCTCTGAGGCGATGCCTTTTGGCCTATGTAATGCGCTGGCACGTTCAACAATGTATGATGGACATGATCGGGAAACAATGGAGGTGTTTATGGATGACTTCTCGGTCATTGGGGACTCATTTCAACATGTCTCTCCCATTTAGATAAAATGCTCAAACGGTGTGAAGACACCAATCTTTGTCTAAATTGGGAGAAGAGCCAATTTATGGTCAAAGAAGGCATAGTCCTTGGCCATAAGATTTCAAAAAATGGGATTGAGGTCGATAGAGCAAAAGTCGATGTTATTGCTAAATACCTCATCCTACTACCGTCAAAGGTATTAGAGGTTTTAGGTCATGCGGTTTTATCGCGAGATTCATACAAGATTTTTCTAAGATGTAGGCCTATGACCCATCTTCTTGAAAAGATGCTCCTTTATCTTCTCACCCGAGTGCATCAAAGCTTTTGAAACATTAAAGAAAAGCTACTGAAGCACCATTCTGTTGCTCCCGGGACTTGCCTTTTGAGCTCATAATGCGATGCAAGTGATTTTGCTATCGGTGTAGTCCTAGGGCAACGTAGATCCAAGCATTTTCAGCCTATCCACTACGCAAGTAAAACAATGACCCGGCTCAAACTCATTACACCACCACGAAAAAGAGCTACTAGCGTGGTGTATGCATTTGAGAGTTTCGACCGTACCTAATCTTGACCAAATGCATGGTGTATACGGATCACTCGGCTCTCAAATACCTCTTTGCAAAACAAGATGCAAGCGAGATTGCTTCGTTGGGTTCTCCTCCGCAAGAATTGATATCATAATACGTGATAAAAAGGAGGCGAGAACACGTGGCGCGTCATCTGTCACGTCTAAAACCCTCACCAAGATGTTTTCGAGAAAGAGGAAATAAATGAAACATTTCCTCTCGAGACACTCAATGGGTTTCTTTAGGTAGGACTCTCTACCACCCCATGGTTTCTTTGACCGCAAATTACCATGCGGGTAACTTCATAGTGAAAGGAATGTCGACCCAACAGAAGAACAAATTCTTCAAGGAGGTTAAACATTACTTCGGGACGACCCTACTTATTCAAAATCTGTAACGGATCAAGTCATCCGGACGGTGTGTTTATGGACAGGAAGCTATGGAAATTCTCAAAGCTTGCCATGCTGGACCCACTGGGGGCCATCATATTCCAAACTACACCGCCAAAAGGTGTTTGAGTCGGGTTTTATTGGCCCACTATTTTTACAAAGATGCCACGAATTTGTCAAAGCCGTGGCGCTTGTCAACGTCCACGGAAATATATCTCTCAAAGAAATGAAATGACGCCATTCAAGTGTGTGAGATATATTGACATCCGGGGCATTGACTTTATGGGGCCATTTCCATCATCTCGAGGAAATAAATACATACTTGTGGTTTGTTGACTACTTGTCAAAATGGGGTTGAAAGCTTTACCTACTAATGATGCCCGAGTTGTTGTAAAATTCTTAAAATCTCTTTTTGCTAGGTTTGGAACTCCATGAGAGCTATAATCGATGATCGTGTGGTACATTTCTGCAATGACCAATTTGATAGAGTCATGCCAAAGTATGGTGTAACCCACCGTCTCTCTACTGCGTACCACCCCCAAACAAGTGGGCAAGTGGAAGATTCTAACCGAGGTATAAAAAGAATTCTTGAAAGGCAAAGGACGGTGGCTTAGGTGCATCACGATCGGATAAACGGATGGCGCTTCGGGCCTTCGCACAGGCTTATAAACACCCATTGCGTGTACTCCAAGCTAGTATCCGAAAGGCATGTCATCGCGATTGAGCTCGACACAAAGCATCCGGGCTCCTGAAACATGCAAACTTCGATATTGAGGCGGTGATCACCGGGAAGTTCAAATGAATGAACTAAATGAACTACGTGATCAAGCATACGAGAACTCTTTGATCTACAAACAAAAGACAAAGAAGATTCATGACTCCAAAATCAAGAACCGCGTTTTCAACGTAGGTGATCGAGTCCTTCTTTTCAATTCAAGATTGAAGATTTTCTCGGGAAAGCTCAAGTCCCGTTGGTTTGGTCCATTTACTATTGCTAAGGTTTATCCTTATGGTACTATTGAGTTATCTCAACCCGATGGTCCAAATTTTAAAGTGAATGGTCATCGATTAAAGCACTATTTTGGAGAGGACATTCCACCCGTGGTTGTCCCGGATCTACAAACTTTCCTCATGAACCAATGAATGCGGGGATCGAGTCAAGCTAGTGACTCGGGAATCAAAACGAGAGCACACACCATATGGGTTTTCACCCATATTTCTGACTTCTTTCTACTTTCTACCACCCTAGTGTGGGGAGTTGCCCCACATGTTGTATATAAGTTTTCTAAAAAAAAAAAAAAAAAAAAATATATATTAAAGATAAAATAATGGCCGTAATATTTCCTTTTATGTTCTATGTTTCGCATAACCGCCGGTACTTTGAATATTGAGGGCAATATTCATTTCTAGTGTGGGGGGGAATTCTCACGAAATTTTATCATGTATTATACCACTCAATTCCCCCATTTTTGGCCAAAATTTTTTTGGAGTAAGTGTTTTTCACTTACTCAGCAAATGGTAATCAGTCCATGTCTAACATAAGGATTGGCTAATCCAGGAGCAAACGGCTCTTGGTAAAGATATCTCAAATCCGTTGGCGGCTTGCAATTTGCCCAAAATTGTATGGTGTTCAGCTCACCATATCTTTAATTAGTGAAAAGTTGGCTAGCCCGTAAGTTTATGGCTTGTGGTAAAGGCGGTTGGAAAACCATAATTGTAATCGACTCACCAAAGATATTTTATCTAAGAGTTGGCTAGTCCAGAAAGCAACTACTGGTAAAGACAAATCAAAACCGTTGAAAGCTGGTGATTTGCTCAAAATCATTTGGTTATCATTGTACCAAGGTTCTTAATTGAACTAAAACAATCGCTACCCAAAGTAATGACTTTTGGTAAAGAGATGAAATCCATTAAGTTTTTCTTAAGATTGCTTCTAGGACTAGCAATATCTTAGTGTTGATTGATGAGTGTCTAAATACACATCATTTTTGTGCGTTTAGAATGCAAAAACATCTGAAAACACTCAGAAATGCATCAAAATGATAAAAATATCACAAATAAGTGTTTTATGTGTTTTAAATGCGAAAATGCCAAAATCAGATGAAAAACGTATCAAGTTTGCATAATTGGCAGTTTTAGTCCCCCAAGTTTCAAAAGTTGTAAAATCTAGTCCCTGGTAAATCAAAATAAAGAAAAAATGTTATTTAAAGTCCCAAGGGATTCATAAGTTGTCAAACTTGGTCCTTGAAGTTTAAAATTTCAAAATGGCAACTTAGGTCCCTAAAGTTTCAAAAATGTCAAATATAGTCCTTGGATTTATAAAAATGGAATTTTATGCAATATTGGTCCTTGTACTAACCATTAATTGCAGGTTTAGTCCTTGTGTTAACTTTGGAATATTGGCATTTTTCAGTCCCTCAAAATCCAGAAATTACATGAATGGTCCTTGTGTTTATATTTCTACAAATCCAAACCGGACCCTTGTATTAATATCCAACCCAAATCCAACCCACCGCCCAACATATAGCCCACACTTGACCCTTGAACCTCTGTCAAATAACCTGTGACCCCCATTTGAACCCTAGTTATTATTATTAAACGGGTCAAAAAAAGTCAAAACCCGTCCCAAACCATGTTCAGCGTACATCTCCCTCACCTCAGCTGCATACCAAAACAGGTTGTTTTCCCCACCTCTCCACCTCACCGCCACTGCTATACACTGTAACAACTCCTTTCCACCTCCACAAACACCCAAACTTCTTTAATTGCAAAAACACCTCAAGACTTTTTGGCGCCAAAATGCCATGTGTACGAATTTGATGAAATTGATGAATTCAAGGGTTGAAAATAGGTGGGAAATGATCAGAGATGTCGACAAGAGCCTATGAGATCATTATAAAGCAAGAGAGGAGAAGTGTGAAGAATATCTAGTGTAATTTAATTATGTTTATGTCGTTTTAAATATTTTTAAGTTTCCGTGTGCTTTCAAGCACCTTGTAATCATATTTCCGTGTATTTTAAACTTATTTACAGTTTCAATTTCAGTTTATGTACACTAAATCAGTTTTATGCAATTTTCATTTCAAAAATCTCAATATGTGTTAATGTTGTTGTTAGTTGTTATCTTGGACTCATAACCTCACTTAAGCTCCTATATAGCTTATTTAAGCTATTAGAAACCGAAAAAACTCTGTTTAGTTTCAAAAAGAAAAAAATACCAAAAATACAAATAAATTAGTGAAAAAAAAAATCCATGGAAATAAAGGTCAAAGCTGGAGCAGGGTGAATACAGGATTGCCCTTGAGTTTAGAGCTTCTTGGGAAGGTTGTGTTTGTGTGCCTCATTCCTAGTTGTAAGCTTGGACTCATCTTGTAAGCAATTTCTCAAAAATTTGCATTTCATAGTTTATGTGTTTAAAGCTTGTTAATTCTAGTTTAATTCTGTCTTATTATAGTTAATATAAGTTAATTACTAGATTTCTTGGTTTAAAAAGTTGTTTTAGTACTAAATGTTTCATAACAGTCCTATAAAGGGGTGTTTGGAGTTGCTTGTTTAACTGTTTTAGAGAATGTTTGTGTTGTTGCTTGTTATTGTTTTGTGTCACTTTAGTACCATATAGCTCATATAAACAAGAAAAACAGTGCTTATTTGATAAGAAAGTCAAGAATACCTTTGATCACATCTTATTCATCAACTGTTGGATTTTCATGATCCATGATCATGATTTCATGTTCATAAGTTGTTATTATTGGTCAATCTAGTCTTATTTTAGGTTAATACATCATAATCAGTGATTAGGATTGATTCAAAGTTCGTTTTAGTCAACTTATTTGGTTTTTATAAAAAGTCAAAAATTTCAGTTTAGTCGTTTTTGAATAAAATAGATTAATTTTTATAGGACTTAACATTAGCTTTCAAGATCTGAGCTTTTGGAATATTAAAATATAACTGCTCATATTTATCCTAGTATTTTTAATAATTTGTAGTTAGCTTTTTAAACTGCTTAATTTCTAGCTTCTTTTGAACAATTTTTCAAAAAAGTGCGCTGTGCACAGTTGAGCCTACCTTTTTCACAAGCTCATAAAAAGCTTATTAGTAAACCATAGCTTGTGTATTTTGGTTCTTTGGAAAGCTAACCTAGCTGTCTTGAAGATTCAAGCTTAATCTTTCACTTTGTAGCTTATTTGGTAGGGCTGCTATCAGCTTTTAACTTGTCCCAATTTACTCAGTATATACTGAGTCATCAGTAGTCAGTGGTTTACATGCTTTTTCACAAGCTTGTAATAAGCTCATTAGTGGACCCCACAGTGAGAGACTTGGATTTTTAGAAAGCTCACCAGTTCATCTTGACACATCAGTTTTAATTTTGAGCTTTTCAGCTTATTTAATAAGCTAAAATTGCTTGTTAATATGGTTGCAGGCCTGTTGGTTAGTAGACTTAGGATTAGTGCTTATTAGCTTATTTATAGCTCATCAGTGTATTCCTTTGTACCTTTTAGCTTAATTTAAGTTCATTTAGCTTGTTTGTAGCTTATTGTACTTTTGTTTCCAACTGTGAAGCTTGTTTAAGCTTGAAAACATCAATATAAGCTCATAAGCTCACTGTTAAGCTTTTATAGTTTCAAATAGCTTATTTTTAAGTTGTAAAATTTTTGTTTTCATTAAAGTTGCTTAATTTCAGTAGTATAATAGTTTGCAAAAATAAAAATCACAAAAACATCATTTTAAAAATAGTGATAGCGTTTATTTAATAGAAATTAGCTTTTTAATTTTTCTTTTCAGCTTATTATTAAGCACTTCCTGTTTTTATAATTTTCTTAGCTTTCTGTCATCATAAGATATTTTTATAAAAAATTTCATAATTTTCTTAGCTTGTTTAGTATTTATTAGAATTTAAAATAGTTAAAAGTATTAAATAATTAATAATAAATAAATAAAAAACATAAAAAATATATTTTCAGTTTTAAAATTAGTTTTATAATATTTTAGATTTTTCTAAGTTATAATTTTATTTTTCCAGGTTAATTTTATATTTTCTTGTATTTAAGTGTATTTTAAATAATTAAATAATAGTAATTAATTAATAATAAATAGATAAAAAGTGTAAAAAATATATTTTCAATTTTAAAATTAGTTTTCTAATATTTTAGATTTTTCTAAGTCATAATTTCATTTTTCTAGCTTTATTTCATATTTTCTTATATTTTAGAGTATTATTAAATAGTTTAAAATAGTTTTTAATTAATAATAATTAAATAAATAGTTATAAAAATAATTTTCTTTTTCCAATATTTTTATTTTATTTTTAGGATTGTAAAAATATCATTTTCATATTTGTAGGTCTTTTATTTCTTAATACTCACGTTTTATTTTTAATGCGTTCGCATTAGTTTATTAAAAAGCGTCACGTTCGTTGTTTAATCTGATTGTTGTGCTTTATAATTCTGTATCCAAATACATTCCAATCAATCAGTAGTATAATTACCACTCAAAATCCTTACTGATCATTATCCTTAGTGATCATTCGACATCTGAACGTTTTGAAACACCATTAATCCTCCGTGGGACTTAACGACCCGGGAATCCACTATATTCCAAGGGAAATTGCATTGGTTTTAGACTGTTTGAATTTTATTACGGTTGACCATTCACAAGTGGTTGATTTGTGTGATAAACTTGACGGTTTGCCACCAACCAATGTACGAATAGCACAGGCGTCTGGCCCACAAATAGCATGAAAACAACATTGACCCCGAAGACCAAGCCTGGTTCTCGTCAGCGTCTTATGTGCTTCTCCTAGAAGACAACTTAGCTTCCACAAGAAATATGTGGGAGCTAATCTCGGTAGTAATATAAAAGGAATGGTTCACACACATGAACAAGGATCTTTTTACACACACACACTCCGAGATAGACTTCTCTCCATCCTATTTACTTTACTTGTCACTTACACTTATTACTCACCTTACCAAGTACTTACTCTCACGCCGGAGCTTGGTCTCGGACTAAAAACCCGGGGCGAGCTAACGGTGTTCTCTCTTATTTCATCCTACAAGAAGAAGGAGCTGCCGCGGAGTCTCCTGAAGCTTAGGGTTGAAAAGCATCCACGAACTTTTGTTCAAACATTGGCGCCATCCGTGGCCAATCTATCAGAGCTTTAAGCAATGGACGGTGGTATGGGAAGTCCTCATCGGAGGAAGGTGAGAACACAACACGGTGTCATAGGGACTGGGAGAACTCCGGGAGGACACTCCGCTCCTCGGACCCGGCTAGGAAGGGCCTTCTCCGGCGTATGTGAAAAGAAACATGATGTTAAGAACCATGATTAAGGAACTTGATAACAAGGGGAAGGAGAAGGCAACCCCTCGCAAGCTCTCGTACGGAGGATCAACAAGTCTGAGTGAAAAGTTCCCAAAGGAGTCCTCGGTGGAGAAACCAGGGGATACTCTCGATGGGTCATCCAATCCGGAAGGAGCAGGTCACGATCGGCTGGAAGGCACCGGAGAGTGCCCGCAAGAAAGGGGCTTCTTCTAAGTCTCGTTGCTCGGATAGGTCCGAGGGACCGGCGAGATCCGTACCAGAGGGCCAATTGAAGTCTCGTCGGCAAGAGCCTCTAGGAGGAAGTCAAGCTCCGAATCGAGATGCGATACTATTTGCAGTATAGCTCGAGAGGATCTGAGCACGCCCTTACAAATGGCCTAGCCCTACGCCGTTCACACCTCTTGGATTCCAGCGCTTTAGGTATCATCGGAGGCGGCTCCCTTCATTCCTTCGTATGAAGGAAACAAGGATCGGATGATCATCTCAGCATCTTCTCTGCCTGCTGAACGAGCAAGAGGTGGCTATCCTGGTGTGTGCAAGGTGTTTCGTCGGACTTTGGGTGGCTCGCCAAGAATTGGTTTGATAGCCTAGACCCAAAAAGTGTTGATGGGTTTGAGGAATTGAGCCGCAAGTTCTTGGAAGAATTCTGCGAACAAAAGAGGTACGATAAAGATCCTACCAATTCATGGGATCAAGCGAAAGCGAAAAGGACTTCAAGCATTTGTGGACCGTTTTAAGCGAGAAAGCTCACACATCAAGGGAGTACCCCATACTCGGGATATCGCGTTCATGCATGGCCACATCATCCGAGTTGGCCAGAAGCTTAATGACAAAATCCCTAAGACGCTTGATGAGATGTGGGAAAGAGTCGAGCCTTCATCGAGGTGAGACTGTGAGATACCACCAAAGTCATTAAGGTTCGCATTGGGAGAGGCCCGATAGGGAGACATGTGCGGCAGTCCAAATGGGTCTAGAAACCGAAATAACAAAAGAGGTCAAGGTCGAAACATGGGAACTTGTGCCCCGTATGCGGGGAAGAATGGCTTCACCCCTCTAACCAAGACTCTGAATGAGATACTGGCCATGGATAACGTAAACTTTCCTCCTCCTCCTCCATTGGTCGGTACTCCCGAAAGCAAGAATATGCATAAGTTTTGTGAACATGGGAACTTGTGCCCCGTATGCGGGGAAGAATGGCTTCACCCCTCTAACCAAGACTCTGAATGAGATACTGGCCATGGATAACGTAAACTTTCCTCCTCCTCCTCCATTGGTCGGTACTCCAGAAAGCAAGAATATGCATAAGTTTTGTGAATATCACCAAGATAGGGGCCACAACACTAATGACTGGTAAGAAGAGTGTGAGGAGCGAAGCGTAGCGGGAAGCTAGCTCACTTAGTGAAAGTCATACGACAAGGGAACCCAAAAAGAGAGGAGCTGGAAAAGCTAAAAGTCATTAGCATGGTAAGATCTCAGAGAGTACAGGAAGAGACCATATGAGGGAGTGGAGCGGATGGATAATGAGATAGCATTCCCCTCTGTCCCGATTTCAGTTGGTAGATACTCCCATCATAGTCGAAGCCTTGATTGAAGGCTTCCAGGTGAGAAGAGTATATGTAGATGGGGCTGATTCATCGGAGATCATGTATGAGCATTGCTTTGAAACCGATTATCGAATAATAAGGTCAAGGTTAAAGGAGTCTAGGATACCGTTGGTGGTATTCTCCGGAGAAGTTAGCTACCCACTGGGAGTCATCGATTTGGAAGTCACCATGGGAGAGTATGGCAGGACCCGAACTGTGCTGATGGAGTTCGCGATTAGGTGGATAGTCCGTCTCCGTATAACGTCATACTGGGAAGAACGGGGATGAGGAGCTTAGGGGCCGTGGCCTCAACCATTCACTCCATGATGAGATTCCCCACCTGCGGCGGAGTAGCCACAATCATAACTAGCAAAGAGACATTAAGGGAATGCGAGGCAGATCGAAGAGAGGCACAATGCTTCAGTCCCGAGTGCTCGAGCATCAGCCGAGTCGGTGACGGTGACAACAGGAATAGCGGGTCACGGGGCTCATCAGTCCCTGCGGTAACACTCCTCGATGAGCTCTACCCGTGGAGACCGGGGAAAGAACCAAGGATGCCAGACAATAGCAGGGAGACTCCATTCACGAGACCTGGTGAGGGGCAGTCGCTCCCGGATAACACTAAGGAGATAGCATCAAAACCAGAAGAGAAGGTCGTGGAGAATGATAACTATCGGCGACTCGTGACAATCGGGCTGGCTTGTCCAAAGAATGTAGGAGAGCTTTGATCAGACCCTCGGGAGAAATGCAGCGTATTTGCATGGGTGCATCAGACATATTGGCATCCCCGAGCCACAACAGGCATCGTTTAGACACACATGTAGAGCCAAAGGTCAGAAAGCGTAGTCTAGCTCCAGCGGGGAGAAATGTAGTGACAGACGAAGTCAACGAATGGCTCAAGGCTGGGATTGTGAACCGAGTACAGTACCCCACTTGGGTCTCCAACCCGATGCTGGTGAAGAAGGTAGATGGGAGCTGGATAATGTGCATAGACTTCAAAGATCTTAACAAAGCTTGCCCGAAAGACCTTTATCCCCTCCCAGAGATCGACTGGAAGATAGGGTCTCTTATGGGATTCAAGTACAAGTGCTTCCTAGATGCGTACAAAGGCTATCACCAGATCCAGATGGCCAAGAAGATGAGGAGAAGCTGCCTTTCATACGGAGGAAGGAGTCTTTGTTATACTAAAATGCCTTTTGGTCTAAAAACTATGCGGAGCAACATACCGAGGCTTGGACTCCACATTCAAGGATCGGTCGGGTAAACTTGGAAGCTTATGTAGATGATAAGCGCCGAAGCGAGGATATCATCAAGGATGTGGAAGAAACTTTTGCTACTCTTCGAAAGATTAACATGAAACTCAACCCGAAGAAGTGCTCGTTCGAATGAAGAAGGGAAGTTCTTGGGGTATGTGGTCACTTACAAGGAATGAGCTAACCCAGAAAAAATAAAGGCAGTCATGGACATGCCTTCTCCCAAGAACCTCAAACAGATGCAAAGCCTAAGTGGGAAGTTAGCGACACTCAATCGTTCTTATCTAAATCAGAGAAAGGTCACTACCCTTCTTAGATACATTGAAGAGATGCACCAACAAGAAAGATTTCAAGTGGAGGCTGCTGAAGCGGCATTTACGGAAATGAAAAGACTTGTGTCTGAGCTGCCAACCGTCACTACTTCGATGAAAGGTGAAACCTTGATGATGTACTTATCCGCCGCGAGCGAGGCGGTTAGTGCAGTGCTGCTTACGGAGAGGAATAGGAGACAAATGCCCATACACTATGTCAGCAGATCATTACATGGAGCGGAAACAAACTATGCTCCGATGGAGAAGCTCACCCTTGTACTTGTTCATGCAGCTAGAATGTTGAGGGGGTTATTATACAAAAAAGTCACTAAAGTTTGCGGGAAATTTGTCCAAAGTCACTAAAGTTTAAAAGTTGTCATTCAGGTTACTCAACTTATGAAAGTTGTCATCCACGTTACTGAACTTATGAAAGTTGTCATCTACATTAGTGAACTTGTAAAGACATGACATTTATGTTACTTAACATATAAAAAAAATAAACGTAAAAATCACTGAAATTATAGACGTGTTTGCTTTTTAACGTTGAGTAACCTGGATGACAACTTTTAAACTTTAGTGACTTAGGACAAATTTCTCGCAAACATTAGTGACTTTTTTGTATAATAACCCAATGTTGAGGAGATACTTCCAATCTCATTCGATCAAAGTCATTACAGACAGACCTATCAAGCAAGTATTAAACAGTACTGAAGCATCTGGAAGGCTAGCAAAGTAGGCAGTCGAACTAGGAGCGTATGATATAGCATATATCCCAAGGGTCTCAGTGAAAGGCCAAGTCTTGGCAGACTTCTTGGCAGACACTGTGGCAGAGTTGCATGATCCTCCAGTCGAAATAACTCCAATGGTGGAAGATATCCCAGAGTCATCAAGGGCAACGGAAGACTTGACTCCAGGGCCTAGGGCTTGGAGGTTGTATACCGATGGTGCATCGAACGATAATGGCTCTGTATCTCGGGCTCATTCTATTGCTCCGGATGATGTGGAATACTCCCTACGCACTTCGCGAACTCTAACTCAAATAACGACCTGAGTATGAAGCTTTGCTAGCTGGGTTAAGGATAGCCAAAAAATGCAGTACAAGACATACATGCTTTTGTCGACTCCAAGCTAGTAGCGAGTCAAGTGGAAGGGTCATATGAAGCCAAAGGTGAAAAGATGAAAAAATACCGGGAGAAGGTCATCGAGCTATATTTGGGTCATTTAATAGTTCCGGATCGGTCACATCCCGGGGCTCGAGAACAAGAAGGCGATGCTGAGCAAGTTAGCGGCATTCAGTTTGATCACTGTCTAAGGAAGTCTGGTAGAGGTGTTAAATGGCCCTGTGAAGCAAGGGAGGTCAACATGGTAGTGGAAGAGGAAGGGCCTACATGGATGACTCCCATCTGTGACTACTTAGAGAAGGGAACTCTGAGAAGACCAGGTGGAGAAGCTAGAACTCTTAGGAAAAAATTGGAAATTACACCTTGAAGAGGGTCTGTATAAAGTTTTTCCCGGTACTACTAATGAGGCGTTAGGACCTCTCCAAATATGGATTATGGGGAAGTTCACATGGTCTCCGCGGAATGCATGATGGACCAAGGCGGGTGGTAGCTAAAATCATGAACTTAGGATACTATTGGCCTACAATGCCTACGAGAACGAGAGAAGTGATAAATGTGTGACAGTTGTCAAGCTCACGCGTCAATACCAAGACTTCCCAAGGCCGACATGATCTCAATGACGTCAAGCTGGCCATTCGTGAAGTGGGGAATAGTCATTGTGGGACCTCTCCCAGAGGGCCCAGGAAGGGTCAAATTCTTAATTGTGGCAATTGATTATTTCACAAAGTGTATGGAGGCAAAGCCATTGGCTACTATCACTGGAAAGCAGGTAGTAAACTTTGCATTTGATAACATCGTCTGCAGGTTTGGAATCCCATCTTTCATCATCACAGATAATGGAACCCAGTTCGTAAATGATCCCTTCAAGTCATAGGCTGAAAAACTCAAGATTGAGTTAATCTCTACTTCAGTGTATCATCCTCAGGGCAACGGAGCAGTCGAAAGAGCAAACAGAAGTCTCCTAGATGGAATAAAAACCAGATTGGAGAAAGGAGGATCAGCCTGGGTGGAGGAAGTGCCAAATGTGTTATGGGCACACAAAACAATGAAAAAGACTAGTAATGGCGAGACGCCATTCAGTTTGACCTACGGCACTGAAGCAGTTATCCCAGCAGAGATCGGTATGCCTCGCATGAACCTCTAGAGTGAACCGAGGAGACCAATGACAGAGAACTCCGATTGAACCTTGACTTGCAAGAAAGAAGGAGATAAGCGACCTATAAGGAAGCTAGATACAGGGTAGAAAGGTACTACAACAAAGGGGCGTCGTGCTGGGGTAAAGAAACTTACTAAGAAGCTGGGTCCAAAATGGGAGGGACCACTGGGAGTGACCCAAGCATTTGAGAGTGGTGCCTACAAGCTGCGACATGTGAATGGGCCGGAGATACCTAGAACTTAGCATGCATGTAACCTCCGAAAGTGCTATATGTAAGGCAGGAGCACCTTCATTATTATTGTGGCTCTCCTGAGAAGCAATTTTCAAAGTATAAGACTTGTTCCGGAGGTGATTCTAGATATTATTAATATATTGTTTCTATCGGCATGATATGAATGAAAAAAATTTCCAAAAATTTTGCAAGTTATATAGTTAAACTTATCCATTATAGTATGGCTATGAAGCTGACGGACGGCTCGCTACCTTCAGCGAATAGGGTAACTCCTACTAATGTGTTCCCATGGTGAAATTGATACCATTGGTGGTTAGTTGAGCAACCTTTGATAATTGACTCGCGTGCAGGGTGGGGAGCAAACACCTCCTCCTCGCTTCGGCGTAGTAATTGCTCGTGAGTAGCTACGGATAGAAGTTGGCACGAGGACAACGCTCCAAACGCCACATCCAAAAAACACAAAAATATTGATCCAAGTGTAAGGCTTAAACATTATTGCAAGGCATTAGTCAAGTATATGGGAACCAGGCTATGGTTCGATGTCTGCATGATAAAACCTGCTCAAGTGTGTAAGAACCAAGCATGAATCAATAGTTGTTACATAGTATTTATAAATAGTACATATATAATGTGCATGAATACACTACAAGATAAATAAACACACAACCCAGGTAAATAACACAAAACATTCATAAATGACACATGTCTGATACATAAACAAAATGCCAACTACATGGGCAAAAGCATCAGTAGTCACTAGTCACTGCTACTGGAAATGGTACAGACATTCGAAGTCATAAGTCATACATGCTTGATACATAAACAAAATGCCAACTACATAGGCAAAAGCATCAGTAGCCATTGCTACTGGAAATGTTACAAGTGTTCACAAAGTCATAAGTCATACATGGCTAAAACATAAATAAAATGTCAGATACATAAGAGGAACAAATACAAGCCGAAACCAAGTCAAACGGCTGAACCAGGAATAGAAGAGGTCTTCTTCTTCTTCAAATGCTCTGGAGTAGACGTATAACCAAAGCTCTTGGTAGTAGAAGTAACAACTGATGGAGCACATGAGGGGGTCACGACAACGGGAGGCATCTGACCAGAAGAAGTCACCATGTCAGGCTGTGCAATATCTGACAAAGAATCCCCAGCATGCTGACACACTTTATGAAAAAAAATGAAAGGTTAGTGCATGCACAACATCGATGCGTTGGAACAAAGTGAGAAAGTTTCTGCGAAATCTGGGAGAACTCTTCATCGGTGCGATAGACGCGCAAGCCACCCTCAAAACCAGCGCTGACAGCCATAGACGTCGCACCTGAAAAAAGGAAGTAATAGCACCTCTAGTCTTCTCAATAAGCCTATCTCGATCAACAATGGTGTCCCTACACCTGTGTAAGTCACCCCTAATCTCCCTCATCTCAGCCTCATAAGCCTCCAACTTAGACTTAGCCTCAACAAGCTCAGCCTCAACCACAGCTCTCTCTCTCTTTACAACATCTCTCTCCGCTTTGTACTTTTTGCTTTTCATGCTCTTGTGATCATACTTCTCAAGTTTCTTAGTTAACTTAGCAACATCTTTGTTGGCACTAATCGTATACTGGGACTGTTTCTTCAAGTCTGCTCTCTGCGTGTCAATGAGAACTTTCTGCTGCTGACATCGTGCTAGAAGACGCTTAACCTCATCAGACCCAGAAGCATGGCGGGCAGTCAACTCGTTACCATGGGAAAGCAGAAGACATGTCAGAACACTCATCCGGTCAGAAAGTTGATCATTAGTAAGATCCCCCACTCGAAGAGCCTCAGCTGGTGTAATCATTCGCTGAACAACGTCACGACAAGCTTGAGTATCCTTAAAAATTTCTTTCTTCAAAACCCCAAGGCACGGTGCATGAACATCATCCCACTCATCTCTCGTGTACTTAGGAATCTGGCGGGTAGAACTATCATCATAAGGGTAAGGCATATAGTAGGGGCCAGCAGGGAGGTCTGAATGGAGGAACTCAGCCCCAGTAGTTTCTCCCACTCGAGGCTCATATCTAAACTCGGAACGCAAGTCACCATAGTCAGACTCATCGCTCTCGTCAGCTTGAGATCTAACATCATCTCCGATATCATTGTGAACCTGGTCATCTACCTCAACAGCGGGATGAATATCCCCAGCAGTACCTATACACATGCATGATAATAAGAGTAAGACAAAGAATCCGTTATTCAGAAACTGTATATATATATAAAAGCCATGGGGAGAACCATCCAGAAAACCCATTACCTGGAAGAATAACAATATGTGTCACGTCCAGTCCGGTTCTCGAATCAAAAGTTCGAAGGGGAACAACGTTTAGGTACTCACCTCCAGGGTTCTCTTCAGCGTACTCAGGACCATCCATAACAACATCTGTATCATCGTGAAGCGTATCATCGTCAGCAAGCTCGCTCTCGCCGGGTGGCTCATGGGACCCAGCTTCAGCAGGCTCTTCGTCTACCCTCTGCCTCCTGATCACATTGGTGGGTAATTCGGTCCAAGTAGAGGCTTTTCGCTTGGCCGTGCTCTTAGCCTTTGCGATCACCTTAGGGTTAGGCTGGGTAGCTGCAAGCTCCTCGAGGGTAGGACTCGGAGTAGCAGTTCCCACCGGAACAGGCTGTACAACGCGATCCGCAACACGCTCAAGAATGGCAGTACCTTGATCATGAAATTCTTCCCTCACCTCACTTCCATCAACTAAAGGCATACACATAAAATCCCAAATGCCCATAACTGCAAAAGAAGCTTTTGTTAGAGACATACGAGAAAACAAGTTACAACATGAAAACATTTAAACAGATAAACATATTCCCACCGTACCAGTGTCATCACGATGTCTTAGCACTGGGTCGCACACTTTCGACTTCCATGCCCGACTCAGCCCAGAAAGAACCAACACACCCTCAGGAAGCCTACGAAGCTTCACAACATGCTCACATAACCGATCTACATCCTCTTGACTATAGTGTACAATAGGTAAATCATCTGAAATAGATGACTCTGGATGTCTCCAAGGCATATAGTCCGGAATGGCCCGTCGATCTATCAGGAAAATTTTTTCCTTCCACTCCTTCAAACCAGATCTACTATCATCCATACATACATGCTCAGCATGTCTAATCTTAGCAAAAGAAAACCAATCCCCTTGCTTGGAAAGTGTTTGAAACTTCCGAAACAAGCAAACAAAGTCTACTATGTTCTGGCTTAGGCAAAGGACTTCGAACGTAGTAATTTTAAGCAAACCTAAAGGAACTAGCCGGGAGATGTGCACCTTAAAGTGTTTAAGAACAGCTAAAAGAAAGGAGGAAAATGGAATCCTAACACAAGAAGTCAAAATCCTAGTGTATACACCAATCACATGATCGGGGAGGTCTAACATTGAAAGTTGGCGTCAGGCAAACGAGGATTTAATTCCAAATGAATGTTGTATCTAGTGATCAAGTTGTTAAGCTCGGAGTTTCTCAACTTCGAGGTAAAAATATGCGTATCTTTCTTAGCCATGACAAAATAAGTAGGAGTTAACGATTACCTCCGATCGAGATAACCTAAACTCCGATCAAAGCTCACTCGTCCTAACCTCCAATTGGACTCCTACTTAGCTAGAACCACCGGATGAAACAGCTTATCCCGAACCAAAACTTCGATATATCCTACAAAAAAAAAACAAAAAAAAAAAAACGATTCGAAGTTAGCATACCACCCAAAGCTGTAATTACTTGGTGCCACTATGCGATATTACTTGATTTATATTTTATTATACAAGTTACGATATCTTATAAGTCAAGTTGAGTGCACAAAAGGACAACAACATGCTCATGACAATATCTTATTACACATCTTAGCATGTGATGCATATAGTGAGGCATATGTTATTTGTAAACACTTATAGCAACTCGTGCCTCTTTTGCTATTGTCTACTCTAGTTGGTCATGGCAGTGGGCCTAGTAAAAAGTTCTTTGCTATACAATTGAAATAAATTTTCTTATTATCACTATAACACTTGCATATTTATGAAATTGTATGTAGTGTCATTACATCACTCAATGATAGTACTAGAAGGGAAAAGTATTTATGAAATACTTTTCCACTACCAAAAACTTAACATGGCTAGTAGCTAGAACACAATTACCAAAGTACACCTCTTAGCTCTATCGTGAGGTAAGCTAATTAGCAAACCTGTCTTGGTTATTTGAACTATCTTGGATAATAGCAAAACTATCTTGGTTATTTGAGCTATTATCTTAGCAAAACTATCTTTATCACGTGATGGCATAAAGATATTTTATTACAACATACTAAATAATAAAGGGATGGTCATCAAGTATCCTACTTTGACTTAGTTAATGCCCAGTGAGCAAGAATGGAGACCATTCTGCAATCCGCATGGTATCTCACTTTGTGAAATATTTCACATACAATCATGTACCAAAATGTTAGTGTGCTCTAAGCGACAATGAGCAATGTCAAGTGACAAGCTAGTTGAGGTCAACTACATAAAAACATAATATGCTTCTGATGGAGAGGAGATGATTACCTTCGATGAAGACAACTCCCGGACGAGTGACAAACGTTGCTCAAGCAACTCTTCCCAACCTACGCTCGAGCCAAAAACTCGGATACCTCCGGACGAACCAAATACCTCCGCCTACGACAACTCTTCCAAAAACCTCCGATCGAAGTAACAAACCCTCCACTGATCTAAATTACCCGACAAGATGGCATAACCAAACTCTTACTAACCTCCGGACGAACCAAATACCTCCGGTTACGACAACTTTTCCAAAAACCTCCAAACGAGACTGGAACACGCTGAGGAACTCACCTCGAGCCAAACAAAGAAAAAAAAAAGGAAGACAAAAGAAAAACAAAAAAACAAAAAGCTGTGTATGAGTAAAAAGTGAGGACAAAGTAACTTTTACACAACTTTTAAATGGGCCTTGGTGGAAGGATTGTCATTGGCTCCAAATGACAAACTGTCATATGAAACTCCGAATGAGACACTAAATTTTAAGCGAGAATAGAGATGTCATGGTAAATTTTTGGTGTAAGAAAAAAGAGGTAATGATGAAAAGTAAAAGTAGTATTTATACTACACAAGTAAAAGCAAGGCCTTCGAGGCTTAAATTACGCGGGCCTAACAAGCCCATGACATACTTGTCATTTAACCCAAATACAATATTTTTACATAAGGATGAGAAAACGGCGCATCAACACATCAAAACTCTTATACATTTTTAGTTTTGTTTTTCACACGATTTTGGTGCATTAAAAATAACTCTAAAAATATATATGAGTAGTGTGGTCAATCCACGAACGGGTAACGTGAACGACAAGACAAACTTTTTTTCTCTTAGTCTAGTACCAACTCTTTGACAATTCATTGATACTAGACTGGGGGGACATGATGAGGTATGTCCTCCTCCGGATACTCCGGAAGAGACAATCACAGTTAACTCCAAATGTTTCTAAGACATAATCACCCTACTCAGGAGGCATGTCTACTCAGGAGGCAATGTCTACTCAGGAGGCAATGCCTACTCAGGAGAAGGTGTCTGCTGTCGGAGGTGGAACGTTATCTTCAACAGAACTAGTACCGCACAACTGCGACACCGAGTAATGCGATGATGTACGAATAGCACAGGCGTCTGGTCCACAAATAGCATGAAGACAACATTGACCCCGAAGACCAAGCCTGGTGCTCATCAGCGCCTTATGTGCTTCTCATAGAAGACAACTTAGCTTCCACAAGAAATATGTCGTGGAGCTAATCTCAGGTAGTATAAAAGGAATGGTTCACACATATGAACAGGGATCTTTTTACACACACACACTCCGAGATAGACTTCTCTCCATCCTATTTACTTTACTTGTCACTTACACTTATTACTCACCTTACCAAGTACTTACTCTCACGCCGGAGTGTAGGATATTGGATTTCATAAACACATAACAAACAATAATATGTAAGATTAATTGGTAGGTTTAGAGAAAGAAAGGATCCTTTCTAGAGAGTGAAAGAAAACATAGAAGGTTAGATTAGAGAGAAGGTCCAACCCTCTACCTTGGGAGGTAGAGGTATTTAATTACATACTACACGTCCTCCTTCGGACTGTGGATTAGGCATACAGTGGGTAAAGACCCGTCCTTCCTCCATGGTGTTACACTACGCTAAACTAAACTAATAACTCACTAATAAACTGATAAATGACGATATGTAAATGAGCTAACTTGTGCTAGATAATATTTGGGGTGACCGACTCTTCACTATGGAATTTCTAATTCCTAACAATCTCCCCCTAAGGGAGGTCACCCCATGTTTTACATTTTGAATCCTAGCATTCTATTTTATCTTCAGTCTTGAGCTCGTAGACTTTAATTCTTCAACATTTGCATCTTTGTATTTTAGGAGTGATTCTTCAAAGTCCGATTGCTTTGTACTTTAGTGGAGGCCTTTGAACTGATCCACATCTTTGATGATCTTCGAGCTTTCATTGAGATCATCAGCCACAGTAAATCTCTGAATCACCCTTTATTGTGTTGCCATCATGTGATGTTGTGACTTTCGGACCGACATGCTCACACCTTTTGGATCATGACATCTTTCCATCAGAGTAGCGGAAGCTTTACTGACTCATGATATTTGCAGCAGCGTAGCGAAAACATAGTATAAAATATCGAGCGGTTTAAGATATGCACAAGTCATGATTTCTTTAATTAAGTGTGGATGCTGTGAGCATGCGGCTTTGTATTGACTCCTCAATTACGATCATTGCAATCGTCGGGGTGTACCGTATACGACGGAGTTAAAGCATGCGAAAGTGTCTTTGATCACTTTCGTTGAATTGAGGTACACGCCCACGGTTCCCGTTGATCGGTACAAGTCTGCTGTGATCGAGGTAGGATTCCTAAGAATCTCCTTGACAAGGTTTCGCAGTATGTTCTAAATTTGTTCTCAATCGGAGCGTCTCAAGGAGGAAGTGAACCAGCGAATTGAGATTCATTGATTGATGAAAAATTGATTTGAAAACAATTGCGTATTGCTTAGAAAGAGTTTTTCTAAAAGTATTTTCAATGATACTTTTGTGTTTGAAAACATAAGTACACATTGACGTGCTAGAAAGAAAGGTTTGCACATTGAATGGTTTTCCAAAAGTATTCGTCAATTCATTTCCTGGACCAAGGTTGATTCAAGTAGATAAGCCCCATCGTTTCGTCGGTTGTCACAAGCTTGATATTACGAGAAGATCTCACATGTTACCCACCAAGAGCTTGTTTGATGTTGGCTCTAGAAGGATTTCCATCTTCATCGTGAATATTTTACATATCACTCGGATGTTCGGCAATACCACAAGGATAATGCGTAGGACTCTTAATATATTCTTACTTTCCACATTGTGTGAAACAACAAGTCTTCATTAATTTAGTGTCCTAATGAGATATTGTGGATGATCTCTTGGCTCTAGACTCAATAGTGCTCATTTGGTTTCCTATGCAGAGACTAGGGAGGGAGGTTCAATATCAACAATCTCTAAGAGAAAGTCGATAGATTATGTCGGTTCCCGTGAGAATGAAACAAGCCCTTTTAAGAGGAACTTGAGTGGTTTGGGAAGTTAGTGTGCGGTCGTCCTTTGGGTCCATGACGTCTTGTCTTCAATACGGTGTTACCTTAGTAACCACAGTATATATGTATTGAACCGGTTTGCCCTAAGGTTGAATTAATGGAGGGCTATTTCTTTTCACCCTTTTCACATTCATTTCTTTTTCATTCTTCAACCCCCTTGATTACGAGACTTCATAACTAGAACCTTGTTGGGTTTATTCCATTACTAGCTCGTCTCAGTCGCACTCTTCCCATATTCTCATTTTTCTCCTTTTTTCAATATACCTAAGGACTCTACACAATCTAGTGGATTGTCCACTGGGTAGATCCTCGGTTCTGGCGGATCGTGGGAACTAATACCTAACCTCACCATCCTTATAACTCCATGCATAAAGTAAAATGGTCGGTCTTTTGGTACAGTTCATTCTTCCATGAAACCAATTGAAAAATCATTTGGAAAAACAATCAAGGTACTTGTGATACGAGATCAAAGCATTTTGTACCTTAATAGTTTTGATCATTTAGAAAACCTCCCCCTCAACATGTGCATATGATTTAGAAATTGTTTAGCACATGGAGGCAAGTGGACTTTGAAATATTTTCTTTGACCATAATTTTCATAGAAAAAGCCATTTGATTTTCTTTGGTAAATTCTCCCCCTCAATATGTGCATAGGATATTTGAAATCATTTTATCACATAGAGGCAAGAGTTCTTTTTGAAGTACTTTTCGATGTAATAAAAACATTAAGCTCCCCTCAATATGTGCATCGATATCTGAAAAGAGTTTGCACATATTAGAGAACTACACATTGAATCAAAGCGATCATCTTTATCAAATTTCATATTAAATCACAAATTCTCCCGATCAAATATCAAACCCTTTGAGATTTTGGATCCCAATGATTAATTAGGTTTAGAAAACATGGGAGAAAATGTGGCCTTTTAAATACTCATCGGTTTTGGATAAATCCTCCTCCTCAACATGTGCATTGTGTATTTGAAATCGTTTGGCACATGGAGGCGGGAGTGCCTATAAAGGACTAAAACCGATTCCATAAGCGATTTGAGATTTAAATCACGATCTCTCCCCGATCAAAAATATCAAACCATTTGAGATTTGTGATCCCATCTGATTTAAATCATTTAGAAAGTTTGGTGAAGGCGTGTAACGATTTAATTTTGAAATAGATGATAAGAATCAATTTAAGACTTTAAAGATTGTTAGTGTCAGGTATGATTGTTTTTAAGAGATCTTTTAAGTAAAATAAAACAATTTCACAATCAAACAAGAACAGAAAAAATTTCATTTCAAAAGACCTTGATTCAAAATAAAAATCATACCATGACATAACATTAAATCTTTAGATCACCACATTATAATTGTACAAATGGACCTTTTATGAAGAAATATCGTTTGAAAATATTTAATTTGAAATCACTCTCCCCCTCAATCGATGACAGTAGTCGTTGATTGAGTGACTTAGGTTTTGATAAAATGAAGTCCGGAGATTTTCAAAATTGATTCCAATTAATTTTCAAAAACAATATTTTCCATTTTCAAAACAATTTAATCAATTTATTCAAAATTGTTTAAAAATGGTATCTGCACTTTCAAAGATCACGTTAGGTGGTTGGTTGCTTTTATTGATGTTGTTCTTTGCTGCGTATGGCTTGGAAGAAAACCATCTGTTGATGCGGTGAGACTTCTTACGTTGCATTTTAATGCCAACTGAGGTCAAATTAAGTTCCGTTTCTTCATTTCGCGATGAAGAAAACCATATGGCGATGCGGTGAGACCTCTTACGTTGCATTTTTCCATGCCAACTCTCCATAGAAGTCCAATTAAGCTCCGTTTCTTCATTTGTCAACCCAAGATATAGTTACCCTTTCCTTTCGGCATCCAATCATCTTCAATTGTGGGATCGGGAACATTCTTATATACCAATATACCTGCATAAATTAGTGAACACACATACAGATATATGGTGGTCGACATCACCCAAACAGCAATCGACTAATCAAAGTCAATGCAACAACTCAATCAGATCATGTAAAGGCATGGGAATAATGTGTTCATCAAACTCTAATCATCTAAACCTAACAATCATATCCTAGGCACCTAGTCCTTCAACATATGTTAACATCATTTTTAATTAAGCATATAGGATAATTAAGAAAGCACGTTAGATGATATAGATTTGAAAACATTATCCCCCTCAATTAATGACTCAATTTATGAAAAGTTTAAAAATATTGAGTTTGCAAATTTTATAAAAACTCTGAATCTGATTGTTTTGAAAGCAACTCATTTACCACAATTTTTTGAAAAACAACAAATATTTTTCTAAAGAATTTTAGACGGAAAAACATTTGTGTAAAAACAGCAGTCTTTTTGACGACATGCTTTCTTTGTTTTGTTTTAGGAAAAGTGCACGAAATATTTGAAAATTGGTTTAGCACAGCAGTTTCCTTCCTTGAAGAACGGGTTGCTATCAGAAATAATAGCAAACCATAGTTTAAGCGGGTCTGATCACGGAAATAGCGCAAGCCATAGTTTATGACATGTTGAAAAGAAATATTTACACATCCTGCTCGAACTTCATCTATGGTCCCGTGCCATTATTGAATGACATTTCTAAGACCGCAAATGTTATCGATACCAGAAGACATGTCATAGATAAACATATTTTTAGTATTTTTGAAATTTTCTGATTTTTTATAGGTTTTTGAAGGTTTTATAATTTTCTATTTGGTTTTCTGAAAAGTATATACAAAGATAGAGAAGATGATATAGTTAAAGAAGATGATGATACGAGTACCGAGATAAGGATATCGAGCAGCACGTCGTAAAAGATAGAAGTCATCAACTCTTAAACATTCACCACCAAAGCTTTCAAGGCTCTTGAATCGTCGTCAGAACTTGAGCCTTCTTGTAGGACGTTAAATATCTCAACCTTATCACACAAATACCACGTTACGCGTAGAACACGTTAAACACAAACACAAACTATACCTAAATAAGATTAAGAAGAAAGGAAATATGTTGGTGACTTGATGTTATAAAACCGTGTATGTTATGCGTAGAGAGAAAAGATGAACACAAGAAGTTGTATTACTTGAGAGAGAAAACACACACATACACACACTTTCAAGCACACCCCTCAAATGAGACTTTGAGAGGTTTATATAGTACAAGTGACTAGATGCCCAAAAAGGCTTTTCATGGCCTCGTTTGGGCTTGGGTTGGATTACAACATACATAAGGCTAGCTTAACTTAACTTCTAACCAATTAGCTTAGTCCAAGTCCACGAGCCCGTTGACTATTTTAATATGATATCTAACACACGTCACAAAGTTCCTAAATGTGAATGACCATCACTTCTAATAAAACTATTAAGGCTAACAATCTCCCCCTAAGGGGTGGTCATTCAAACGATGCTCCACTTGAATAGGTCTTAACTTTCCTTGAGCCTGAACTTTGTGTGTCGATATTGAATAGTCTTAATTCTTTGTTCCTTTATGCTTTGTGATCAATTAATGTGGTTGTCTGCCGTTGTCAACTTCGTTGGTTTGGTGTCTCCACGTCTTTCTCCACCATGCTCACACTTCTATTTGTCTTTTGGTTACCAATGATGTAGTTCTCTAGTCTTTATACTTTGTAGATTCTTTGACATTGACGAAGAATCATCTTTAACTTTGTGTTGCATTTGATTTTGATGAGAACTTTCATGTGTTGTTGGCATGAGCATGTGGATAGTCTGCATGATCAATCCGCTCCGGAGCTTCCATAAGAAGAAAACATAAAAACAGGTTAGTAATAAGCGGATTCCGGCACTTACAAGTTTAAATTTCGAGGGTGTTAGCAGCATAGTGTGAAAACACGTCTCTAGTTCTCACAAAGGCCATTCCTGAACTGGAGTCCCACAAGTGAGATAACGCGATGTACCAAAATACATCTACGATTCGGATGATTGTTGAGGTACACGGCATCACCCCGCCGTAGACCGTTTGAGACACACTAAGCGTAATCCACGGAGTTACCGAAGTGACTGCTGTCGGGGCTGCATGATGTTGACCCTGGCAGGAGTTTCCATTCAATCATTGAAGATCACAGATGTGAAACTTCTCATAAATGTTGTGGCAGATTGCTAAGATCTGCGTAGGACTCTAGAATATATCACTTGTGTTCTTATACATGAACAACAAGCGATGTCATGTCAAGTGTTCCTATGAGATCTTTTGATGAATCTCGTGGTTCTAGACTCAATAGTGCATTTTGGTTTTCCTGAGCGGAGACTAGGGATAGGGTCTCCTTCTTCAATACCAACGATCTCTAAGAGAAAGTCGATAGATTACGTAGGGTTCCCAGTGAGAATGAAACAAATCCTTTTAAGAGGAATTGAGTGGCTAGAAGGTTTAGTGCAGTGCGTCACTGGGTCCATGACGTCTTTGTCTTCAATACTAGTGTCAACTTAGTGACAACATAGCGAGATGAATTGAACCCGGTTTACGCCTAAGGTTGAATATGGATGGCTATTTCTTTTCACCCTTTCTTTTACTTTTCTTTTTAATTCTTCAACCCCTTCTTTCTCCTTTCTCACATTACTCCTTTTTCAATCATTCCTAAGGACTTCTAATACTAACTATTTGTGATGTACTTGGGTAGATCCCTCGACTCTGCGGATCATAGGGCAATTTCCTATCCTTAGTCACCTTATAACTCCATGACTGTCCCATGTTGCCTTAAAACCATTTTTCTTGAAAATCTCACATAGTGTTTATGATAGAAAACATGTTTGAAACACTCTGAGAGTTTTATATTTTCATAAACACTCCCCCTTCATATGTGCTTATAAGTTTTGACATAAATCTGCACATATAGGGTAGAGTTCGCACTTTTTGAATTGATCGGCTCATGATAGACAATTCCCCACGAGACACGGTTACATTGCCTAGTTAAAGAGTTCCATTATCAGTTTTTAGGTGACAACTAGCTCTAATAACTAACTTGAAGTTGTAAACACTCCTTGAAAAGGAGGTTAGACCCATGAAAGTGCATATCTATCACAAGTTTCTCGAGATGGTACATTTACTAACATTGAATCCCGTCAATTCATTAGTTCCGTCTGAGTCGAGCTCATTTTGAGATTCAAACACCAATTTTGATCACATTTTAATCACGTCTCCTCCCCCTCAAAAATAGCAAAATCGTGATATTTTTTATATCA
>OU343216.1:150210237-150225313 GCA_910596185.1 Chrysanthemum makinoi | reverse complement strand
TACCTTAATTGTTTTTTCAAATGATTTTTCAATTGGTTTCATGGAAGAATGAACTGTACCAAAAGACCGACCATTTTACTTTATGCATAGAGTTATAAGGATGGTGAGGTTAGGTATTAGTTCCCACGATCCGACAGAGCCGGAGGGATCTACCCAGGGACAATCCACTAGATAGTGTAGAGTCCTTAGGTATATTGAAAAAAAGGAGAAAAATGAGAATATGGGAAGAGTGCTTGGTGAGGCGAGCTAGTCTGGAGTAAACCCAAAAAAGTTCTAGTTATGAAGTCTCGGTAAGCACTGAAGGGGTTGAAGAATGAAAAAGAAATGAATGTGAAAAAGGGTGAAAAGAAATATCCCTCCATTAATTCAACCTTAGGGCAGAAACCGGGTTCAATACATATGCTCTTTGGTGGTTACTAAGTTAACACTGGTATTGAAGACAAGACGTCATGGACCCAGTGATGCACTGCACCTAACTTCCCAAACTACCCAAGTTCCTCTTAAAAGGGCTTGTTTCATTCTCACGGGGAACCGACATAATCTATCGACTTTCTCTTAGAGATTGTTGATATTGAAGAAGGAGACCCTCTCCCTAGTCTCCGGCATAGGAAACCAAATGTGCACTATTGAGTCTAGAGCCAAGAGATCATCCACAATATCTCATTAGGACACTAAATTAATGAAGACTTACTGTTTCACACAATGTGGAAAGTAAGAATATATTAAGAGTACTACGCATTATCCTTGTGGTATTGCGGAACATCCAGAGTGATATGAAAATTATTCACGATGAAGATGGAAATCCTTCTAGAGCCAACATCAAACAAGCTCTTGGTGGGTAACATGTGAGATCTTCTCGTAAGATCAAGCTTGTGACAAGCTGGATGCCGAAGCGATGGGGCGATTCATTCTTGAATCAACCTTGGTCCTGGAAATGAATTGACGAATACTTTTGGAAAAACCATTCGATGTGCAAACCTTCTTTTCTCTAGCACGTCGAATGTGTACTTATGTTTTCAAACACAAAAAGTATCACTGATTGAAAAATACTTTTAGAAAAACTCTTTCTTCTAAGAAATACGCGATTGTTTTTCAAATCATTTTTCATCAATCAATGAATCTCAATTCGCTGGTTCACTCACTCCGTGTTGTCTTCTTTAAGGCGTTCGGTTTGAGAACGGCTAGAACAGTTGCTAAACCACATGTCAAGGAGATTCTTAGGAATCCTACGATCCGGCGGTACTTGTACTGATCAACGGGGAACCGTGGGCCGTGTACCTCAATTTAATGAAAGTGATCAAAGACACTTTCGTGCGCTTTATTGCTAGCGTTCGTATCAGGAACACCCGAAGCGATTGCGGTGATCGAGAATTGAGGAGTCAATCAAAGCCGCATGCTCACGGCATCCGCACTTAATTAAAGAAATCATGACTTGTGCATATCTACGGAACACGGCTCGATATTTTTATACTATGTTTACGCTTTCTGGCTGCTGCAAATATCATGAGTCGATAAAGCTTCCGCTACTCGATGGAAAGATGTCATGATCCAAAAGGTGTGAGCATGTCGGTCCGAAAGTCACAACATCACATGAAGGCAACACAATAAAGGGTGATTCGAGAGATTTCTTGTGGTGATGATCTCAATGAAAGCTTCGAAGATCATCAAAGATGTGGATCGATTCAAAGGCCTCCACTAAAGTACAAAGCAATCGGACTTTGAAGAATCACTCCTAAAATACAAAGATGCAAATGTTGAAGAATTAAAGTCTCGAGCTCAAGGCCGAAGATAAAATAGAATTCTAGGATTCAAAATGTAAAACATGGGGTGACCTCCCTTAGGGGGAGATTGTTAGGAATTAGAAATTCCATAGTGAAGAGTCGGTCACCCCAAATATTATCTAGCACAAGTTAGCTCGTAGACATATCATCATTTATCAGTTTATTAGTGAGTTATTAGTTTAGTTTAGCGTAGTGTAACACCGTGGAGGAAGGACGGGTCTTTACCCACTGTATGCCTGATCCACAGTCCGAAGGAGGACGTGTAGTATATAACTATAAATACCCTCTACCTCCCAAGGTAAAGGGTTGGACCTTTCTCATTCTTAATCTAACCTTCTATGTTTTCTTTCACTTTCTCTCTCTAGAAAGGATCCCACTTTCTCTCTCTAAACCTACTCATAATTCGACCTATACTATTGTTTGTTATGTGTTTATGAAATCCAATATCCTACACTCCGGCGTGAGAGTAAGTACTTGGTAAAGTGAGTACTAAGTGTAAGTGACAAGTAAAGTAAATAGGATGGAGAGAAGTCTATCTTGGAGTGTGTGTGTGTAAAAAGATCCCTGTTCATGTGTGTGAACCATTCCTTTTATACTACCTGAGATTAGCTCCACGACATATTTCTTGTGGAATCTAAGTTGTCTTCTAGGAGAAGCACATAAGGCGCTGACGAGCACCAGGCTTGGTCTTCGGGGTCAATGTTGTCTTCATGCTATTTGTGGACGGAGGGCCTTTGTGCTATTAGTACATCATCGCATTACTCTATGTGTCGGTTAATGGAGTTGTCAGTGTACTAGTTCCGATGAAGATAACGTTACACCTCCTGAGCAGACACCTTCTCCTGAGTAGGCATTGCCTCCTGAGTAGACATTGCCTCTTGAGTAGACATGCCTCCTGAGTAGGGTGATTATGTCTTAGAAATATTTGGAGTTAATTGTGATTGTCTCTTCCGGAGTATCCGGAGGAAGACATACCTCATCATGTCCCCCCAGTCTAGTATCAATGAATTGTCAAAGAGTTGGTACTAGACTAAGAGAAAAAAAGTTTGTCTTGTCGTTCACGTTACCCGTTCGTGGATTGACCACACTACTCATATATATTTTTAGAGTTATTTTTAATGCACCAAAATCGTGTGAAAAACAAAACTAAAAATGTATAAGAGTTTTGATGTGTTGATGCGCCGTTTTCTCATCCTTATGTAAAAATATTGTATTTGGGTTAAATGACAAGTATGTCATGGGCTTGTTAGGCCCGCGTAATTTAAGCCTCGAAGGCCTTGCTTTTACTTGTGTAGTATAAATACTACTTTTACTTTTCATCATTACCTCTTTTTTCTTACACCAAAAATTTACCATGACATCTCTATTCTCGCTTAAAATTTAGTGTCTCATTCGGAGTTTCATATGACAGTTTGTCATTTGGAGCCAATGACAATCCTTCCACCAAGGCCCATTTAAAAGTTGTGTAAAAGTTACTTTGTCCTCACTTTTTACTCATACACAGCTTTTTGTTTTTTTTTTGTTTTTCTTTTGTCTTCCTTTTTTTCTCTTTGTTTGGCTCGAGGTGAGTTCCTCAGCGTGTTCCAGTCTCGATCGGAGGTTTTTGGAAAAGTTGTCGGAACCGGAGGTATTTGGTTCGTCCAGAGGTTGGGAAGAGTTGGGTTATGCCATCTTGTCTGGTAATTTAGATCGGTGGAGGGTTTGTGACTTCGATCGGAGGTTTTTGGAAGAGTTGTCGTAGGCGGAGGTATTTGGTTTGTCCGGAGGTATCCGAGTTTTTGGCTCGAGCGTAGGTTGGGAAGAGTTGCTCGAGCAATGTTTGTCACTCGTCTGGGAGTTGTCTTCATCGGAGGTAATCATCTCCTCTCCATCAGAAGCATATTATGTTTTTATGTAGTTGACCTCAACTAGCTTGTCACTGACATTACTCCTTGTAAGCTTAGAGCACACTAACATTTTGGTACATGATTGTATGTGAAATATTTCACAAAGTGAGATATCATCTTGGATTGAGAATGGTCTCCATTCTTGCTCACTGGGCATTAACTAAGTCAAAGTAGGATATTTGATGACCATTCCCTTATTATTTAGTATGTTGTAATAAAATATATTTATGCCATCACGTGATAAAGATAGTTTTGCTAAGATAATAGCTCAAATAACCAAATAGTTTTGCTATTATCCAAGATAGTTCAAATAACCAAGACAGGTTTGCTAATTAGCTTACCTACGCATAGAGCTAAGGGTGTACTTTGGTAATTGTGTTCTAGCTACTAGCCATGTTAAGTTTTTGGTAGTGGAAAAGTATTTCATAAATACTTTTCCCTTCTAGTACTATCATTGAGTGATGTAATGACACTACATACAATTTCATAAATATGCAAGTGTTATTACAGTGATAAGGAAATGTATTTCAATTGTATAGCAAAGAACTTTTTACTAGGCCCACTGCCATGACCAACTAGAGTAGACAATAGCAAAAGAGGCACGAGTTGCTATAAGTGTTTACAAATAAAATATGCCTTATTATATGCATCACATGCTAAGATGTGTAATAAGATATTGTCATGAGCATGTTGTTGTCCTTTTGTGCACTTAACTTGACTTATAAAATATCGTAACTTGTACAATAAAATATAAATCAAGTAATATCGCATAGTGGCACCAAGTAATTACAGCTTTGGGTGGTATGCTAACTTCGAATCGTTATTTATTTATTTTTTTATTATTTTTTTTTGGTAAGGTATATCGAAGTTTTGGTTCGGGATAAGCTGTTTCATTCGGTGGTTCTAGCTAAGTAGGAGTCCAATTGGAGGTTAGGACGAGTGAGCTTCGATCGGAGTTTAGGTTATCTCGATCGGAGGTAATCGTTAACTCCTACTTATTTTGTCAAGGCTAAGAAAGATATGTATATTTTTACCTCTAAGTTGAGAAACTCCGAGCTTAACAACTTGATCACTAGATACAACATTCCTTTGGAATTAAATCCTCGTTTGCCTGATGCCAACTTTCGAATGTTAGACCTCCCAGATCATGTGATTGGTGTATACACTAGGATTTTTGACTTCTCGGGTGTTAGGATTCCATTTTCCTCCTTTCTTTTAGCTGTTCTTAAACACTTTAAGGTGCACATCTCCCGGCTAGTTCCTTTAGGTTTGCTTAAAATTACTACGTTCGAAGTCCTTTGCCTAAGCCAGAACATAGAGCCTACTGTTGACTTGTTTCGGAAGTTTCAAACACTTTCCAAGCAAGGGGATTGGTTTTCTTTTGCTAAGATTAGACATGTTGAGCATGTATGTATGGATGATAGTAGATCTGTTTTGAAGGAGTGGAAGGAAAAATTTTTCCTGATAGATCGACGGGCCATTCCGGACTATATGCCTTGGAGACATCCAGAGTCATCTATTTCAGATGATTTACTTATTATACACTATAGTCAAGAGGATGTAGATCGGTTATGTGAGCATGTTGTGAAGCTTCGTAGGCTTCCTGAGGGTGTGTTGGTTCTTTCTGGGCTGAGTCGGGCATGGAAGTCGAAAGTGTGCGACCCAGTGCTAAGATGTCGTGACGACACTGGTACGGGGGGAATATGTTTATCTGTTTAAATGTTTTCATGTTGTAACTTGTTTTCTCGTATGTCTCTAACAAAAGCTTCTTTTGCAGTTATGGGCATTTGGGATTTTATGTGTATGCCTTTAGTTGATGGAAGTGAGGTGAGGGAAGAATTTCATGATCAAGGTACTTCCATTCTTGAGGGTGTTGCGGATCCTTGTATGCAATTTGTTCGATTAAATTGCTATTAGAGTCCTACCCTCGAGGAGCTTGCGGCTACCCGGCCTAACCTAAGGTGATGCGCCTTAAAGGCTAAGAACACGGCCAAAAAGCCTCTACTTGGACCGAATTACCCTGTCACGGTCGGGGAGGCGGAGGGTAGATGAAGAGCACTGCTGGTTGGGTCCCATAAGCCACCGCCGAGCCTGGTACGCGATGTCGCTTCCGCGATGATCTGAATGTTGTTATGGATGGTCACGAGATGCGGTGAAGAACCACGGAGGTGAGTACCTAAGCGTTGTTCCCCTTCGAACTTTTGATTCGAGAAATTTGGGCGTGACACATATTGTTATTCTTCGGTAATGGGTTTTGGATGTTCTCCATCTTGAGAATGGATCTCCCGATTAGGGCTAGCGTGGTTGACACCGAAGCAGCTCATGGTAAACGTTTTTTACCCTTTCTTTTATATATATAAAGTTTCTGAATAATGGATTCTTTGTCTTACTCTTATTATCATGCATGTGTATAGGTATGCTATTGGGGATATTCATCCCATTTGTTGAAGCCGAATGACCGGTTCACAATGATATCGGAGATGATGTTAGATCTCAAGCTGACGAGAGCGATGAGTCTGACTATGGTGACTTGCGTTCCGAGTTTAGATATGAGCCTCGAGTGGGAGAAACTACTGGGGCTGAGTTCCTATTGAGACCTCCTAGCATTTACTATATGCCTTACCCTTATGATGATAGTTCTACCCGCCAGATTCCTAAGTATACGAGAGATGAGTGGGATGATGTTCATGCACCGTGCCTTGGGGTTTTGAAGAAAGAAAATTTTAAGGATCCTCAAGCTTGTCGTGACGTTGTTCAGCGAATGATTACACCAGCTGAGGCTCTTCGAGTGGGGGATCTTACTGATGATCAGCTTTCTGACCGGATGAGTGTTCTGACATGTCTTCTGCTTTCCCATGGTAACGAGTTGGTACGCCATGCTTACGGGTCCGATGAGTTAGCGTCTTCTAGCCGCGATGTCGGCGGATTCTCATTGACCGCCGAGAAGCGGACTTGAAAG
Source organism: Chrysanthemum makinoi (assembly GCA_910596185.1). Taxonomy (NCBI): domain Eukaryota; kingdom Viridiplantae; phylum Streptophyta; class Magnoliopsida; order Asterales; family Asteraceae; genus Chrysanthemum; species Chrysanthemum makinoi. The sequence goes on along the minus strand of OU343216.1, from coordinate 150,218,687 downwards.
CTTGGTCCCAATATACGGTTAGTGCCAACAAAGATGTGGCTAAGTTAAATAAGAAACTTGAGAAGTATGATCACAAGAGCATGAAAAGCAAAAAGTACAAAGCGGAGAGAGATGTTGTAAATAGAGAGAGTTGTGGTTGAGGCTGAGCTTGTTGAGGCTAAGTCCAAGTTGGAGGCTTATGAGGCTGAGATGAGGGAGATTAGGGGTGACTTACACAGGTGTAGGGACACCATTGCTGATCGTGATAGGCTTATTGAGAAGACTAGAGGTGCTATTACTTCCTTTTTTTCAGGACGACTTTGAGGTGCTTGTTCGGAGGTTTCTAGGTAGTGGGGAATTTCTAGCGTTCTTCCCAGTGCGACGTTATGGCTTTGTGTGGTTTTGAGGGTGGCTTGCGCGTCTACCGCACCGATGAAGAGTTCTCCCAGATTTCGCAGAAACTTTCTCACTTTGTTCCCAACGCACAGAAGAAACTTGATGATGTTGTGCATGCACTATCGGAGAAGCCATTTCCCTTTTTTAATAAAGTGTGTCAGCATGTTGGGGATTCTTTGTCAGATATTGCACAACTAGAGCCTGACATGGTGACTTCTTCTGGTCAGATGCCTCCCGTTGTCGTGACCCCCTCAGGTGCTCCATCAGTTGTTACTTCTACTACCAAGAGCTTTGGTTATACGTCTACTCCAGAGCATTTGAAGAAGAAGACCTCTTTATTCTGCGTTTCAGCCGTTTGACTTGGTTTCGGCTTGTATTTGGTTCACTCTGTTTATGTATCTGACATTTTATTTATGTTTTAGCCATGTATGACTTATGACTTTGTGAACACTTGTAACATTTCCAGTAGCAATGGCTACTGATGCTTTTGCCTATGTAGTTGGCATTTTGTTTATGTATCAAGCATGTATGACTTATGACTTGAATATACGTACCATTTCAGTAGCATTGACTAGTGACTCACGATGCTTTTGCCATGTAGTTGGCATTTTGTTTATGTATCAGACATGTGTCATTTATGAATGTTTTGTGTTATTCGTTACCTTGGTTGTGTGTTTATTTATCTTGTAGTGTATTCATGCACATTATATATGTACTATTTATAAACACTATGTAACAACTATTGATTCATGCTTGGTTCTTACACACTTGAGCAGGTTTTATCATGCACACATCAAACCATAGCCTGGTTCCCATATACTTGACTAATGCCTTGCAATAATGTTTAAGCCTTACACTTGGATCAATATTTTTTGTGTTTTTTTTTTTGGATGTGGCGTTTGGATCGTTGTCCTCGTGCCAACTTCTCTATCCGGTGTAGCTACTCACCGAAGAGCAATTATTACGCGTGAAAGGAGGAGGTGTTTGCTCCCGACCCTTCTGCTGAGGAGTCAATTATCAAAGGTTGCTCAGCCTAACCACCAATGGTATCGATTTCACCATGGGGAACACATTAGTAGGAGTTACCCTATCGGCGGGTAGCGAGCCGTCCGTCGTTTCATAGCCATACTATAATGGATAAGTTTAACTATATAACTTGCAAAATTGTTGGAAAATTTTGTTTCATTCATATCATGTCGATAGAAACAATATATTAATAATATCTAGAATCGCCTAGAACAAGTCTTATACTTTGAAAATTGCTTCTCAGGAGAGCATACTAATAATAATGAAGGTACTCAGGTGCCTTACATATAGCACTTTGGAGGTTACATGCATGCCAAGTTCTAGGTATCTCTGTCCATTCATGTTAAACAGCTTGTAGGCACCACTCGAAATGCTTGGTCACCTGTATGGTCCCTCCCATTTTGGACCAGAGCTTGCTAGTGCTTTCTACCTTAAGCTTCATTCTTTCTAAGGGCAATTCCCTACTTTGAATTGCACATGGCACCCTTTTGTTGTAGTACCTTTCTACCAACGCGTATCTAGCTTCCCTTATAGGTGCTATCTCCCTTCTTTCTTCCGCAAGTCAAGGTTCAATCGGAGTTCTCTGTCATTGTTCTCTGCGGTTCACTCTAGAGGTTCGGTGCGTAGGCATACCGATCTCTTTGGGATAACGCCCAGTGCGTAGGTCAAACTGAATGGCGTCTCGCCATTACTAGTCTTTTCTTGTTACGTATTGCCCATAACACATTTGGCACTTCCTCCACCCGGTGATCCTCTTTTCTCAATATGGTTTTATTCCATCTAGGAGACTTACATTTTGCTCTTCATGCTCCGTTGCCACGAGGATGATACGAAGTAGAGTGCTCAATCTTGAGTTTTTCAGCCCATGACTTGAAGGGATCATTTGAGGCGGGTTCCATTATCCGTGATGATGGCTGGGATTCCAAACTGCGACGATGTTATCAAATGCAAAGTTTACTACGCTTGCGTTGATAGTAGCCAATGGCTTTGCCTCCATCCACTTTGTGAAATAATCAATTGCCACAATTAAGAATTTGACCCTTCACGGGCCCTCGGGAGAGGTCTAATGTCTATTCCCACTTCACGAATGGCGGCAGCGTCCTTGAGATCATGTCACCCTTGGGAAGTCTTGGTATTGACCAGCGTGAGCTTGACAATTGTCATTTCTCGATCACTTCTCTGTGTCTCCCTGATTGCATTTAGGCCAATAGTATCCTAAGTTCATGATTTTAGCTACACTTGGTCCATCATGCATTCCATGAGCATGTGAACTTCACTGATAACGTATTGGCTTGGAGATTCTCACGCACCTCATTAGTTAATACCGGTAAGACTTTTTATAAGGGACTCCGCCTTCGGTGTAATTTCCAATTTTCCCTAAGAGTTCTAGCTTCCACGAGGTCTTCACGGTAGAGTTCCCTTCTCTAAGTAGTCCGAGATGGAGTCATCAAGTAGGCCCTTCCTCTTCCACTACCATGTTGACCTCCTTGTAGCTCGATGAGCTCATTTAACACCTCTACGGGACTTCCTTAGACAAGTGATCAAAGCTGAACAGTGCTTAACTTGCTCAAAGCATCAGCCTTCTTGTTCTGAGCCACGGGGATGTACTGATCCGAACCTATTAAATGACCCAAATAGCTTGGCATTCATCCATTTTTTCATCTTTTCACCTTTGGCTTCATATGACCTTCCACTTGACTGCTACTAGCTTGGAATCGACAAAAGCATGTATGTATTGTACCTGCATTTCTTTGGCTATCCTTAACCCAGCTAGCAAATCTTCATACTCAGCGTCGTTATTTGAGTTAGAAGTTCAAGCGAGTCGAGGAGTATTCCACATCATCACGGAGCAATAAGAATGAGCCCGACTCCGACCATTATCGTTGGTGCACCGGTATAAAACCTCAAGCCCTAGCCCAGGCCGAGTCAAGTCTTCCGTTGCCGCCCTGATGACTCACGGGATATCTTCCACCATTGGAGTTATTTCGTGGAGGATCATGCAACTCAACGATTAATGCGCCAGAAGTGCGCCAAGACTTGGCCTTTCACTGAGACCATTGGGATATATGCTATCATGCGGCTCTATTTAAACTGACCCACTTTGCTAGCCTTAGGATGCTTGATCTTTACATTTAATACCAGCGATAGGTATATGCTGTAATGACTTTGATCGGATGAGCTTGGAAGTATCTCCTCAACCTTCTAGCTGCATGAACAAGTGCAAGGGTGAGCTTCTCCATGAGCATAGTTTGTTCAGCTCCATGTAATGATCTGGGACATAGTGTATGGGCATTTTGTCTCCCATTCCTGCCATAGCGGCCTTTACACTACCGCTTCTTGGCCGGATAAGTACATCATCAAGGTTTCACCTTTCAAGCAGTAGTGATGGTTGGCTGAGACACAAGTCTTTTCATTTCGGAAATCTGCTTGAGACCTCATCCCTTGAAATCTTTCTTGTTGGTGCATCTCTTCAATGTATCTAAGAAGGGTGAGCCTTTTGCGTTTAGATAAAAGCGGGTGATCACTTCAACACCCTTAGGCATCTGTTTGAGGTTCTTGGGAGAAGGCATGTCCATGACGCCTTTGTTTTTCTCGGGGTAGCTTCGATTCCTTCGGTAGCCACATACCCCAAGAACTTCCCTTTCTTCCATTCGAGAACGAGCACTTCTTTGGGTTGAGTTTCATGTTAATCTTCGAAGAGTAGCAAAAGTTTCTTCCATCCTTGATGATATCACTTCCGTGCGGCTTTTAATACCAATAGGCATAAGCTTCAAACTTTACCCGATCGATCCTTGAATGGGAGTCCACAAGCTGGTATGTTGCTCCGGCGTTCTTTAGACCAAAAGGTACAACAAAAAGACTCCTTCCTCCGTATGAAAAGCGGTCTTCTCCTTATCTTTCTTGGCCATCCGGATCCGGTGATAGCAACACATGCATCTAGGAAGCACTTGTACTTGAATCCATGAGAGACTCCTCTTCCGGTCGATCTCCGGAGGATAAAGGTCTTTGGGGAAAGCTTTGTTAAATCTTTGAAGTCTATGCATTCTCAAACCCCATCTACCTTCTTCACCAGGGTTGGAGACCCAATTGAAGGTCTTGTACTCGTTCACAATCGACCTTGAGCCATTCGTTGACCCGTCGTCACTACCTCTATGCGGAACTAGACTCGTTTCTTCTGCACCTTTGGCTCGACATGCGGGTAAGTGTCGCGGTGTAGGTTATGTGAGGATGCGGTCGCCATCGTCTTTGATCCATGCAAATCGTCTGCGCATTTCTCTGAGATGCAGCTCTCCTACATTCTTTGGACAAAAGCCCAGATTGTCACGAGCTGCTGGATAGTTATCATTCACACGCTTCTTACTACGGTTTTGATGCTATCTCCTTAGTGTTATCCGGAGCGACCCCTCACGGGTCTCGTGAATGGAGTCTCCTGCTATTATGCGGCATCCGGTTTCCGGTCTCATGGTAGAGCTCCTCATCGTGAGTTTGTGTTACGCGAGGCCCATGAGCTCGAGACACGCTATTCGTGTTCAGATCAGGCTTCGAGCGGATGCTCAAGCACTCCGGTGAAGCATTGTGCCTCTTCGATGCTGCATTCCTTAATGTCTCTTTGCTAGTTATGATTGTGGCTACTTCCCCAGAGGTGGGGAATCTCATCATGGAGTGAATGGTTGAGGCCACGACCCTAAGCTCATCCCCGTTCTTCCATGTAGCGTTATACGAAGACGGACTATCGACCTTGAACTCCATCACTGATTCGGGTCTGCCATACTCCCATGGTGATTTCCAATCGATGACTCCAGTGGGTAGCTAACTTCTCGGGAGAATCCTGGCGGTATCACGGACTCCTTTAACATTCACCTTATTCGATAATCGAAAGTTTTGAAAGCAATGCTCATACATGATCTCAATGGCTTGCCCCCCATCTACATATACTCTTCTCACCGGAAGCTTCAATCAAGGCTTGACTATGATGGGAGTATCTACCAAGCGAAATCGGGGGGGATTTATCTCATTATCCATCCAATGCTCCACTCCCTCATATGGTCTCTTCCGGTACCCCTGAGATCTTACCATGCTAATGACTTTAGCTTTTCCTTTATAGCTCCTCTATTTTGGGTTTCCTTGTCGTATGTCTTTCACAAGTGAGCTAGCTTCGGGCCTTCTTTCTTCCTCAATCACCTCTCTTGGTAGTCATTAGTGTTGTGGCCCCTATCTTGGTGATATTCACAAAACTTATGCATATTCTTGCTTTCTGGAGTACCGACCAATGGAGGAGGAGGAGGAAAGTTTACGTTATCCATGGCGAGTATCTCCTTGGAGTCTTGGTTAGAGGGTGAAGCCATTCTTCCCCATGCACGAGCACAGGATTCCCATGTTTGACCTTGACCTCTTACATTATTTCGGTTTCTAGACCCATTTAAATTTGCCAGGACCATGTCTCCCTATCGGGCCTCTCTCCCAATCGGAACCTTAATGACTTGGTGGTACTTTGTAGTCTGCTCTGATGAAGGCTCGACTCTTTTCCACATCGATCAAAAACTGCTTAGGGATTTTGTCATTAAGCTTCTTGGCCAACTCGATAGCGTGGCCATGCATGAACGCGGATATCACAGTATCGGTACTCCCGATGTGTGAGCTTTACGCCTTAAAGCGGTCCTGGCGGCAGAAGTCCTTAGTTACGCTTTGGCTTGTCCCATGAATCTCAGCGGATCTTTATAGCACCTCTTTTGTTGGGAGAATTCTTCCGAGGAACTTTAGCGGCTCAATTCACCAACCCATCAACACTTTTGGGTCTAGGCTATCAAACCAATTCCTTGGCGAGCCACCCAAAGTCGTGAAACACCTTACCACACACGCATAGGCCACTCCTCTTGCTCAGCCCAGTAGTAGAAGATCATGAGATGATCATTCGGATCCTTGTTTCCTGTACACCCGAATGTTGGAGGCTTTGGCCCCTCGATGATACCTAAAGCGCGTAATCCGAGAGGTGAGCGGTAGGCTTAGATTTGTTTGTAAAGGCGTGCTCGGATCCTACGAGCTATACTGAACATATATCGTACTGCGATTACAGGCTTGACTTCTTCCTCCTAGAGGCTCGGCGGGGCGAGACTCGACTTGGCCTCTTATTTTACTGGATGCGCCTCGTCCCCGGACCTATCGAAGCAAGAGACTTGAAAGCCCACTTTCTTGCGATTTACTCTTGGGGTGCTTCCTTCGGATCGTGACTGCTCCTTCCAGACTTGATGACCCATCGGAGGAGTATCCCTGGTTTCCTCCACGGCCGGACTCCTTTGGGAACTTTAGGCTTCGGCACTTGTTGATCCTCGTGCGAGCTTGCGGTTGCCTTCTCCTTCCCCTTGTTATCAAGTTCCTTAATCATGGTTCTTAACACATGTGTTTCTTTCACATCTGTGGAGAAGGTCCTTCTGAAATTTGGTCAGGAGGAAGCGAGTGTCCCTCGGAGGAGTTCTCCTAGTCCCCTACGACACGGTGTTCATGTTCTCACCTTCCTCCGGATGAGGACTTCCCATACCACCGATCCATTGCTTAAAGCTCGATAGATTGGTATAAGGGTCCCACGGATAAGCCAATGTTTGAACAAAAGTTCGTGGATGCTTTTCAACCCTAAGCGGGGAGACTCGGCGACTCCTTCTTCTTGTTGGGTGAAATAGAGAACACCGTTAGCTCGCCCGGGTTTTAGTCGAGACCAAGCTCGTGAGTAAGTACTTGGTAAGGTGAGTAATAAGTGTAGTGACAAGTAAGTAAATAGGATGGAGAGAAGTCTATCTCGGGTGTGTGTGTGTAAAAGATCCATGTTCATGTGTGTGAACCATTCCTTTTTATACACTACGAGATTAGCTCCGCGACATATTTCTTGTGGAAGCTAAGTTGTCTTCTAGGAGAAGCACATAAGGCAGTGACGAGAACGAGGCTTGGTCTTGGGGTCAATGTTGTCTTCATGCTATTGTGGACGGGACGCACATTGCTATTAGGTACATCGCCATTATACGTGGTAATGGGTTAATGGGTTAATGGGTTGTGGAGTGTACTGGATTACGATGAATAGGTTCCACCTCTGGCGGAACACCTTCTCTGAGTAGGTATTGCCCTCTGATGAGCATTGCCTCTGAGTAGGTATGCCTCACGGTAGACATTGCCTCACAGTAGACATGCCTCTGAGGAAGTAGGGTGATTATGTCTTAGAAATATTTGGAGTTAATTGTGATTGTCTCTTCCGGAGTATCCGGAGGAGGACATACCTCATCAGTTAGTTTTATAAATATTTTTTTTCATGGCAAAACTATCATGCAAACAAAAACCAATAAATGAATATTTTGAAATAACATGTACAGTCAATATACTGATATAGCATGTGTATGAATTTAGATTAGGAAGTTGGACTCCACTCTACATTATATGTGAAAAGTCAAATAAGAATGTATGAGTTTGCCAAATGTATATATTTGAGTTTTTGAAAATTGACAAGGACACGTGATTGATTATAAGTTTATATTTTCGTTTCTGTAAAAAGTTTAGTGAGTCACTTGACGAGGAACCATGTAACATACATTCCACACCCTAGCCGAAAGGCATTTTCAACCATTTGATTGACGAAAATGATGACAACATGAGTTTATGATGACTCGATAGGGCGTTTAATTAAATACACATCAGTTAAAACGTGAGAAAAGAAAAATGATATGAATTAGAATCTCATTGCTAAAAACTATTTTTTTTCAAGTGATGAAGTATCATCTCCTCCGGATATTTCGGAGGAGCTACAATCATTCTTAGTCTATCTCTTATGAAAGATTAGGAAAGTCATTACACGCTGGAACGGTCCTCAGGAGAAGCTAGGGTAGTAACGGAGGTTATGCTAGGTCCGGAGGAACTAATTTAACAGAGCGGCAAACGATGGCCAGACAACCATTGTATGATGTAGTACGAAAGGAACAATGCTAGGCCCACAACGATCGCTGAGCACGTTACGACAACCCAATCCCCGAAAGCTAAGGCTCGTACCAACGGCGATTCTCTCGCTGTAC
>OU343216.1:150183191-150210137 GCA_910596185.1 Chrysanthemum makinoi | reverse complement strand
TAATCAAAAGGAAATTTGTTTTGTACAATTGGATCCAGACCTTGGCTAAGGTTATGTTTTCAAAAGATATTTATGCATGTTTGAACAATGGAGTTTAAAGTTTGAATCCTGATCCTTATCGGTTAAAATGTTTAAAAAAGCAAGTCACAATTCTCCTCAAAATCTTTCAAAACAATTTAAATCAATAGAGATCACAAATCTCAAAGGATTTGAAAATTGTGATCGGAGGAGAATTTGTGATTTAAATTGATTTAAAAGCGATAATTCAATAAATGGTTTTGAAATTGATTATCAAGATCTCCTCCCTACATATGCCAAACGATTTCAAATTTTCCAAGCATGTGTTAAGGGGGAGCATTTATCTTAAACCATAAATGATTAAAAACGTGATTGATTTGTCTCAAAGTGCATGTTCCCTCTAATATGTGCAAAAGTCTTTCGATTCTCGATGCACATATTGAGGGGGGGCAACTTTTAGAAAACCACATCCTTTCCCAAAATATCTTTAACTAAGTATTTAAAATACTAATTTTGATCGGGAAAGTAATGTCGATATTTTTAGATAATGTAGATCAAAGAAGTGAATTCTTTATTCTCGATCTGAGATTTTCAAGTCCTTTTGCCTCCATGTGCCAAAGCTATTTCAAACATATAATGCACATGTTGAGGGGACTTTTTGAAATATCAAAAACAATTTAGGTACAAAATGCTTTGATCATGTATCACGTGCACCGGATTGATTTTCAAATGGTTTTCAATTGGTTTCAATGGTCAAGAACAATACCAAAAGACCGACCAAATTTATCTTATGCATGGAGATATAAGGATGGTTAGGTTAGGTATTAGTTCCCACGATCCCGCCAGAGCCGGAGGGATCTACCAATGGACAATCCACTAGATAGTGTAGAAGTCCTTAGGTATGATGGAAAAAGGAGAAATGGGAAGAGTGCGGACTGAGATAGAGCTAGAACTGGAACAAACCCAAAAGGTTCTAGTCATGAAATTTCGGTAAGCATCAAGGGGTTGAAGAATGAAAAAGAAATGAATGAGAAAAGGGTGAAAAGAAATAGCCCTCCATTATTTCAACTTTAGGCGGTAAACCGGGTTCAATTCATATGCTACCTGGTGGTTACCAAGGTAATGCGGTGATTGAAGACAAGACGTCATGGACCCGGACGACCGCACTACAACTTCCCAAGCTACTCAAGTTCCTCTTAAAAGGACTTGTTTCATTCTCACGGGAACCTACATTATCTATCGACTTTCTCTTAGAGATGGTTGATATTGAAGAAGGAGACCACATCCATAGTCTCGGCATAGGAACCAAATGTGCACTATTGAGTCTAGAGCCACGAGATCATCAATAAATCTCATTAAGGACACAGTCAATGAAGACTCACTGTTTTCACACAATGTGGAAAATGAGAATATATCTTTAGAGTCCTACGCATTATCCTTGTGGTATTGCGAACATCTCGAAAGTGATATGTTCACATATTCACAATGAAGATGGAAAACCTTCTAGAGCCAACATCAAACAAGCTCTTGGTAGGTGACATGTGAGATCTATACAATAGATCAAACTTGTGACAACTGGGTTGAAACAATGGGGCGATTCAATATTGAATCAACCTTCGCCCGGAAACGGATCGACGGATACCTTTGAAAAAAGTGTCGTTGTGCTTAAAAAATTATTTCTCTAGCACATCGACCGTGTATTAATATTTCAAAATAAAAGGTGTTTATGACTGATAACTGATTGTCCTTAAAACCTTCGTTGTATTGCAAAACACTTTATATTAAGCAATACACGATTGTTTGTCAAATCTCTTTTCATCAATCGATGAATCACAATTATTTGGTTCACTCACTCCATGTTGTCTTCTTTGAGAAGTTCCTGTTTGAGAACATTTAGAGCAAACCGCGAAACCTGTCAAGGAAATTCTTCGAATTATACCGACAGCGCAGGTTTGTACTCGATAAACGGGAACCGTGGGCTGTACCTCAATTCAACGAAAGTGATCAAAGACACTTTCGTGCACTTTATTCTAACTTGTTGTATGCAGTACACCCAACGCTGTAGCCGATAAGAATTGAGAAGTCAATCCATAGCCGCATGCTCACATATCCCATTCATATCTAAAGAATTCATGATAACGCATAACTTATCAAGCGACTCGATATTTTCACTCCATGCTTCTGCTACGCTGCTGCAAATATCATAAATCAACAAAAGCTTTCACAACTCTGATGAGAAGGCATCATGATCCACAATGTGAGCATGTCGGTTCCAAAAGTCACAACTTCATATGTTGGCAACACTACAAAGGAAGAATCAGAGATTTATGGTAGCTGATGATCTCAAATCTGGCTTGAAACTCATCATCACGTGGATCAGTTAAAGATCTCCACTTGGATTAACGAAACATGCATAACATGAAGAATCAAAGACTACGGGCTTCAGAGCAAAGAACTTAATCAAGAATCCAAGAAATCTCTAAATGTAATATCTGTTTATATTCAATGTAAATTGAGATGACCTCCTTAGGGGAGATTGTTAGGATTTAGAAAATTCCGAAGTTAAAGTGTCGGTCACCTCAAGTATATGTATTCGTTAGAAAGCTCGTAGTCGTAGTCATGTTATGTTAATAAGTAGTTTTATAAGTAACACCGTGGAGGACGGACGGGTCTTTACCCACTGTATGCCTGATCCACAACCCGTAGGAGGCGTGTCTTGTAAGAAACTATAAATTGTTGGAGTGTATCTCCCAGAACAGGGTTAAGACAATCAATGACAGTAGCAATACCACTAGGTGGTTACCGGATATCACTTGGAATCGTGTGATCACTTTCCAAAGTAAACTATTCGGCCCAATCTCTAATGCACAGGTATCACGAATATCTACTTGGGATAAGACCAAATGCGGTTAGAGAATTAGGCACAATTCTATAACCCTTTAAGCTAATAAGTGTTTCGTTTTACAGGTCTCTTTCATGCATAATCAGATCTCCTATTTATAGGAGGTTACTCTTAGCTAGTCAAATGGAATTATGAGTATTAATCGGCCCATTAATAACCTCATAATTATCCCCATTATAGCCATTAGTGGTTACATGACCAATTAAGCGTGGTCATTAGCGGTTGTAATCGCCATTTAGCAAAAGATTTTAACACTAGTAGTACTTTAACACTAGCGGTACTTTCATACCATTAGCGGTACTTTCACACTAGCGATACTTTCATAGTGCTATCGGTGGATATATTGCCTTGAATCATTAAACTTCGGTGAAACACTTCGCTATCGTCAATTGGAAACCACAAGCAAGTACTTTTCCTGGCGATACTTTCTACTAGCACTACTAATACAAACCACTACAAGAGTCAAGGTGTTCATGGACCTTATGGGTGTACACTCCGTACCTCCTAACCCATTTACAAGGTGTGAACTAATCCCACAAGTGCACTAAATTTTCCAACAATCCTCCCAAATTTAGTTCACTTCCTTTGCATGAAAAATAAACATCAAGCAAAACATGTGCATAAACGAAAATGTCATGAGGATTGAATTTTCATCTTAGTAAATTACATGTTTCAAATATTCGAGAATCAAAGGTGTTCTAAGAATTGAATCCTTCAACCCATTTGAATACCTGAAGATAAAATACACACAAGTTTTCAAACACTTAAAAGCTCCCGACACTATGCTTACAAACCATGTGTCCATATCCAAATTCATAAATGTTGTAAAAGCTAAAAAGTCCAAAGCTTCCTAAAGCAAAGAAAAACTTCAACATTTACATAGGTGGTTCCTCTTTATTCTCGCCCTGCCAAGCACTTTTCAAAGAAAATTAACCATTAAGAAGTAAAGACTTCATCCTCCTTCGGAGGTTAGAGCACAACCTTGGGATGTAAATAAAAACATGTGCTCCAAATTAGGTCAGAATGTTTCAACTTTCCACATTGAACTCAATTCTCCCAAGTTTCCTCGGGAGGGAGTTGGGTGTAACCTAGCATTCATTGACTAAGTTGGACTTAAACCCATCCTTTAGACTTTATAACCAAGTTCTAGCTTGACCCCCTTCACAAGTGATCGGCTAAGTTCTGTTGAGATCTCACAACCTCTATAGATACCACCCAATTCATGATAAGCTCAGCGAATCATGCTATGTGGAAACACCTAAGTGTCTAGACTTACCATTGTACATCCGGCTATAAGCCTTAGCCAATGTAGCTGCACTATCACAACGGATAGAAATAGGTGCTATAGTTTTAGGCCACAATGGAATCTCAAGAAGCAAGTTTTTCAACCATTCAGCTTCTTTACCGCCAGAAATGCATTTTATAAAGCCACAAATTTAGATTCCATTGTTGAACTGGTGATGCAAGTTTGCTTCTTGGATGCCAAGAAATTGCACCTCCACCAAGTAGGAATACCCAAAATTTGGTAGGCTAATTGTCTTGGTTATCTTGAATCCAACTTGCATTAGTGTATCCTTCCAACACTGATGGGTAACCAATATATGAGAGACTATAATCCATAGTTTTCTTCAAATACTTCAGTACCCTTTGAACCGCTGCCGCTGATGAGCACTAGGATTACTAGTATACTGCTCAATTTTCCCCTTGCAAAACCAATATCGAGTCTTGTACAAGTCATGGCATACATCAAGCGACCAATTACCTAGAATACTCGAGTTGAGATACGGCTTTGCCATTATTAGGCATCACCTTCTCACAAGTATCCATAGGTGTACTCACTGGAGTACAATCAAAGTAATTGAATTTCCTCAAAGACTTTCAATATAATGAGACCGAGAGATAGAAATTCTATTACTTTTCATGTTTAATCACTTATACCAAGGATAACATCAGCCTCCCCATGTCTTTCATGGAGAACCTTGATGACAAAAATTCCTTTGTCAGGACAACCTGATTTTGGTGAGTCATAAAGTCAACATGTCATCAACATATAGACAAATCATGACTCCTTTACCAGATTCATCAAATTTGCTATATCACATTGAAGGTTCTACTGGTTAAGAACATAACCACTGGAAAAAACCACTTCATCAAATTTTTGATGCCATTGCTTAGGTGCCTGCTTAAGTCCATTGTTAGGAATTAGAAATTCCAGGTATTAAAGAGTCGGTCACCTCAAGTATATGTAATCGTTAGAAAGCTCGTAGTCGTAGTTATTTGAAGATAAGTAGTATTTAGTTAAGTAACACCGTGGAGGACGGACGGTCTTTACCCATGTATGCACGATCCACGGCCCGATGTGTGGCGTTTTATGTAAGACTATAAATACTCTCTACCTCCCAAGGTAGAGAGTTGGAGCTCATAATAATATCTTTCACTTTCTCTCACTAAGTTCCCTAAACCTCTAACTTTCTCTCTCTAGAATTCCATCTATATGCTACCTTGTGTTATGGTTTGATGTGTATGTGAAAAGTTATATCTTACAATTGGTATCAAGAGCCATGGTTAGATCATATCTTACACATCTTTGGATTTCTAGTGGTTTTTAGGTGGTTTTAAGTTTGAAAAAGTTTAGTGGTTTTAGCATCATTTGATTGATTTCTAGTGTTAAAGTTTTGATTTTGGTTGTACTTTTATGTTTAGAATCATCAAAAGTGTTTAGGTTTTCATTTGGTAAGCTTGAATCATCTTGGTTGGGTTGTTTTGGATTGAAAAGTGAGGTTTATATGGTTTTTCAAGCTAGCGACTTAGCTCACGGAATAGTTTCTTGGTAGCGACTTGCTTCACATTTTTGTAGCGACTTACGGTGTTGGAACTAGCGAGTTAGATCTAGCGAGTTAAAGTACAAGTAGTGGATTCTCCACTACGGGTAGCGACTTATGGTAGCGACTTGGTCGATGGCGAGTTGCTCTTTAGCGACTTGTGTCTCTAGCGACTTGTGTAGCAATTCTTTGCCAAAATTTGGTTAGCGACTTAGTGCGTAGCAAGTTACTACTTAGCGACTTGTATTTACATTAGCGACTTGGGACTCTAGCGACTTAGGGGTGTAGCGAATTAAGGGTTAGCGACTTAGTGCATTAATTTCTAGCGACTTAGTGCACTAATTTCTAGCGACTTAGTGCATTATCTTCTAGCGATTTAGTATTTTATCATCTAGAGTCTTGAGTGATTGTTTCCGGTTTTCTCTTGATTCAGTAAAATCCCGTGAAAGAATCCATTTCGGTTTAATCATAGAGCTATAAAATCCGTATAATCTGTTAACATGTCTACCAAGCGTTCCCCTGTTATCTCCACATTTGCAGAAGATGTTCAAGCGGTGGTTGGATACTCGTCCACCCATGCTTGAGGCCGACTACGACTCTTGGGCTCAAGCGAATTAGCTGTATTGCCTTGGAAAGGAAAATGGTGTCAACATTCTCAAATCCATTGATGAAGGACCATATCGAGTTGAGACGACTAGAGACTTACTTGATACTAATGCGAGATGGTACTCTGTTTACGGAATTGGCGGACCTAAGATGTATGATGAGCTTGATGATAAGGATAAAAGAGATTTGATGCAGATATCAGGGCTTCAAACATTGTTCTTCAAGGTCTTCCTAAAGACATCTACAAGTTGATCAATCATAACACGATGCTAAAGGCGGTTTGGGACAATGTTAAGATGCTTCTCTCGGGTTCGAATTAACTATGGAAGACAGAGAATCCCAACTCTATGACGAATTTGAGCATTTCAAGATGAAACCGGATGAGAGTGTCTATGAGTACTATGTGAGATTTCATAAGTTAGTTAATGACATGAGGAACATCAGAATGACTATGCCTAACATTTAGTTGAACTCAAAATTTGTGAACAACATGAATCCCGAATGGCACAAGTTTGTTACATTGTGAAGCTCACTAAAGGATTGAAGAATACAAACTATGAGCAACTCTATGCCTTCCTCCTTGAGAATGAGAGACATGCTATGTTTGAAAAATTAATTCTCAATCGGTTCAAAACCAACCGAGGAGAGACAAGCTCGTCTAATGACTCTCTGACTTTCTACTCAAACATCGGAATCACAACCAAAGCATCACAAGTCATACCCTTGGGTAATGGTAATCACAAACTCATTCATGATCCTATGTACAAACAAGTCGATCTTGATACTCACGTGGGTAGCTTCATTAATCAACTAGCTCTTCTCATCAGTCAAAACATGAATACTCTCCCACCAACCAACAACAACCTCGAGCGCATCTAACCCACACAATCAAGCCACTATTAAAGATGGAAGGATCGTGGTGCAACCATGCAGGGAAAGACGGTATGATCGGGGGCGAGGTGGAGTGGGAGAGGTTATGTTGGAAACGAGAATCGAGGAAGGAATGGTAACCAAGGTCAAACTAAGCTCATCAAATGTTATAAGTGTGGTGGAGAGGGACACATTGCAAGGAACTGTACATCTCCAAAGCGCCCTGAGAATCTTGATTGCCTTGAGAGAAGATGCTTTGGCTCAAGCTCGGGACAATGGTGCTACTCTGGAATGAAGAGGAATTGCTATTTCTTCTTTGAAGGCAATGCCAAGACCTATGATGCGAGATGTGGATGAGCGGCCTATTCGGGAGATAGGTCACAATCATCGAGAATGCCTTTCAAGTCGTTGTGATGCATCACGACTCGATGTGGATGATGGACCTCGGCACACACAATTTTTATGGCTAGCATTTCTCCAATGGTTTCTCCCAAGGTCTCCTCTTCATCACTAGCTGGGCCATCCCATGACAAGCTCATCTCAGAGGTATTAAAACTATACGATGATCTTGATGTGCACGGATGCATGACAAAGTACAATCAGCTGAAACTATTGAATCAAATATTGAAAATATGGGTAATATCAATATTGTCCCATATGATCAATACGTGAAACAAAGTGAAAGTGAAGTTGTACCAAGTGATGCATCTTCTGCAGTCAACAATGACTCTGTTTGTGATGAATACCGCATGTGCCCTGATGATTCCATTATTTCTGAACTAAATGCCTATAAAGAGCGTGTTGCTATTTATGAACAACGTGCTAAGTTTGAGTTGACCACTCGTGAGCAGGAAATGGATAACCAAGTAAGTACAGTAATTAGAAAAGTAAGTTTAGAGAAGAAATATTGAAACAAGAATTAAATTCCTTGCAAGAAAAACTCTCTAAAACATCTAAACAAAAACAAGAACTTCAAGAAAATGTGAAAATGCTTAAGCAAGAATTTAATGCAAAGGAATCAAAACTCTTGAGAGATTTTTCTAATCTGAAAACTTTGAAAAACAAACTTGAGAACAAGTTGTACATCCAAGGAAACACCATTCGGGCCGCTCACATGGTCACTAAACATGAGTCTTAGCGATAAGCATAGCATTCCCCTTGTTGAGGAACCGAATCCTGAGGTAATTAAAAAGGCTAGAAATGCTCATAAGGTGCTTTATGATGGTAATGAAATTCTTAAGCCTAGGCAGAAACCTAGTTGCGTTGAGTGCACCGAGGAAGATAAGAAATCAGATGAAGTCACTAGGGAAAGGATGAACAAAAACTAGATGACCCGAAATGCAAAGAGAAAAAGATTATTATCACTCCCCATGACTACAAGAAGGAAAACTGGATTTCCTTGAACATGTTTAAGCCTCAAACATTGATGACCCCTGAACAAGTGTTACGGAAAAAGGATATGGACTTGCAAAAGGCGAAAATCTTGTTGAAAAGAATCCCCTTGTAGGAAATTCCTAAAGCGTGAGTATCCTCCAAATACACCAATGCATTTAGTTCCTAGAACTATTGCCACTAAGAGCAAGACCTTAATCAGTCAATATGTTATTCTTCAACTATTTACCATTTTGAGAAAACTTGTAAGAAAAGGATCACACCTGGGATAGCGAAGGGGAAAGGGGTTTTGAGCAAATGAAAGAATGTTATTTAAGTGAGGTCATGCCTTTCTTTAAACAACTAAAAGATCATTTTGAGAGTCTTAAAAGGGGACAAAATCGATATTAAAGAAATGGAAAAGGAATTTGATGCAATGGTAGTTGAAGTTAGTGATTATGGGCGTGCACTAAAATATAATGAGATTGAGAGGAAGAACTTGCATACCTTAAATGAGACTCTTATTCCTGAATGTGTTGCTCAAGATATCTTTTCCTTTGCTTCAAATTGCTCTATTAATGCTTCCAAATTTCATGAACTATCTGTGGCCTGAAAGTCTCCCATGATCGTGTCATTGAGCTTGAAAAACTAATTCTGAACTAAATGAGAAAATTGAACTGGATGATCACAACAATTTGGTTAAACATTTTTCTAAACTGGAAGTTGAGCATTTTAATTTACAACTAAAATATCAACATCTTAAAGAAAATGTTAAAACTTCAGATATCAAGACATCGTCGGATGCTCGAGTTTGATGCGAGTTTTCAAATTAACAAGCGTGATGAGCGATTCAAGCTCGATTACACGATCGAAAAGTTGAAAGCCCAAATCTCTCAATTAAAGGGTCAAGCGAACAATATGACAGGCTCCCAAATCCCTCCTCCTTTAGATTCTCGGAATTCTCAAACTTTTCATCTTCAAAACTTAGTTGATGCCTTACAAAAGGAAAGCGAGAGTTTTCTAGAAGAAAATGAAAAAGTTAAGCGACATTTTAAAGAGTTATATGATTCAATGAAAGTCACCCGTGACCAAAACAACGAAAAAATAACGTCTTTACAAAAGGAAATTGAGAATCTAAGAAGTCAGGGAAATGGGAAGCTGCCACTTGTTTTCAATAAGAATGTTGTCTCAAAGTCACCCTTAGGCTGCAAATACCTTTGTGAGTTAAATATATTCCTCCTCATCTTAGGAATAATGAACATGCTTTTCATGAATCCTGTGCTCACCTTAAGGATAGTCTAGAATGTCTCAGTGAGATTGTCGAAGAGGATTTCATTAACAAACCTCTTGATAGTGAAATTAGGTTTGCTTGCCTCCGGGCCAAACGATCTCAAGAGTTGCTAGAATGTGTAATTGCCACATGCCCAAAATCCTTAACCTTAGGTGAAAAAGGCAAAGCTGTGATGCCTTGTTCTATGCCTAGTGCCAAGCAGGAAATCCGTTCTATGCCAGTCTTAAAAAGGAAACACTAATGTGCCTTCAAGTAGTTGATTCGGATATGTTAGTGCTAAGAAAGTGAACTTTAGTGTGCACGCAAAAGCTCAAATCACAGTCTTAAAGTATACACTAATGTGCCTTCTAGTACTTCAGATCCTTGCACATCAAGTTCGGGAATGCAAAAATTAGATCAACCAACTAATGTTCCCATTCCCTCTACAGGAGTAATCAGTGACTTTAAAGCGAGCGGGTCAAAGTCTCAAGACAATACAAGGAATGATAGGACCTTGCAAGCTAAGAATGTGCATTGGAAAAGAGTAGAAGACCAATCTAGGAACTTTAGGCTTGAGTTGAATAAAACGAATCGTGTTGATACTAGTATTAGCCTTAAAGGCGTCTTGTAATTAATTGAATTACGATACTATCGCAAACCTTGTAATGTTGCATGCTTGAATTACTTTGCTAATCATGAATGTGGTGTGAATGCTTTGTCTAATCTTTGTCAAATGCCCGTTAAAATTGCTAATGCTAATAAGCGTGCAAATAAGGCAAAAAGGCAAAAACGAAAGATTGTTAGAAAACAGTGGAAACCCACGGGAAGAACTTTTATAAAGATAGGTTATTATTGGATACCTTTTGGTCATAAGAATAATCAGTTTTGTTCTCAAACTGCTAAGATTATGCCCACTAGAAAATGGATGCCTCTTGGTAGAACTATTCCCTTAAGAAGTAAACATACTTTGAATAGGGCAAATCTGACACCAAACATTGCATCTATTCCCAATGATTCCATTGCTTCTACTTACGATATGGATGTTTCGATTACGATGTGGGTGTTCCAAATCTGTTACTAACCAAATGGAACCCATTCTTGCATGGGGATCCCAATTATCGATTATCCATTTTTATGCGTGTTCAAGCTGCGGATCGTTCAAATGGATTACGTAATTTTGGACTCAGCTGTTCCAAGCATATGGAGCCGGTCGGCTCATGAACTTCGTGAGCAAGTTCATCGGGGCTGTTAGATTTGGTAATGATCATTTCGGTGCTATTATGGGTTATGGAGATTATGTTGTTGGTGATAGTGTCATCTCGAGAGTCTACTATGTTGAAGGGTTGGGTCATAATCTTTTCTCCGTTGGTCAATTACGTGACTCGATCTAGAAGTTGCCTTGAGAAAACATACACCTTTGTTAGAGATCTTAATGGTAAGGAAGCTGTTAAAAGGAACTTCGTGGGTCAAACCTTTACACCATCTCTATCGATGACATGATGAGGGCTTCTCCAATCTGCTTGTTATCAAAAGCTTCAAAACAAAGTCATGGTTATGGCACCGTCGTCTCAATCACTTGAACTTCGGCACCATCAACGATCTTTCGAGAAAGGACCTAGTTGTAGGTTTACCTAGACTAAAGTATGAAAAGGATCATCTTTGTTGCATGTCAATTGGGAAAAAGCAAGAAGTATGCCCATAAACACAAACCTACTAACTCGTCACGAAGTTCTTCATATGATTCATATGGACTTATGTGGACCAATGAGAGTACAAAATATCTTTGGGAAGAAATATGTGTTAGTTGTGGTTGATGATTACTCTAGATTCACATGGGTCAAGTTCATAAGGACAAAGGATGAAACTCCTGATATCATCATCAAACTCATCAAGCAGTGCGAGGTTCGACTTAACAAAAGCGTCGAATTGTCGAGCGGACAATGGAACGCGAGTTTGTCAACAAACAACTTAATGAATTCTATGAAAGCGTTGGAATCGGTCATCAAAGAAGTATTTCACGAACTCCTCAACGAGCGGTGTAGTTGAAAGCGAAATCGGACTCTTGTTGAAGCCGCTAGAACAATGTTGATTTACTCAAAGGTTCCAATGTTTCTGCGTGAGGCAATAAGCCCTGCATGCTATACACAAAATCGTTCCCTAATCCACACTGTACATGGAAAAACTCCAAATGAACTTGTCCACAGAGAAAACCTAATCTCTCTTTCCTTCGTGTGTTTGGTGCATTGTGCTATCCAACTAATGAGGGTCAAGACTTAGAGAAACTAAGGGCTAAAGCGACATTGGAGTATTTGTAGGATATGCACCAAACAAAAAGGGATACCGAATCTATAACAAAAGAACCCAACATATCATGGAAACCATTCACGTTACGTTTGATGGTGCCGGTCAAATGGCTCTGGACAATCCAGCTCGGGACCCGCACTTCAAAGACAGTCCCATTGGTTCATCTCTTGTTCCAAACTCTACTCAAGAAACTCCATATGTACCCCATCGAAGATGATGTAAAGAAATTGTTTGATCCTATGTTTGATGAACTGTATGATTCAAACACGAATGAGGTAATGATTCACAGCAGAGAGGATGCTCATATTCCTGTGAATGAAGTCAATCCTTCGGTCTCAATATCTTTAAGTCAAGAAGCACCTGCTGCGATCCTTGATCTCATCAACAAATCATCATTCTTCAAATGTACATCATGGAAATGTTTATGGCATCAATGATGAAGTTAATCCCTTTGCTACTCCCGAAGATGCTCCATTTGAAAACATATTTGCTACTCACGAATCATCATCGAACCATCTTCTTGGGAGACATCGACTTCGGCTACCTCGGTTCCTCAACAACTGCCACATGAACACCTTAGAAAATGGACTCACGATCATCCATTAGACAACATCATTGGAAATCCCTCTCGTCCTGTATCAACCAGGAAACAACTTGCAACCGATGCCTTATGGTGTTTCTTCAACTCCGTACTTTCTAAGATCGAACCAAAAGATGTTATTACCGCCATGAATGAAGGCGGTGGTTCAATGCCATGCAAGAAGAAATTCATGAGTTTGATTGACTAGATGTATGGGAGTTAGTACGCTCCGTGTGCTATGATTATAGCTCTCAAATGGATCTTCAAAGTAAAACTTGATGAGCATGGTGATGTGTTGAAGAACAAGGCTCGTTTAGTTGCTAAAGGATATCGTCAAGAGGAGGGTATAGACTTTGAAGAATCTTTTGCTCTTGTTGCTCGAATCGAGGCAATCAGAATCTTTCGGCTACGCTGCTAGTAAGAACATGGTAGTGTATCGGATGGATGTGAAGGCGGCATTTACGACGGAGATCTTAAAGAAGTCGTCTCACGTCGGCCAACCCTGAAGGATTTGTGAATCAAGAGCATCCTACTCCGCGTTTATGCGTTGAAGAAGGCTCTCTACGGTTTAAAGCAAGCTCCAAGGGCATGGTATGATACATTGTCAAAGTTTCTTCTATCATCCGGATTGATAAAGGAGCAGTTGATCCTACATTGTTCACCAGGAAGTCGGGCAAACATTTAACTCATGTTCAAATTTATGTTGATGATATTATTTTTGCCTTCGTGACCCAATGGAATGTGATCATTTTCTAATGAAATGAGTTCTAAGTTTCAAATGTCAATGATGGGACAAATGTCATTTTTCTTGGGATTACAAATTTCACAAAGTTCCGGAGGCATTTTCATAAATCAATCTAAATATGCAACAAAGATTTTAAAGAAATTTGGATTTGATTCAAGTGACCCTGTTGACACCCCATGATTGATCGAACCAAACTAGATGAGGACCACTCGGGGATCATGATTGACCAAACGAAATATCGTAGTATGATTGGATCCACGATGTACCTCCGCAACTAGTAGACCGGACATCTTGTTATTTGTTTGCATGTGTGCTAGATACGGGCTAAGCCTACTAAAAGCACCTTGAAGCAGTTAAGCGGGTCTTTCGGTATCTCCAAGGAACCATCAATATGGGACTATGGTACCCGAAGGACACCGG
Source organism: Chrysanthemum makinoi (assembly GCA_910596185.1). Taxonomy (NCBI): domain Eukaryota; kingdom Viridiplantae; phylum Streptophyta; class Magnoliopsida; order Asterales; family Asteraceae; genus Chrysanthemum; species Chrysanthemum makinoi. The sequence goes on along the minus strand of OU343216.1, from coordinate 150,196,229 downwards.
TATATCACTAACGGCCTATCTGCGATCTTGATCATGCAGTTGTCAAGATACGCGTCGAAGTACATCGGAGGTGCTCGGTTTTTGGGTGATAAGCTTGTGAGGTGGTCTTCAAAGAAGCAAATGAGTACTTCTATTTCCTCTACAGAGGCTGAATACATAGCCATGTCATCTTGTTGTGCTCAAATCTTATGGATGAGATCTCAATTATCTAACTATGGCTTTGAATTCAACAAAATCCCTACATCTTGTGATAATAAAAGTGCTATTGCTCTCTCATGCAACAACGTTCAACACTCAAGAGCAAAGCATATCGACATACGACATCATTTCATCAGGGAACAAGTGGAAAAAGGTGTGGTGGAACTATATTTTGTGAGATGCGAATATCGGTTAGCGGACATCTTCACCAAAGCTCTTCCAAGAGAGCGTTTTGAGTTTATTCTTCCACGTCTTGGCTTGAAAAGCCTTCAACGAATACTCTCAAGCGTCTTGAGGAGGAAGCGAGGAGTAAAGGTCTATCTTCATCTATCTCTTGTAAATACTTATTCAAAAAACAAAATACAAAATTATAAAACCTTCAAAATCCATAAAAATCGAAAAATTGAAAAATCTTCAAAAATATTGTTTTTGTCATGTTTTTCTCGGTTCGATAATATCTACGGTCTTTGTTTTGTCATTCAAAGAATGACACGGGACTTTAGATGTTGTTGAATTCAAAAAAAATCAAAAAATAAAAAAATTATGTTTGAGAGAAAGAAGAAACAATGGTTTATTGTCATTTTAGGGCAATAACCCGGTTTTAAAAGAAAGAACTGAGCCATGTTTTACCATGTTTTCAAATTCCATGCTCTGATTCTATAACATTTATCTGGCTGAAAACTAAATGCTTTGAAAAATAACTCGGTCTCTATTTTTGATAATCATCGGGACTTATCTGTCAAAATCTCTATCGCTCAATCAACAACCTATGTCATTGATTGAGGGGAGAATGATTTCAATTAAATTAAAAAGTTATTTGGCATTAAATTGTTTTCAAAAGATGTACATGCATGTTTAACCAATGGAGTTTAAAATCTCAACATCAGATCCTTATCAGTTAAAGCGCTTTCATAATCAAGTCACAATTCTCCTTAAAAGCTTTCAAAATCAATTTAAATCTACAGAGATCACAAATCTCAAATGTTTTAATAATTGTGATCAAGGGAGAAGTTGTGATTTAAATAGGATTTAAAGCGATAATTGATAAATGGTTTCTTAAGTGATTAGCATGTTTGCCTCCCGTAAGTGACAAACGATTTCAAATTTTCCATGCACACATTGAGGGGGAGCATCTATAATAAACCACAATGATTTGAAGCGTGATCACTTATCTCAATGTGCAGGTTCCCTCTAGTATGTGCAAAACTCTTTTCAAACCTCGAGGCACATATTGAGGGGAGCAAAATCATGAAAACCTCATCCTTCCCCAAAATGCTTTATCTACTTGATTCGATTTGGGAAGTGATGTTGATATCTTTTAGAAAATGGTAATCAAAGAAGTTAATTCTTTCTCTTGCCTCCGTGTGCAAAACAATTTCAAATACTTGATGCACATGTTGAGGAGGAGTTCTTATTCTAAAAATATCAAAAACAATTCAAGTACAAAATGCTTTGATAATATATCACAAGTATCTGGATTGATTTTCAAATGGTTTTCAATTGGTTCCAATGGCGGATGAACAATACCAAATAGACCGACCAACTTTACTTTATGTACGGTGATATAAGGATGATAAGGTTAGGTATTGGTTCCCATGATCCGCCAGAGCCGGAGGGATCTACCGGGAACTATCCACTAGTTAGTGTAGAGTTCTTAGGTATGATGATAAAAAGGAGAAAAATGAGAATGGGAAGAGTCTTGAGAGGCTGAGCTAGTCTTTGGAATAAACCCAACAAGGTTCTAGCTATGAAGTCTCGGTAAGCTTGAAGGGGTTGAAGAATTAAAAAGAATTGAATGAGAAAAGGGTGAAAACAAATAGCCCTTCATATATTCAACCTTAGAGGCGGCAGGGTTCAATTCATATGCTCTTGATGGTAACATCGGTATTGAAGACAAGGCGTCATGGACCCGGTGGCGCCTTGCACTTCAACTTCCCAAGCTACTCAAGTTCCTCTTAAAAGGGCTTGTTTCATTCTCACGGGGAAAAGACATTATCTATCGACTTTCTCTTAGAGATTGTTGATATTGAAGAAGGAGACCCTCTCCTAGTCTCGACATAGGATCCAAATATGCACAAATTGAGTCTAGAGCCACGAGATCATCAATAAATCTCATTAGGACACTTTCAATGAAGACTCTCTGTTTCACACAATGTGGAAAGAGATTATATCTTGAGTCCTACGCATTATCCTTGTGGTATTGCGGAACATCGAGTGATGTGTTTACATATTCACGTGAAGATGGAAAGCCTTACGGAGCCAACATCTAACAAGCTCTGGTAGGTGGCATGTGAGATCTATTATCTGAGATCAACCATGTGACAAGCTGAGCGAAACAATGGGGCGATTCAATCTTTTGAATCAATCCTGGTTCAGGTTATGGATTGGCGGATACCTTTGAAAAACCGGTCTTTGTGCTTTAAAACTCTTTTCATTAGCACGTCGACCGTGTACTAATTTTCAAATCAAAAGGTGTTTTATGATTGATAATTGATTTTCATTAAAACCTTCGTTGTATTGCAAAACAATTTCTATTGAGCAATACTCGATTGTTTTTCAAATATCTTTTCATCAATCGATGGACTCAAATTATTTGGTTCACTCACTCCGTGTTGTCTTCTTTGAGATGTTCGGTTTGAGAACGGCTAGAGCATTGCGAAACCTGTCAAGGAAATTCTTGAATTATACGATCCACGTGCTTTGTCTTGATCAGCGAGGAACCGTGGGCGTGTACCTCAATTCAACGAAAGTGATCAAAGACACTTTAGATGCGCTTATTGCTAAGCTGTCTGTATGCGAGTACACTTGCGGCGTTTGCGGTGATTCGGAATGAAGCGGTCAATCCATAGCCGCATGCTCACTTAACACATTCATCTCAAAAGAAATCATGATTAGTGCATCAATGACTCTGATATTTCACTCCATGCTTACGCTTTCTGGCTGCGCCAATATCATGATTCAACAAATGCTTCCGCTACTCTGATGAGAAGATATCATGATCCGGAATGTGAGCATGTCGGTCCAAATGTCACAACATCACATAATACCAACACCACAATGGATGTAACAGAGATTTTCTATTAGCTGATGATCTCAAAAGTGGCTCAACATTATTATCCGTGGATCGATAAAGACCTCCACTTGGATTAACCAAACATGCAATGTGAAGAATCAATGACTACGAGCTTAGGAACAAAGGACTACATCAAGAATGCAAGAACAATTGTTAATGTCATATCCGTTTGTATTCAATGTAATTTTAGTGCATGATTGAGGTGACCTCCCTTAGGGGAGATTGTTAGGAATTAGAAATTCGAGGTATTAAAGAGTCGGTCACCTCAAGTATATGTAATCGTTAGAAACTTCGTAGTCGTAGTTATTTTAAGTTAAGTAGTATTTAGTTAAGTAACACCGTGGAGGACGACGGTCTTTACCCTTGTATGCGATCCACAGCCGATGTGTGGCGTTTTATGTAAGACTATAAATACTCTCTACCTCCCAAGGTAGAGAGTTGGAGCTCATAATAATATCTTTCACTTTCTCTCACTAAGTTCCCTAAACCTCTAACTTTCTCTCTCTAGAATTCCATCTTAAACGCCACCTTGTGTTATGGTTTGATGTGTATGTGAAAAGTTAATATCTAACATCCATAAAGAGACTTAATCAGTTTACACACTTTGTTTTCATTTCCAGGCAAGATGAAGCCCTGAGGTTGGCTTATATAAACCTCCTCTTCCAATTCACCATTCAAGAAAAGTCTTCAAATCCATCGATGAATAATCAGTTGTGAATCCATACTTGCCATAACAATCGGTGATCTTATGGAATTACGTCTTACCGCGAGGGGCATAAGTATCAAAATAGTCTATCCACGACTTTTGTTTAAAATACTGAATAACTATTCTAGCCTTGAACTTTTCAATAGTTCCATCTACCTTCACATTTTGGCTTCTTGAAAATCCATTTGCAAACCAGGTTTGCGGCCGAGTAGATCAACCAACACCGAAGTGTTGTTGCCCATGATGGATTCCATCTCATCATTGATTGCTTTCTTTCGAGAAAGCAATGTCACTGGACTTCATTGCTTCTTCAAATGTTTTGGGGTCATCCTCAACAATGAATAAATAGGAGTATTGGTGCGGACCTCATCCTTGTTCCTTCAACTAAGTATAGTTGTCAGGTCCAAATGACTTTGGATTCACGACCCTTTTGCTCTTTCGGACACCGAGGGTTAGTTGTTGAACCACAACCTCATCGAGGGACCACTGATGGTTCATCATCGAGGGACCTCATGATACACCGGTTCATGAGTTCTATTAGGAATCTCTTGGTCTAGGGCAGATGAGAATCTATTCTCATCAAAGTTTGCATCCCTTGATTCAATTATAGAGTTATCTGAAACATATTCATTAGGTTCAATAACATAGAACCTAAAAGCCTTGGAATGCTCACATATCGGGGTCATTCAACAAAGATGCGATCAATGCCTCTTTTACCCAAAGTCTTTGCTTTGGATCGGGGAGTCTTACTAAGTTTTCCACCCTACAACCCCGAGACCACGAGATAGTTCGAGGTTGGGTTTACTTTAGTCGAGTTCATAAAGGGTAACCTTGTTCCTTTTGTTGGGAACCCTATTTAATAAATAGCAAGTGGTTAACATAGCTTCACCCCAGAACCTTGACTCGAGTCCTGAAAGGACAACATGGAATTAACCATCTCCTTTAGCACCCTGTTTTTCCTTTCGAAATACCATTTAGGAAGCGAGAGGTGAGTATCAAAAGAGCAGTCGTTTCATGGATTATACCAACAGAAAATACAGAGTATCCATGTACTCGCCTCCTATCAGTCCTTAATCTTTTGATCAAAGACCCAAGTTGTAATTCAACTTCAGTTTTAAACACTTTGAATTTATTTAATGCTTCATCCTTATGCGTAACAAATAAACATAACGAACCTGAAGCATCATCAATAAGCGTCACAAGTACTTCTTATTCCCCAAAGAAGGAGTGGCATGCAAATCACACAGATCACTGTGTATCAGCTCTAGGAGCTCAGTCTCACGACTAACACCCTGAAAGGGTTTCTTGGTAATCTTGGTCAATGATGAAATCACGTTTATACATGTTTTTATATAAGAAATACCTGCATTTTAGCTTAATAAAATAACAATATTATGGTTTTAATTGCAAATATTACGTCTTTTTGTTATTTTATTTTAAATGTACGTTCGAGAAAATATTGAAGCAAAAGTGGAAATTAATAAGGATTAGCTTGAAGATAATGAGTCCATGATTTGAAGCCCAAGAAATTAAAATGATCTTATATTTGCCGTTGGACCCAACATCAGTACCTTTAATATCATACTTGGCACGCTAGTCAAAGACATAATATTTGGTATGCGGGAAAGTTTCTTACTCACGTGCCTCTAAATTAAATCAAAGTGAGAAGCTTAGCCATCCTACGCCACGTGTCACAAAGCAAGTGGCCAAGCTGCCATTCGTGTAATTCACTCGCTGCTCCCAACGGCATAATGCAACGGTTATATTTTAAGCGAGATGATTATAAAAGGGAATGATGAACATTAATGGCGAGGGCTATCTTTTTATTTTTGCTCGGCAACGAAACTGTTTTACTTTCAATTTTTTTTATGTCATTTGCTTTCAATTAAACATGTAGTATTCAAGGCTTTTGGTATAAGCACTTATAAGTGTGTACGTGTATTTTGTGTTTTAAGATTTTGCTTAATCAATATCTTAACTCAACTACTTGCTCTCATTAGCTTATTTATTGCTTAGTTTTGACTTGTTTTTAAATAAAGTTTATGATTTTAATATTTTTATAGTTTAAATGTTATAAAGTTTAAATCTTTTTATAAAATTATCACTTTTAGTCTTTTAAATTCATAAAATTTACATCTTTTAGTTTAAAAACTCAATTTTTTCAAGCCTTTTTATTAAAGTTTTTAACTTTACGCATTTTTAGTTTAAAAATTAGTTTTACAAATCAAGTTTTATTATTTTAAGCTTTTCACTTATGAAAGTCGCAATCTTTATTCTACATCGCGTCTTAAAAAGACTTAAAGTATCTAGCTTTTGGAGATTTATTGAAGATTATGGGTAATATGGAGTACTTTGGGTTATTACTCAAAAGAGCCATGGATATGGATGAGGTTTTTAGTTTAGTGTTCTTACCGTCTTCGTTATGCTAAACCATATCCGGTGCTCTCTTACCCTTTTCTTTACTTTTATTTTATTATGTTAATTGATATGTTTTAGTTTAATTAGTTTTGCCATGTTTAGTTTTATTTTTATGTCTTTCAGCTTTAGTAGGATGTTAGAGTAGAATTTTCCATTTAGCTTATCTCGTAGTTTATCTTTAGCTTTCCTTAGTTTTATTTGCCTTAGGTTCCCTTTAGTTTTCCTTTTGGGCTTTAATTCCTAAAACTCAAAATAGAGATATCTAAGCATCCAACAAGAACTAAAACGCGTGTCTCAAATCCATCATTCCTTTATACGACAACCGGAGATTAATACTTACCGTGATACTTAGGTATTTAGGTTCGTATCCGTATCTTTCCCTCATCCTTACAAATAATTTTTGGTGGTTCTATGAGGATATGAACGACAACATGTGGGGCGTTTCAAAATAAACATTTTTAGGAGTGGTGCGATTCTTACGTTAAAGTTTATGTTAGTGCCTTAGAGATCCTTTTACAAGAATTCCTATTCTTGTGAGAGTTTATTTTCATCGTTCTTGAAAAAAAAAATCATTGTGTTTTCCATTTTTTTTCAATAAACATAAAAACCCAAAAATATTTGTTTTCAATTTTTGAAAATTATAAAAATCGCAAAAATATTTTTCTTTTTATTTTTCTATCTTTTAAAAAATGTTGATAATTGCAAAAATATTTTTCATTTATTTATTCTTCTTTTCTTTTATATATATTAAAAACCCCCAAAAAAAATCTTCGATATCCTCTTAAATGTTTAATTCTTCTCTCTTTACCCTCTCGTATAGATTAATTCTTCACAATGCTCGATTTTTCACCATTTGATCCCCATGATCCTCGGACCATGGAGGACTTTTATCGTCCATCACTTATGGGCTTGAGGAGGACCGATCCTTCCAGGAACCAAGTTTAGATTGAAAAATAATATGGTTCATCTTCTTCGACAACATTGCCAATTCCATGGATTTTCTGACGAAAATGCAACGAGCACGAACAAGTTTTATGATGACACAATCCATGAAGCAACGTGACGTTTAGAAGATGATATCCGATTGAATCTCTTCCCTTCTCTTTTAACCGAAGCCGAATCTTGGTTTTATACTCTTGAAAAACATTCAATTCATACTTGGGAAGAGATGTTTCGCAAGTTTCTTTTAAAATACTTTCCATATTAGAAAACGATGCAGGTGAGGAAAGAAATTCTTAATTTCCACAATTACCCAAGGAATCCGTATTTTAGAAGCTTGGGAAAGATTCAAAGCGTTATTAGAAATGTCCCGATCATGAATTTTGCTTCTTGATCTCAATTTCCTAACCTTTTATCATGGTATAACTCAATTGATCGAGATACACAAAATCATGTTGGCAGCCGGTGGAAATCTCATGCGGAAGACTCCTCAAGAAGCTTACAATTTGATCGAGAATATGACACAACATCATTTTCATTGGGATCTTTGAAGTTCCCTACGATTCTACCACTATGTTGAGTGATCATGATTCCGAGAAAATTTCCGTCATGAGTGCACAAATTGACATCTTTGGCAAGCAAGAAAGATATACCATCACCGTTATCAACAAAGACAAAAGAGTCATCCATCCACCTTTTACTATTGATTCATACGAAAGTGATGATGAGTCGTTTGAAGAAGAACTTAAGATCGATGACGTTTATCCTTTGAGTGGCAATCCCAGCTCCCATTTCTGGATCCTATCATTTCCGACTCTTTCCCTTCACTCCATTTGGTTGAGAGAAGTGATGTCGTTTTGGAAGAGGTCGATGATTTTCCAATTTAAGGAAATTGTTGAAACCGATTGCGATCTGGGGGAAGACGTTCCTTTATTAGAAAAGATGTTATACGATGAACCGTCACCTTTTCTCCCCCCGAAGGAAGATAACGTTGAGGAAATTGTTGAACTTAAGCCGTCGAGGATCCTTGAGACTCAAGCTCAAGGTTATGTTCCGAATTTGAGAGTTTTATCTTTGATCACGAGGAGAGTAGTGGGAATCCCACTTCTCATCCCGATCTTTCTCTTACGACTTATGAGTCGTTTTACTTTGATATCGATCATACAGAAGAGATGAGTCATGGTGATACCACTTCTCATGCTTATTTCTCTCTTCCCAAGTATGATTCGTTTTGTTTCGAGGAGTTCTCCGGTGAACTCTCTCATTTTATATCTCCTCTAGAATATGATCGTGACTATTTTGATCTTGAGGAAGATTTTAGTTTGGGGAAAGAGAAACTCTCTCAAAAGAATTTCGTTATTGATGACATCACCCCGCCTCTTCCTCCCGATATTTTTTGTTGAAAATAACCCTATATGAGCTTAAATGATCAAATTCAAATTAAAGATTATATAAAATTTGCTTTTGAAGATGAAGAATGGATCCTTATTGTTATCAAAATCTTTATTCCATTTCTTCCATATAATGTGATTTCTTCTCTTCTTCACTCTTGTAGGGTGAGGATACCATCTTTGACCCGGTATCACCATTTAGAGTTTTACTATTTAGGCCGTGGGCATCTCGCCGGTGGAACTTTCATATGCTTCAATGTTTATCAAACATCTTGAATGAAAGTCCGATGGAGATTTCTCTTCCACTTGCTTCCATGACCAATTAAATTCGAGGCGCGGTCAAGCTAACAACTTCGATAAAAAAAAAGCGCTTCTCGGGAGAAGGCAACCGTGTTCTCAAAAAGAATAAGTAGTTTATCTACATTTAGGTTTATTTCTTAAGTACCATCATTGCTTCATACTTTTATTCATCAAGTGAATACCTAATGTAGTATTTTTTCTTATTCCACTTGCTCAACATTATAATGACGATGGCGACATCATGTGCTAATTTTTGAGGAGAAATGTGAATAGAATCACTTTTGGACGTGATATTTAGGACATGGAGGCATGGGCTTTATGCAATTCTTACACTATTTTTTGCATTGTTGATTGATATTTGAGAATATAAATGGTCATACGGCTGAGGCTAAACTCATATGTATTAGCTTCTTATCGATTGCGGTCATCGCGCCTTCACATGGAGTTTTTCGTTCTCAAGAGCCGTTGGTTGACATCTTCACTTTAATTGATGAGTTTATCGACAAAGTGCTTGGAGTGCGTCGTATACATCAACATATTTAGAACATCTGTTTGATTCTAAGTGTTGGGATTGGGTTTTGTGTACCATCTTGTGTGTTTTGAGCAACCCCAAAATTGTGCCAATTTTTTCAAATTTTTTAAAATGTTTGCCAAATTTTTGGGAATTTTAGTTTTTGCAAGAAAGTTAATTTGTTTTGGGAAGTTGAAGAAACAATTTTCAAAAACAATGAAGAAGGTCGATAATCGGTTCTACATTCTCGTACATTATGAGCATTGATTATCTAAAGACTTCTTAACTTAAATTTATCAAAGCATTTTCCGGTTTATGGGAAGATGTGTGATTGATTTGGATTCAAGTTGCGATTTGCACTATTGAATAATAATCCGCTTCTGGTATTCCTTTGCCAAAGCTTATTGTTGATGAATGATCCGCTCTTTGGTATTCCTTTACCAAATACGGCATTTTAGCTTAATAAAATCAAACACATATTATGGTTTTAATTGCAAATACCTTCCGGCAGAAGACGTCTTGTTGAAGACATTTTATTGGTGAATCTTCAGATATATATATTAGGAAGATGGAATTGATGTTGAGGAATCATTTGAAGTTCATTAAAATGATCCTGTACATTTATTCCGTTGGACACAAGATTACCTTTAATCATTTATCACTTATTTGAAGATTATGCGTTCTTTCACAAAGCCTTATTTGATAATTAAAAAGTTGAAGACTCTAGTTACGTGTCACAAAGCAAGTGGATGGTTGAAGACATTTTAACTATCACTATTAGGAGTTACTTTGTTTTACTCTGTCACACGAGCATATGGCGGTGTGGATAATAAGCGCAAGAGGTGATTATAATGAATGTCTCATATGTTTGGGTAGTGAGTACTTTTTGCTTGAAGCATAAATTCTACAACAACGCGTTACTTCCATCATTTGCAAGCTTAAGATACAAATGTAGTATTCAAGGCTTTTTGTATAAGCACTTATAAGTGTGTGCGGTATTTTGTGTTTTAAGATTTTGTCTACATAGGGTTGATAAAATACTTGCTCTTCACAAGCTTATTTATTCTTAGTTCAAGTGTTCTTCTCAACAAATTTCTAGTATTTATAATGATTTGCGACTATAGTTTAAAGTGTCTAAAAGTTTAAGCATCTAGTAAACTTGATGAACTTAATACTTCTAAGTAATTGAAGATCATACAAATGTTACATCTTTTTAGTTTAGAAACTCAAGGTTTGACTTATGGCGAGTAAACTTGATGAACTTAATTCTTCTAAGTGATTGAAGATATAACAAATGTCATTTTAGTTTAAACTCAAGGTTTTACTCAAATCAAAGTTTTGTATTCTTATTCCAACTTATGAAAGAGATGTATTCTACATCGCGTCTTAAAAGAGGTACACAAGTATCTAGCTTTTGGAGATTTATTGAAGATTATGTGAACATTGTGGAGGTGTACTTTGGGTTATTCACGAGCCATGGATATGGATGAGGTCTTGGGTAGTTTAGTGTTCTTACCGTCTTAATTATGCTAAACCATATGGGGCTCTCTTTGAAGAAAAATGTGAACATGGGAATGTTTCATTTCATGATGTGTTTTATTTGGAGAGTTCTTGAGCATTATAGGATGTTAAGAGGTGATTTTCCAATCTCGTAGTTTATCTTTAGCTTTCCTTAGTTTTATTGTTCCTTTAGTTTTCCTTTTGGGATTCCTTAGACTCAGGAATTGGAGAAGATTATTTAAGTGTGGGATGAAAGCGGCGTTGTCTAACCCCGAAAGATCCTCATCATTCTTAAATGGAGCGACAACGGGATTTATGATAACTTCCGCGATACTTAGGTAGCTTTAGAGCTTAGAAGTACGTATCTCCCTCAACATAGGATTTTCGGTTTCAAGCGCCAACTCAAGGCTCAACATGCAAGTTTTACACTTTTCAGAGCCATGTCAAAGCTGGTGGAAGTTTAAACCTATCTTCTAGACATATCTTGTATTCTTTTATAATATACATGGCATCTACTCTATCTTTGTATATGTGGTCACAAAACCAAATAACAAAATATAAGCCTCAACATTTGATTAATAAATATAAAACCAATAAAAACCCATAAAAATCAAAATTTGAAAAATACTCAATAATTGTTTTCTCATGACATATGTCTTATATCGATAACATCTACTTGAAAAATGTCATTCAATAATCAGGGACCATAGATGAAGTTAAACAAAGTGTAAATATTCTTTCAAAACTAAGATCTCAAAATATGGCTTTGCGGTTACTTCATTTCCGTGTGAACAATGGCCTATTATTTGACTCATAGCAACCGACTTCTCTTTAAAAGAAGGAAAGTGCTGTGCTAAACCAATTTTCAAATATTTCGTGCACTTATCCTAAAACAAAACAAGGAAAGCATGTCGTAAAAAAGACTGCTGTTTCTACACAAATGTTTTTCCATCTAAAATTCTTCAGAAAAAAAATATTTGTTGTTTTTCAAAAATGGTGTTAAATGAGTTGCTTGAAAATCAATCTTATTCAGAGTTTTTGAAATAAATTGAAAAACTCAATCAATGACTTCAGCGCTTTTAAATTTTTCAAAAAACAAATTAAGTCATTGATTGAGGGGGATAATGTTTTCAAATCTATATCATCTAACGAGATTATCTAACTATCCTATACGCTTAATTGAAAAAGATGTTAACCTACGTTGAAGGACTAGGTGCCCAGGATATTATTGTTAGGATTAGATGATTAGAGTTTGATAAACACATTATTCCCATACCTTTTATGATATGATTGATATGTTGGATTAACTTTTATTAGTCGATTGCTGTTTGGGTGATGTCGACCACCATATATTTGTATGTGTGTTCACTAACATATGCAGGTATATTGGTATATAAGAATGTTCCTGATCCGGATCCCACAAATGAACATGATTGGATGCCTTAAGGAAAGGGTAACGATATATTGGGTTGACAAATGAAGAAACGGAGCTTAATTGGACTTCTATGGAGAGTTGGCATGGAAAAATGCAACGTTAGAGGTCTCACTGCATCACCAGATGGTTTTCTTCTAAGTGATTGAAGAAACAAAGCTTAATTTGACCTCAGTTGGCATTAAAATGCAACGTAAGAAGCCCTACAACAACATCAACAAAAATGATACCATTTTTAAACAATTTTTGATTATATTGTTTTGAAAATGGAAAAATATTGTTTTGAAAATAAATTGGTCTTAATTTTGAAAATCACCGGACTTCTTCTTATCAAAACCTATGTCACTCAATTATCGACTTCGGTCATCGATTGATGGGGACAGTGATTTAAAATAAAATATTTTCAAACGATATTTCTTCATAAAAGTTCTGTTTGTACGTTATAATGTGGCGATCTAAAGATTTAATGTTATGTCATGGTATGATTTTCTTTAAAAATCAAGGTATTTCAAAATGAAATTTTTTCAATTCTTGTTTGATTGTGAAATTGTTTTATTTTACTTAAAGATC
>OU343216.1:150052276-150180864 GCA_910596185.1 Chrysanthemum makinoi | reverse complement strand
CTAGATTTTCAAAAGCAAAAAATTTAAAAGTTTTTTTTTAAATTAACGAGCGTTACCAAAAAAAAGATTAAATATGCGAATTTGTTTTGGTTTAGGGACCAAAGGTGCAACTTTTAATCCTGTTGTAACCTATTAACCTGCTATAACCGGTCATATTAGCTAGATCGAAGATTATTTAAAAATATGTTGCGTATCTTTGACAATTTACAAAATGCATTGCGTAGACCTGTTTATTTGAAAACATATGTTGCGTATCTTTAGCTTTCACCCTATAAATTATTAAAAATAATTTTAAAATACTTTTATTAATTATTAAAATATTATTTTTTTAATTTATTAATATTATTTTCTCTTACATCAAACCCAAATCTAAATCCTAAACCAAATTCAAATTCAAATCCAAATCTGAATCCTAAACCCACCTATATACCAAACGGGCCATGGCTCAAATCATTTCATGTCTTTGATTTGATCAAATGGTTGATAGTTGCTTGACTTGATCCATGTTATTTATAAGAGTATTTGCATTGACCTGATGCATTTAATGTATATCACAATTAATAACCAAGACTTTCAAGAATGACTTGTAGTTTATCAAGATTTTCTAAAAAGCTTTGAATGCAATGCAAAAAACCACTCTCTAAAAAGCTTTTTAGAATAGTAAAAAGCTATTGTTGGTTTTTGCATTGGAGAGATGCTCTAACTTGAGAGGATCCTATCTCCTGTTAAATATTTTAAGTTCAATTCCTATTAGGTGCAAATAATCTAATTGGTCATTTCAATTTTTTTAAAGGAGTGTTAAGTCTGTTGTGGTGGGTTCAAATCATGTAACTTAAATATTTTAATTTTATTTTTCATTAGCCTTTGGCTTTTGGTGTTTTGCTCCCCCTCTTGGTTTTGGTGTATTGCCTTATGCGGCCCTTTTGATGTTTAATAAAATTTTGTGCTCTTCATAACAAATGATTATTTACGATTACAATATTATATTTACGCATATAAAATTATGTGGCACGTACAACAACAACATCGAGATCGGGAAATTTTTCATCAACTAAACACACCTTTAGTCTCTTAAATGAGATATATTAAGGTTTTTAAAATCGTGATCCTACATATGATCGTTTTCGTTTTGCAAGATCGAGATCGAAGATCAGAGCTAGATATTAACATCCTACACTAATGTCATATTCTTAATTGTTTTTTGTATTATTCTACAAATCTACGAATTACTATATATCAGAAACACAAACTTAAATGAATGTTTCATAGAAATGTGACATACATTATGATTATGGAATGTTTTAAAACACCATCTATAAATTTGTAGTTTTTTAGTTTTTGGTTCGAGAGAAGTAAGATCGGATATGGTTAAAATTGAGATCCTACAAGATCATAAGTTTGCAAAAATCCTATGTAAGATCCGGATCATTTTTGTTTTGCAATATCGTAAGATTTTAAAATCAATATCAGGATCTTAATAACCATACATTATCTAAATGTTAAGAAAGTAAATATAGACTAAATAGATGAATATTTAATAGCAAATATTACGTTTAAAGATATGTTTATAATGAACAAAGTTATAAATAGCGCGAGGAGTGACGTGGCAGCATGACCAAGCCTTACACTTTAGCGGTCAAGGCGAAGTTTTTGCGTTTATAAAGCGTGGCATAAGATGGCACAAAATATGAAAATATTTATATATTTATATCATATTACACACATACACACACATATATATATATATATATATATATATATATATATATATATATATATACTTGTTTAATCCGCCCATTGGTAAGCGGGCAAGACTTATAATTATTTTTTTGTTGTTTTTTGTTAACTTAAATACATTTTTTAAATTTGTCAAACAATATTATAAGACAACTGTTTCTTTGGTTTTTAGTTTTAGTTTTAGTTTTTTGTTTTTTTTAAAGAATTATAAATAATTGTATGGTTTGTGTGGATGGTTAATAACACAACATATATAATTTTTACAACATTATGAATTTTATGTATGTTTGTAAAGTTGTAGGTAATGAAAATGTATTAAAGTAATATAACAGTTAACTTAAATTCTAAACAAAGCTTCTTTGTAGACAACATTTGTTGTTGATTTTGCGTATTTACCGTCTTCATCACAACATAAAATCTTTAATCCTTTTTTGCTTTTCACCCTTGATACGGCCACGTATAATTGCCAGTGAGAAAAAACGGGCCGTTGTAGAATCAATCCTGTGTTAATGTTTTTGTTAATAGTCATTGCAAAACACATCCCTGTTATGTGAGGAGATTACATCTGTTATGCACTCGTAGGTGCATCAATTCATAGTTCAAAAATATTGCTAATACCATATATAATGTGAGGAAAGTTTACTCTGTGGATAGAGTTGTGAAAAAGGACAACTGTTAAGAGCGGGTCAAAATAGGTTGACTGACCCACACAAATTTCTATCTTTCTACTAATCAGTTGGATCACAAAAACTAACACTTATATACCCATAATGAGAAGTCAAAACAAAAACCAGATCCTGAACATAAATTTCAAAACACGCCAAGGTCTTTGGTAGCTAGTTTATAAGGAGTGTATGCAACAAAAGTCGGCTAGCGTGATGCATTATTAAATTCTTCTAGCAATGACATTGTAAAAAGGGAAAACACACTATATTAAGTACCCATATGACATAACAAAAGAACCAGCAATCATTATCAGAAATGGTTCTTGGTAAGTCAGCTTGCTAATGTTACAGATTTATCTACATAAAAACGCCCTAAAAGTTGCTGCATTTAATATACAGTGCATTAAATGTTCAAAAAAAGAGACCAGGCATAACAGTGAAGAATCACATACGATTTCTTTGTAGAAGGGGCATCTAACTTGACTTTCTCGCCTCTACCCAGGAAATGACTAACAAGCTCATTGCAGTAAAAAAGCCACTCTAAAATTGAAAGAGTATTCTCCGCCTTCTAAATACCAATTATGGTCGGCATTGCCCAGACTCGGACGAAAATCCAGCGTATCACGCACAATTTCCTTTTTTGACTCAACATCGATAAGAAGTGCCTCAATCTTGAGGCACCCGTTGACAGGTACAGCCAACAAAGATTTGTGCAGCGGCAACACACCTTGCTCTCCACGTAATTCAAAGTTCGTGTTTCTAAATATAACAGCCTTATGCTGACCTCGGATACCACCTTTATCTTTGACCAAGCCGTCTCCATAATACGCCAATATGGAGCCCCAAATCCGTACAGGAACAGTGGGGTTAGATGACCTAAATGTCAACTCCATTGACGCATCTACCGCAAATTTAAGTAGAGCGTAGTTAACAAGCACTCTGCCAATATCACTTTCTAACTCGATTGTCCCACACTCTGCTTCTGGTCCCTCGTCCCAAAAATCTGAGAGGGGTTGATCATGCTTGCCATGGAATATTAAATAACATTTATCTTTTTCCTTGCTCAAAGCATGGAGCAGCACATGAACCTCAAAGGAGGACGAGACAGGGACAGAACGACGACAACTTGGGTTGCCAAAGGGAATGCAGGAACCGTAGGTGATGTGTAATGGTTTATACCATTCATGATTGAAATACGAAACAAAACAGCAATCCCTGGCATCCGACTTTGTCCACCCATCCGATCTTTCCCCAATTGCATCTTTCACCCAAATGTTCCCAAATATAGTTCCTTCATCAAAATCGATGCAACACTTACAGTCATAGTAAACAGCTCAAATCGAGATCGAGAATACCTGGTGAAAATAAAAACAACCATCACAAAACAAATAACAAAATTGCGTGAAAAACACAAAAATATTTGTCTAATGAAAAATACAGTTATTAATCAGTATCTTAATTTAATGAACACAAACTAAATTTGAAATGGAAGAAATTAGTCTATATTTGAATGGAAGAAATTTGTCTAATTTAATAAACACAAACTAATTAGTTTGCTAATTTCCCTGACGTTGCAAGAAAGCTAATCACCCATATATAAATGTTTTGACAGTTAAAACCACAATCTACTATTGTGTCTGTAACTTTTTGTAGACACAACCATAGGTGTTTTATTCTGCAAAAAAGCACCCACCATAAAAAATTTCTTTTGTATGGTTGAAGGCATTGAACTTCTTTTGCACATACAAGTCACTAAAAGATGGTTTTGTCGCACGTTGGGTCATTCAGCAAACAGTGAACTAATAGCAAATGTTTACAAGAATATTGTAGAAATCCACATTCATGTATAAGAATGTTTTAGATATCTGCATTTATATAAAAGAATTTCAATTCTAGCATTGTAACATTGGGTCATTTTATAAGAAATAACTACGAAAGGTTGAAAACGCACGATTGAGTGTGAGTCACTAAAGATGGCTTTGTAGCCGGTTTGTGTCATTCACAATAAAAGGTGTGAAACTAGTTTCTTTAAAACTGATTAAAAAACTAATAAAATTGTTAAATTCTATAAATATTAACTTAAATTCCATCAAATGAAACAAACTTGGCATAGAAATATGTCGATTATTTTCGAAGCCCAAACATGTAGTTACCTATCATCATTTGCCCACGTTGCTTTAACTGGTTGTGGTCGTGGTCCTTCCAAAGATGATGTGGCTTGTTCCGCCGATGACTATACACACACACACACAAAAAAAAAGTTTAGAAACTACTTATAAAATGCGGTACTGTGACCAACTTTGCTTTTTTTTCAATAATAGTTTTTGAAAAAAATAATCATGTTTATACTTGGCTTCTTCAAAAACAGATCTTTACAGATTTTCACAAAAGGAGTAAACTTGATGAACAAAAGATAGTCCCGCATGACAGGATCCGGACCCAAAAACCAAATTAAAAAAATCTGCTAGATAAAGGCCTACCGGATCGATCCCCAAAAGACGAAAGCATTCGCACATTACCACTTCAGTTGCCTTCCACAGCCCTACCCAGGCCTTGCCAAGCTGCCAAAATAAACAAAACCATATTAATGTTTAATAATCAAAAACTAGTTTTTAGAAAATTAACTTAGTTTTAAGGAAGCCAAAATATTATATGGAAAAAAGCATTTGGTTAGACAATGTATCAATGATCTATGCTTTCACTAACCTAGTAAAACTACCAAAATTATGCCAAACCGGGACAAAAGACGTCACAATTGCTTCTTTTTTTTTAAAAAAAATATTTGAACTTTTTGTGAATTTAGCATAAATTCTATATTGTATGAGAAAAAGCGTATGCAAGTAAATGTACCTCGCGGTGGTAGCTCCAAAATAACTTGGATAAAACAGAGAGGTATTCGCACACAACATCTGGCACCAAACCCCTACAAGCCTTTTCGACAACCTGGAGAAGAAAGTTAGATTTAAAAATACAGCAAATATAATTCATATTATCAAAATTAGTTAAAAACTATAAAACCAAACTTTCACTTCAGTACTTCATCTACATTTGTGAAACGAAATAGATTTATAATTGGTATAATTATTTGTTTCATTATTTTCAAATTTTCCATACACTCTAGTAGTGCTAGATACAAAATAAATTTGTATGATTGCTCACCCTTGAGCATGAGACTAGATAACTTTACACATTTAAAAGCATATTAGAAGAAACTATGTGTTGGAGTAACCTAGGAAATTAAAACAATATATTCAATTCCAAATACTATGCTTTTATAACTTCAACAAATTAAAGTATTACCGCAGTGAACTCCACGAGATGTAATCCTAACTCACGTTCTCCTTTGCCGGACAAAGCCCCGGGCTTCGTTGATAATATACCAGAAGATTTCGAATTCTTGATAACGTTACGTATTTCAGCTTTCATCCTTAGTAGATTTACGAACGTATTTCCCTGTTCATCAATCATCTCTTCAAATTTCAATGTTACTTCAGCCAATCTATGACTCTTTAACAATGTATATCTGTTAAGAGAACAAAACACAAAACTATAAATATGAATAAATACAAAACTAGGGTGTCTCTTTTATGAAACAAAGAATATAGCCATGTTACATTGTTGAATTCATTTTATAAAAAAGGGGGAATTACATACATCCCCAATCAACATTAGTCTTGGTAAATTGGCTAAGTAAAAGAAAATGCTAAAATAGGCATATTGGGTATATATGTTATTTTAAACTTTACTTGGAGATATATGTAATTAGTTTGTAAATAAAAAACTGATTACAGCAATAAAGTACAAAGTTGATTACAGCAAGGGTTAAAATTGAGATAAAAGTGTGAGAATCTTACTTGAGGACGCAACATAGAAGTGTTCGAGAATCGTAGCCAACATGCCATGCTGATAAAAAGAAAATATGTAAAATCGTTAAAAATAGTATCTTTAGTCTTTACCAAAGTGAACAAAAGAACAATAAAAATGCAGAATAAATGAACAATAACTTTACCAAAGTCAAGAAGGGCTTTGAATCCATCTTGACGTGTTAATGATTCCCACATATTCATAGACGGAACTTGAAATTTTTTTTTGGGAGGGCCGGATTTATTTTGGGAGGGCCGAATCGGATATATGTTTGTAACCTCAACTAAGGCACCCCTAAAACCTATCCCCTGCCCCTGCATAGTTCCGTCCATGAACATATCAGCCTCAGTTATTCCTAGGTCGCTACTTTGGTATCCACAACATGCTAGTGTAGCTTCCCGTCCAGCTGGATGGGCCCGGAACCAATTGAAACTTCTAGCAACCTGGGGAAAAAAAAGTAGTCAATTTCTCCTTCAAATATTTATTTTAAAGATGTAATCAGTTATGCTGTTGTGTAGAAGTTACGCACAGTAAAGCATTCTTGAATATACTCTCGTTGTAGGTCAGGGGTCATGAATACCATTATGTCTGCTTGAAGCTCGTGAACTCCATACCTGCATACATCATTAGTGAAACGTATCAGTATTTACAAAGAACATGCATAGACATTAAAGAAGATATGTTGTACTAAAACCGAGTTAGGAAAAATATTGATGAAGTAGTTGATAAAGTTTATGGAAAATGTTTAGAAAACTTGTGGTGTGCATACGGATCTAACATATATGTGTACTATATACTACTATATTGTAAAAATTTAGCAAGTACCGTATAGAAGTACTTATAGAAGTTCTTCTGCTGTCCGCATCAAGTACATCAACTCCAGAATACAAATAGATTTTACGAAGCGCATCTTTGATCCAAGTAGCTCGAATGCTCTTGCTCTTATAATCGGTGACCCTGGAGACAAATACTGCTCTTGCTCTTCTTTTATATATCACTGGTGCCCATGTCTCGATGCCATTAAGAAGCATCTCACCGATCCTCTGCCAAAAGAAAAAAGAAATAAGAAAGGTGTAGACAAGATAGTTTAGGTAAGAATTTTGAAGTGAGTTTGGAAAAGGGAGAGAACAAAAAAAAAAAATACATGAGCTATCCAGGACCCGTCTAACTGGAATGTAATG
Organism: Chrysanthemum makinoi; assembly: GCA_910596185.1. Lineage (NCBI taxonomy): Eukaryota > Viridiplantae > Streptophyta > Magnoliopsida > Asterales > Asteraceae > Chrysanthemum > Chrysanthemum makinoi. The sequence goes on along the minus strand of OU343216.1, from coordinate 150,173,417 downwards.
ATACCAGCATCATGTACTTGTAGGGACTTTTGGTTTATCATATTAGGCCCCTCAAATCGAAATCCACGCAGGATTCTCTGCAATAATAAAAAACCAGACAGGAAAATACTAATATGTAGATTACTTTAAAAAAGAAACTCTAGCATATTAATTGTTGTTACTTCACCTGTGCAATTAATTGTGGTGTAGTTTTCTCAAAAAGACGTGGATTGTTTTTCCGCAGTTGCTCACAAACTTCCAATACGCTCAAGCTGTAATGTAATAATTGCCAAATTAAAACTTCTGAAATCAGAAGGAAAAAACTCACATAACAAACATACGTACCACACATAGTCACCAAAATCTCTGCGAGCATCCCCTTTTAAAGGACGGATGAAGGCATACTTGTTCAACTTAGAGTGACATTTTCGCACTAATCGACTAAATATATCTTCGATATCTCGATTTGGCACTGATCTACCAAGCTTCTGCATTAGATAAAAAGACGGCGAGTGAGAATTTATAAAAAGACAAGAAGAAAATAATGAGAATTTGTACATTAATAATGATAGACTTACATAGTTTTTGGAGGGAGTGAACACTTTCATTGTTGCTGAATTAGACATTTTATCTGGTAACATATAGAAACATAAGAAGTTTGACCAAAATAATATCTACAGTATAATTTATAATATAGAAAAACACATAGTTATGAATGAGCCGAGGGAGGGGTAAAAAACTCGAACTAACAAGCCGGGCTTTACATACAAAAGCTCGTTTGGGCTCATGAGCTTTGCATGTAAAGCTCGTGCTCGCTCGACTCTTTCACCCCTAGTTATTAACACAGCCTATAAGAAAAGCAAATCTAGAAAAGCCCCAAAAGCATGCATCATAACATCATCATCAACAGCACTTAATTCGTTAGTTAGTTTAATAAAAAAAAAAATGGAGGGGTTGTGTTCTTCAATCAATCAATAACTCAATACAAATCAACCAATAAATCAATATCAATAATCAATACAAAGAGTAAAAAAAGTTTACCGGTTTATTGAAACGATTTCGATTGAGCGAATGAATTGGAAAAAGGGCGGGTTGGAATCCGTTTATATACCCACCTGACCGACTTATTAATATTCGGATTTCTCTTTTGAACCCTATAGTTTTAAAATATTTAGTATTAGCCCTTTGTTTAAAGATATTCTTTGTCACGTGTTCGAAACTTAAATTTCAGATTCTTTGTCACGTGACCCAAACTTAAATTTCAGATTCTTTGTCACGTGTTCGAAACTTAAATTTCAGATTCTTTGTCACGTGACCCAAACTTAAATTTCAGATTTCTTTTTCTTAAATTTCAGATTATTGTTTAGTATTGGGTCATTACCTTTAAAAATAGGTCATTGGGTTGCTTCTCACTCGTTTCTTCCGCTTCATGATTTAATTGGGATGATACCTTTCCTTATGAAATTACCTAGCTTGCGAGGTCAATGATTTGTATGTACTTTAAGGTTGTTTAATACAACGATTTGGGATAGTACTTGTCATTTCTAAAGAAAGTGATTAAACTTTGTTTTGTGGTACGCTGTAATGAAATGGCTGACTTCGGTGTCTATGAAATTCATTCGGTCTCTCTCTTTCCACTACAAAATTCAAATTTCCATACACACCAATTCTGTCTATTACATGAAATTCATTCCCCGTGGCCGCATATTTCATTGGAGGAAGATACATGTCTTTATTTTAAAGGAAAATTGTCTAAAAATGCAAACTTGTCATTTTTTTTCTTTTTGTAAGTATCAAACTTTTAATTTTCTATTTACCATCCAACTTTCTTAATTTTCCTATTCTGCCTGTAACATTAAAAAAAATTATGTGACAATAGAAAAATTAAGGATGTTGGATGCCTACTTAATATAAAAGATTAAGAAAAGTTGGATGATACAATAAGAACATTTTTAAAAAGTTGGATGCTACAATAGAAAAATTAAAAATTTAACACCTACAAAAAAAAATAATAATAATAAAAATAAATAAATAAATAAATAAAGTGGCAAGTTGTATGTTTTTTTAAACCATTTTCCCTTGTTTTAATGCTCCTATATGTGTTAGTTATCACTTACTACTATACCCTATCAAACAACAAACACGGCTATAGCCTAATCACAATTATTTCCTCGTTTTGGCAAGGTTTGATCATGTTCTAGTGTTATCGATCTATTTGTCATCATGTCCAATTGTGTTAGTTTACTTACTATCTTAAAGAACAAACACAAACAAAACAAAACCTGTTCTTTCGGGTATGCTACGGATGAACCTAAACAAACACATACAAGTAACACATATACATTCGAAGTGTTGTGAAACGAATTTACTAAATGGGTAAGCAAACACATATAACTATACTTTATCGCCACAAGGCCGTGTTTGATCCGACTAGTAGTTTTAAAATATATAGTAATTTACTTACTTTTGTTTAAAGATATTATTTGTCACGTGTTCGAAACTTAAATTTCAGATTCTTTGTCACGTGACCCAAACTTAAATTTCAGATTCTTTTTTCTTATTCCTTGTTAAAGAGTTGCTTGGTTTGGGTGGAGTTAACGAGAAAAGGTAATGATTAAACATGCCTGATTAGGAAATCATTGTTTAGTATTGGGGCATTACCTTTAAAAATGGGTCATTGGGTTGCTTCTCACTCGTTTCTTCCGCTTCATGATTTAATTGGGATGATACCTTTCCTTATGAAATTACCTGGCTTGCGAGGATTGATTTGTATGTACATTAAGGTCGTTTAATACAACGATTTGTGATAGTACTTGTCATTTCCAAAGAAAGTGATTAAAGTTGTTTGTTTGTGGCGCTATTTGTAATGAAATGGCTATATCATACTCATAGATTCATTACACACCAATTCGGTGTCTATGAAATTCATTCCAACTACAAAATTCAAATTTCCATACACACCAATTCGGTGTCTATGAAATTCATTCCCGGCGATATTTCATTGGAGGAAGACACATGTCTTTATTTTAAAGGAAATTGGTCTAAACATGCAAACTTGTCATTTTTTTTTCTTCTTTTTGTAAGTATCAAACTTTTAGTTTTTCTTACTGTACCATCCAACTTTTCTTGATTTTCCTATTCTACGCCTGTAGAGCAAAAAAGTGAGGTGACAATAGAAAAATTAAGGATGTTGGATCTTTCTACGAATATAAAAGATTAAAGAAGTTGGATGCATACAATAGAATGATTAAGAAAGTTGGATGACACAATAGGAAAATTAAAAATTTAATACCTAAAAAAAAGTGGCAAGTTGTATGTCTTTTTAGACCATTTTCCTTTGTTTTAATGCTCCTATATGTGTTAGTTATCACTTACTACTATACCCTATCAAACAACAAACACGGCTATAGCCTAATCACAATTATTTGCTCGTTTTGGCAAGGTTTGATCATGTTCTAGTGTTATCGATCTATTTGTCATCATGTCCAATTGTGTTAGTTTACTTACTATCTTAAAGAACAAACACAAATGTATGCCATGTCATCATCACGTACTAGATCGAAACAAAAAATGAAAGTACGTTACATTAAGTGGAACAACAAAAAATAGTACACGTAGTAACTTGGGTTGCTATTTTACGACCAATCCCCTAATACAAACGACAATAATTGATGGTTTCGACCAAAACAAACCTAAAACTACAACACCCTTGAACTATCAAAAGTGTAAAAACAAACAATCCAAAATCAAGTTTTTTGGTATAAGAAGAGAAATGAATTGAAGGTGTAAAGATGCGACTAATTTCAATCGGCTTTGCTCTGAGGCATGCAATACCAAGCTGCTTGACCTGCTCCTCTGTCTTTCCAACAGATGCCACCTCTGGATGTGTGTAACAGACACCAGGTACCTTATCATAGTCTACATGCCCTTCTTTGACTGCAATGAATTCCACACACGCAACGCCATCTTTTTTCTGTCCCTCTATGGCAACCTTCAATTCACTTTGATCCAAATTTCCCTCTTTTTTCTGAGCTGCATTTGTATGTTCAACCATTCCCTTCTGAAAAGTAGCATCAACTAGTTCAAACATGGTCTTGCAAGACATCTCAAATGCATGAACAACCGAAGCTTCCATACTCAACCTCAGTGCTTCCTGAAACAAGATTGCAAGATTGAAACAGATAATAAAATACATGACTGGCCACCTATGAGAGCAACAGATACATTTAGAAAGATTTCTTGAATTGCATACCTGTAGAGCTTGTTTGCCAGAAGTTTGAAATTGTGCTTGAATTTGCCTGGAAACAGTTGCTTCCAGCTTAGAGTTAACTGTTTTCTCAAGTTGATTTACAGCCTTATCACCGATGCCTCTCTGCATGCAAATTTAAATTAGACTTCTATTAGATTACATGCTAATGTGTAGAGGTAGCAATTTCAACCCATTAACTTAGAAAAGGGTCGTCAAATTAGTTATGTTTTATCCACACAGATCAAATTAAAAAAATTAGGTAAAAAGAATATAAGTCAAATGGGTCAAAAGTCACCGATATTGTACTTTTAATGGTTATATATTTTTTGAAAAGAAAGGAATAAGGACAAACGAGGACTAAAACTTATCGGTTCGACCCGAACCAATTTGACACGTTACACAACTTATGATAACTTTAATATTATGATCTGGTAACCTGGAAAGCCTCTGTGACAGCTGTGGAGACGGCCTTTTCAAAGATTACGTAACAAGACGCCCAACAGCAGGCGCAACTGCAGCTATTTCTTTCTTCATCATTTTCTCTGTAGCCACAAGCAAATCCTTGTGTGCGACTGAGGCTGAAGTCGAAACTTGCTGATGGCGTTCTTGGTTCAATATTTCCTGTTTTGCGAACTCTTCTTGAGAACGAGCCCAATCAGCATCATTATAAGCTTTATGAATTTTCTCCATGCTCTTCCCAATGGCTGCCTCGATTCTCTTCCCTTCTTTTGTCATCGGTACCGCAGCTGCCACTGAAATCTGCTTTTCGATTTCCTTTTGGTTGAGCATAACCTGCAATTAAAAGATTATTAACCAAGTTTTATCAAATAATGCACTCTTAGAAGTAGTTTTAGCCACCCCCTTGCATTATCTAGAACTTCAAATAGCCAGAAATTTACACCCGTCGCCAAAGTAATGTAGGGAATTTCGACCAAATTATCTAAAAAGGGCCAAATTGGGTTGTATTTATTGAAATGGGTCGACTTAAAGATGTAGCTAAAAAAGAAGCCGGTCATTGGTATATATGTGCCCAGCATACACACTCAAGTGCTCGCAACCTTAAGTTGTTCTTTTTTAAATTTTACTAGAAAAGCTTTTACGATTGTATACAATAATGGTTTATGAAATTATAGAAAAAGGACAACAAAGTTCTGATAGGTTGATCCAACCGTTTTAACCCATCCTAACTAGTTTGACCTTTAACTTGCACAGCCTGCACATTTTCCCACCTATACAAAAAGGGTGCAAGCCAACTTCAGGACAGGGTTGTTAAAATTACAAGTAAGACCAGTTACAGAATGTATTAATATGCAATGAACCAACGGCTCTTCACACTTGCACTGGTTTCAATAATCGAGCTAAAACAAACTGTTAAATTAATCAATTTACAGATCACTAGCAAAGACATGTTTAGCAGATAGAAACTATCGTCATAAAACCAAATATAAGAAGAAATGGCGTTCCACGTATTTACCTGAGCAAGTGTTTCTTGTATGGACTGAATTTGTAAAAGTATGGCTTCCTCTGAGGAGATACTTGAACTCACTCCTACTTCATCACAAGAACCAGTATTGTTTGATAAACTCGGAGAAACAGATTGACCTGATACTAGAGCATTCTTTTTCTTCTTCTTTTTCTCTCTCAATTTAGAACCCTCAGATTGAAGTATTCCAGTCACAGCCATCTCAACCGGCGCCGATAGATCAGTTACCATGTCACCAAGTTCACCCCGAGCATCTGAAGTTTGATCCACCACCTTACTTTCTACACATCCATCAAACCGATTAGACTCATTAACCATATCGCGCCCAAGAGCCGAAGCCTGTGAGGAGAAAGATTTAGATTGTTCTTTCACTTCATAAGCAGTGTCGCCGTTTTGACTGATTCCTGTTTCACCCACAACTTTAACCTCCACCTCAGCATTTTGTGTATCGGAGTTCACAGCAGCATCATTTACTTCGCATGACGATGTGGCCATCAATTCGGCAGGAGTAACCAGATGAGTTGGATGCATAAACTTGACAGAACGATCCTCTTTTGCAACTTTGTTTTCATCACGATCCAGTGAGGGTGCATGAGACAAATTAGAATGAGAAGATTCCAAACGTGTGTTAGCAGGATATTCCACAATCGTCTGATCATCATACCTATTTAGTTGATGAAGAGAATCAGAACCACTTGATGGACTTCTAAAGTCATATATTTTTTCAGACAACTTGGGGCTCAATGGAACCGCTGGTGAAACGACACTAGATACATCAGTATCCTTGGCGACTGATGATGAGACTGGCTTAGTTTCAGCTTCGGCTGATGGAGAAGTCAGACGCTGAATTGATATAGGTGCAACATCAGAGCTAAACGGTTCCAATTTATCACCAGATGGTTCCAGTTTAACACTAGACGGTCCCAAACCCATAAAACCTTCTGCACTCGTTTCGATCACGCGTGAAACGGTGAGCCTGATTTGTCATACACATCATAAATAGGAGGTGGTAGGCACTGGGACAAGTCCAACGCGTATTGCTGAATGGCCTGTGTTTGAACACAATAAACCTTAACGATGTGGTCCCCATTTGGTAAAGGATCACTAATGCCAGTAAAGCTCAATATTGGCATAGTCACGGTCAATTCTGCAATGTAATCCATACGGGTGGTTTCTGGATTGGGCCCATAATCCAAATGTACAGCATATATAGCATTTTTCCTTGCATTTGCTAACAAGAGAAGACCAGATTGGGGTAATGCAATTACTTGATTAAAGAATGCATCTTCGATTCTAGGTTCAGCAGAAGACTTTAACTCCAATGCCTGAGTACAGTGCAATGAATCAGCATCACTAGGAAGCAACCACCCTTCTTCGCTATTTGAGGCCCATATTTTCACTTCGCGATTCAAGGGGCCCTGCAACCATTGTCCAAAATATCAAATGAGCAATACAAGAGATTTTTGGATATAGCACAGCCGTTAATTCTTACTATTTTACTAATATGGTATAAAGGAGATCAAAAGTAGCTAAAAAAGAATAAGGTTAAAGGGGTTAAAATGAGTCTGACACGTATTTAACTACTCATAACATGTTAGATCATGTTGTAAAAAAAATTAAATATATTTTTTATTAATGATGTTCATATTAGTTGATGCATTAAATAATTACACAAATTAGAAAGGTTGTGACAGGTTTGTTTGCCCAAAATTTTTTTACCCGCATATTACAAACGAAGTAGTTGCCCAACCTGCCAGTTTTGCCATCTATAATCATATACACCATGGTTTAAACTTTGAACATCACAAAAGGCATGTTAATGAGAAAAACATTAATTTCACACGTACCCCAGTGATAAGTATGATGTGATCTGGCCGGTGAGGAGCGGTCAAGAATGTTACGGAGTTGACAGGAAGGCCATCATGTGGTCTTAGTACTGCAATTGGTGACTGTTTGTGATCTTCCCAAATCTTTATCTGTTCAACAAAATAACATGTTGCAAACGCTAATCTTAAAGAAAGGATAAACAAGCAATATGACCACTACTGTTGTGCTTTTGTTTTTCCTACTCATAATGACCGAGTCTCATAGGTGTGGTGATAATTAAGCTTTCTGATAAAATTAACATATATGACCAACTAATATAAACATCGCAAATGAATTACAAGCATCAAATTTTTTTGTAAAAGAACGGTGTCAAACTCGTCGAAATCTACAAAACACAAAATTCAACTTATTCAAAACTAAAACAAATAAAACATATACTTACAAAATTTCAGTTCAAACCGGCACATAACAAAAAGACTGCCTATTCTGACCCGTGACACAACCCAACCCACCTGCCCCCTTTTCCACCTATAATACCAGTACTAGTTTTTTAGAAGTCAAATCAACCTGAGTTGCTATCCCTGCAGGATCCATTCCGGGCACCCATAAAGTGTTGTATCCAGACATATTCTCATGATAAGTAATTACAGCTTATATGAGGGATACTGAAAAAAAAAAAATAATGGCGATATATAAGATGGGTGTAACTCATCAAACCTGGATAGCTGCAGTAAAAGCATGCCGAATATGTAAGCCTCCACCTCCACCGCCTCCACCTCCGCCACCTCCACCGCCGCCTCTGCCTCCGCCTACACCACAGCCGCCGCCGCCACCGCCGCCTCTGCCTCCGCCACCTCCACCGCCGCCTCTGCCTCCGCCACCTACACCGCCGCCTCTGCCTCCGCCTCCACCGCCTCCGCCTGTGGGAGGAGGAAAAGAAGCCTGCAAAAAATGGTCAGTTATTTGTGACTACGGTTCTACTTTATGTATAATAAGGCAAGTATAGTACCATGGTTCCGATGCCAAGGGCGGCCCGGGCGTATGCAACGTTTTTGAGTAGGTCATCACAGCCTCGAAGAGTTCTCTGATTTAGTTGAACCGGGGGCTGGCGGTGTTCGTCGAAGAGTTCATGATTAAAAATGTTGATTTTAATCATAAGTAATTTTCACCGCTAACATTATGATGCATGAAACAAATTCAACTCCTTCACACTTCTCAGCTTTTAATCATTTGGTTATTTACGGCTCTTTTCAAGAAAGTTCACGTAAGTGAGTCCCCCCACTTCTAACATTTTGAAGCTTAATTGTGACGGAACTTTTAAATTGAACCAAGGTGTTGTTGGTATTGTGGTTCGCATATTGTGAACTATCATTGCTTTTATATCTTTGGAGAAAGATGGCATGCTTCTTTAGCACTTGCTACCGAGCTTATAGCATTACGTAGGGTGGTATGTCAAGAATAATTGACTCGATTCACAACTTGCTATCTCTCTTTTGCTTCATCCGAAGTCTTAGTCACTTGATGCTACTGTTAGTGACATTAAAGATTGGGCATCCAACTAAATTTGTGTTTCTCTTTGATTCCTCAAATGACGTGTAATCGTGTTACACATACAAGGCACATGTAGCTTTCAATTTATTTCGGATATAAGCTTTCTTGTAGAAATTACCTCAACGATAAAAAGTTATTTTGAATAAAATTTTTTACGGCCTCAGCTTTTTCAGAGGAATAATAATAATAATAATAATAATAATAATAATAATAAATAAAAGTTCTTAAACGGGTTTTATTATCCGTTCTTTATTACTCGTGTTATGATGCTAATTGAGTAGCCCTATTTTCTTTTGGGGGTGTTCATGATTGGTATCGAGCGTTGATTATAGAGAATTAGGCGCAAATAAGTCTTAAACTATAACCACTTTTATGAAAAACTTTACCTATGACCAAACACATGCCAAACACATGTCACCGCTCTTGCTCACTATTTACTTGTAACGTTAATTTAACTAAACTTTGTGTCATTACTCTGCTATATGCTAAACTTTATTTACTTGACACATACTATATACTTTAAGTATTTCCTATATACTTACCCACATATATCCCGATTTTGTCACAGACTATGTCTTACCCCACTCGCTTATACTCACAAATACAATATTGTGTTAACCCTACTATATTGGCCGCTTCTAACCTCGTGGTTATGCCTTCTTTTATATGAAGTTATCATGCACCCTCGAGTTTGGATACTCGCCACATTCTATATGAACTTATTATTCGATCTCGAATTTGGTCACTCATCTTAATCTTTCAAAACAATTTTTAAAAGCATTGAAACATACTATTAGTATAATCGAGTTGAAGCATTTCAAAATTCATTGAACCTCGGTGGAATATAGACTGATCACCTATATTCGACTATGGACAAGGACATAGCTTGATCACCTATGTCCGACTCGAGGTGAATTTTGCAATCATCGAGAATAGTTACACCGAAATTATGTTTTAAGTAAATTCTTGTTAAAAACTTTGGTGTCTTGCAAACTTTTGTGTGAGTACACAAACTTTTCATATAACAACCCCTGCATTATGTATAATGCATGATGCTCAAAATCCTACCCCGTCACAATTTCCTCTACTCTACACCTTATCGATGAATCGGGATTCATCACCAACCATTCGAGGAATGACTCCCTTTACTCACTAAGCAAAACCTTTGGAGTAAACCAAACACTTTGTGTTGAAACAATAAACAATAAGCATTGTAATGGGATTGTTAAGGAACAAACCGATACATCATCTACAAAATTTGAGGTGTTAGAATTATTTGAGATTAAGAAGCAACCCCAAATCACATAAAGGACATGTAAACTTCCAGCCTTGGAATCTCGATTCCTGTTGTCACTTAAAACTTTATTTAACAAGTTCTTCTTACAAAAGTCGGTTCAACAACTTACGCTACATTCATCAAGTTCTCTCCAAAACTTGATCAAAGTCAACAACTTTCTATTTTCACATCATCCAAATCTGAGAGGACGGATGACGTCCACTAGCCATAGTAAGGAAACCTACCAACAAGCACAACCTCAATCAACAGGAATTATCTACGGTAATGACCTTAAGAGTTGTGCGAAAAAAACTCAACTTTATAAATACATCACCTTACTCTACTTCTTCGATTTCAAAAGAACTGGTCATCAAACAAACAATATTTAGCCATCATAAGAACCTAGTGCTATTTTTATGTGTATAGTCGGAAGAAGTACATCTTATGGACATCCATCCTAGTAATTATAGAAATCAAATAGATTTCTACACAACTCAACAAAAAAACACCCCTTATCATAACTTATCAAAGTTAAACCTTAACTCAAATATTTTCAAATTAATTCAACCCCAAAACTAAAACAAACACTTCATTTAAAAAAAAAATCATTAATTCATTGAGTACAGCTTGTACTTTTAAAGGGGTGTTTGTTTTACGATAATTTTTAGATACTAATTCAAATGTTGTTCACGTTTGTTTGATTCTAGATACTTATAGATCGACTAGACGAGTACCCATGTATTGTAACGGGATTTTATAGCGACATATCGTTTTGTGTAAAAAAATAAAAAATAAAAAAAGTTTATGGGTTATAAACGAAAATTAATAAAAGTTTGAAGATTTGTGGATTAAAAGTTATAGGTAGTTGGAACGTATGAAAAAAACTTAAAGTTGACAACTCTTTGATAAAAGCACATTTCAATTTGTGGTGGAGCTCATGACCTTCAAAATTAGCACAACCATTCCCTTAAGGTATCATATCCAAAGTAATTATTGGTTTTTACTCAATTCTACTCACTCTAAATTATATTTATAATTAAAAAATGTTGATTTTAATCATAAGTAATTTTCACCACTAACATTATGATGCATGAAACAGATTCAATGTGACAATCGGTAATTTTTCAGATATCAAATTTAATAATAAATTATTATTTATTATTACCTGAACGATTTTAAGCAAGCATTAGCTCACTTGATTTAATCACGGGAAGTTATTCCACACACTGGAGCATTTTTACTATCTAAATTTATCAGAAAATGCATATTTTCTTACCACTTATGATTTTTCTAACTCACACGAATAGTCATCTCATTTTATTGGAAATACAGCTCGCGTAGCATGAACCGACCAATGATAATATGGTTTAGTCTAATAAAAACACCTTATAGAACAAATTTTAATGCTTTTATAATTTTTTATAAAACACACTTTCGAAAATATATTTTACACGTTAACTATTTTCAATGTGTAACCAAAAATGTATATGTACATAAGATTTAAAAAAATCTACAAAACACAAAATTCAACTTATTCAAAACTAAAACAACAAGTCATAGTCCTATATCTTCTTATACCACCATGGTATTGGTATCCATGGTTTAATAGACAAGAGTCACCCTTTTTCTCTTGCTTCCTGCTGTTCGAAAATAGTCACCAAACCCATTCTTTGTTATCTAAATATTGTACAAGTTCATTTAATGTTCAAACAAAACAAAACAAGCCAAACCTCTTGCTTCGTTCATTCTTAAAAACTGAAACTAACACAAGTAAGGAAGACACATTTTTATCTTTCACATTGTAAGTCAACTCAACTCACTTCTTGTTTTACATGCAAACTTCTATATTCTTGCAAAATATACATTTTTTTGGGTTATATGTACTCACGTAAAGAAATGAAATCACCACCAAAGTTTTATTCCAATTCTTACGAACTATCATAATTACCTTGAGTCGATAAGCTTATGTGGTACCATTTCGTCATAAATCATGGAATTTTATGCGAGTAACAAAAAAATACACACACTTTTGCTCATTCGGATTTTTTTTTTGAAAGGAAAATATGGACCTTTCTCATCCATTTTGAACGTGTACAACAAAAAGGAAATATAGAACTTGTCATTCATTTTTGAACGTGTAAGAATGATGTGCAAGAAAATAGATGAAACATGTAAGTTTGGCTCACACTGGGAAAATACTCAACGTATTGCGGTTTGTTTTTCTTTTGCTTTCCGAGCTATCTATAATACTCACCTTCTTGGTTCACTACGCAACAAAGTGACTCCTTCGGTGCTTATGGTATAAGTACTGATGTGGATAAACTACTAGTTCAAAACCCACCTCACTTATATCTCAACCAAGATTCGAAGTCACAAACTAAACAAGTCGAAAAAACTAAACCAAGAAAACCTTAGGGCCCCTAAAGCCCAACACCCTCGAAGAGCATATTGCTATTCGATAGTTTCTCTGAGCTTGTTGTGTGTTGAGTTTTCCCTCGGCTTATTTCATGATATTAATCAGTTAGTAAAACTTCAAAATCATTTTATGTTTGGTTTTGGAACACAACACAAAACCAAGCTCTTATCGAGCTCCAAAACGACCAAATAATCATTTGAAAGCTATTTGATAAGCAAATATAAGCTCACCTTTGTAAAATTGAGAAGGAAAAACGAAATGAAGAAATTCTCGTATCCATCCATGTCTCTGTTGAAAGATAAATACATATCGTTAGCAAGTTATAACAAATGGCCTGCGGTGCATTGATTATGTGTTTGGCTTTTAAGCGAGAGGTCTGGGTTCGATTCCTAGCAGTGGCGTCCTTGCATTTGCTTTCTTTATTTTTGTCACTTCCGTCTGTTGGCGATTTTGGCCCCTCCAATTCAAATAAATTGCCACTTATCTTACAAACTTATATAAGTTTTGTAACTTATATTAACATTTACATTTGTAGTCTCAAACTTTTAACCACTTGACATTTTTCTAAAAACTTTTATAAGTTGGTAACTTATGCGACTTCAACCTTCAAGTTAATACTTTATCATGATTCATTCACCTAAAAACTTTTATAAGTTTAAAAACTTATATAATATTTTATACTACTTTCTTCTAAATAAATAAGTTTTATACATATTTTCATTTGTGACCACATCAACGTAAATTTTAAATAATACATTTTCCAAATATATTATTTACCCACTACTCTGAAAATGTATATATATATATACTTTCACATTTGAACAAGCGAATTTAACAAATACAATTTGACTTGTATTTATTTACCCTTCGATAATATTTAAGCGTATAGTCGAGCCAACTCTTATGTGAATATATAGTATATATTCCCATACCTATTTTAAGAGCCAATACTTACAAGATGTTTCACCTACTTTACTACATTACATCAGTAATCAAATTAATTTATGAAACTCCACATAAGCTACATCAACTCAAATATTTGAAAACTTTTGTTTTGAAACACGAATCTTTTAAAATTGCTAACGTTATTTAAACTTTACAACATATACAAGACTTAGACTAAACCATACCATACTTATCTAGGTTGATGTGAAGCCGGTGCACATTTATTACTTGATGTTAGTTGTGATGTCTTACATTACGCATACCAAGGTGAGTTCAACCCCTACTTTCACTTGTTTTATAACCATTTTGGGGTGAGAAACATGCAAACTCTTTATGAAATATTGCTTTTATGCAAACTCTTTATGAATGATATTGCTTGTATGCAAACACCTTATGAACTCTTTGCTTTAAGTCAAAACCACTTTATGAACTATTCTTTGTTATGCAAACACTTGAAGATTTATTGCTTTTACGCAAATACTCTATGGACAATAACTACTTTTATGTATTGAAACTTTTGTGTAAACCACTATAACAAGATAGCCTAAGAGAACTGTTTCCACAATTTGCCCGCATTTCATGTACCATTAATCCCTGCGGGGGAGCGCGAGTGTTATAAATAGATCTATTGAGATTAGCGCCTCCATCCGTTGGTGGCTCAACTTGTCTCGGATGTATACCATGTCGGAACCCAAGTGTTGACGGAAACACACACTTGCTAAGGGCACCATAAACCATATTGGCATGCTACTTACAGCATGTGGGCTTACTTGTAGCTTGGTATCATGAGCTTAGAGCTTGAGTAATAGACACAACCACTTTTATTTGGAAGACTCCTTACAGCGATTGTATCGAGTGCACTTTTTGTCCATAAAGCAAATTGGTTTTCTTTAATGCTTTACTATAAACTTATGAACTCACGGCTTTTATAGTTTGACTTTTTAGCATGTTTTCCGGGTATTTGATTTTTGAAGTATAGCGATATCAAAGCGAGGCTTGGCATGGCATGGGCATAGACTCTGTGATGTATTTGGGACCACTTTTTATTAATGGGTATATTTCATAACAATTAAACTTTTGTAAACTTTATTATTTTATAAATAAAAGTTCTAGCGGGTTTTATTATCCGTTCTTTATTACGTGTTATGATGCCAATTGAGTAGCGCCGAACTTTTGGGGGTGTTACATTCAACTCTTTCACACTTTTCAGCTTTTAATCCTTTAGTTATTTACGGCTCTTTTCAAGAAAGTTCACGTAAGTGAGTCCCCCTACTTCTAACATTTTGAAGCTTAATTGTGACGAAACTTTTAAATTGAACCAAGTCATTATATGTATACATGCTTATCATTTCTTTTATGAAAAACCAACTCAAAACATGATCAATTTGTTGGAAATAATCAAATCCGATAGTTCACCTGTTAGAAGAAAAAAAAATGTGAGTTTTGGCCAACTACACTGTTGGTCTACTATGTGACTTTACTTGCTTCTTGGGTTTAACTTCGAGTGGCTAGGAGAAGAATGGGGTATAGATTTATTACTTCTACAAGAAAATAAAATATAAAGTTCTAGCCTTCACTAAAAGCGTTAATAGAAGGAGTGCTTATTTCAACCAATGATAAATTAATAAGTCGAAAAAGCAAAACTAAGTAAAATTTTTATTTATTTAAGATCGAGTGAGAATTTGTATTTGTACGAACTTTATATTTTCAATTTCATATTATTATGTGCTTATTTCTTACGGCTAATTAGCACAAGTTCATTATCTATTTTTTTCTCTTTAAAATCCCGTGAATTTCAGATTAACTTTTACCTAGTAACATAAAAAGCGAGTTAATTTCATAAAGAAAAAATTAGCGTTTGGTCCCATGGTATCCCCAAATAACAACTTTAGTCCCTGTGCGTTTTACACCGGTATCTAATTTTGAAACTATGCAGCTTTTGGTCCCTATTTTTGGATGGGCGTTAGTTAAGTCCGTTAAGTATTTTGCATTTATTTAGTCCTTCGTTAATAATTTTTGCACCGTTAGTCCTTATTTTTTAAAATATAGTTTTCCCAGTTAGTCCCTCAGTTAATAGTTATAAGCGTTTTTTCGTTTTTGTCGTTTAGATTCGTTTTATCCGTTTTCCCAGTTTTTCATTTTCCATTAAGCTTTTCGTTTTTCGTCCGTTTTTTTTCATTTTTGCGTTAGTTTTCCTTTTCATCGAGCGAAACAACAATCATAACAAAAAGAAAAGTAACATCAAAAACCAAGAAATAAATCAACCAAATAAGCCTCACGAGGCCATGCTCTCGGCTGGAAATTTCTGCGACCACTAGCGACCGCGACACAACTCTAGCATGGATACCAACAAGTTTTAACACGTTTTGTTTAACAAGAAATCATTTCCCATGTTTTTATTTGTCAAACCCAACAAAACCGGAGTCTTCGTGACTCACCCGAGTTATCAAGAAACCGGTCAAACTTCGTGGGTTTTCGAACCTACCTTTGTTTTGACACAACAAAATGACCGGTGGTGGCTTCGTGGTGGTGTTAGGGTGGGCGTGAGTGGTGAGCGAGAGGTGGGGGAGGGATTTTAGGCGTTACCTAGGGGATGGGTGGGGAGTGTGGGGAGTGTTTTGAGTGGGTGGTGTAGTTAGGGGACCGTGATTGTGGTGGTGGTGGTGCTTGGGCTTGATGTGGCCGGCAGCTAGGGTGAAAAAGAGAGAGAAAGTTTTGAGGATGATGATGATAATATGTGTTGGTGTGTGTGAGATGTGGAGATATACCACACGGGACGATTTATGTATATTTTACCCTTTAAAATTTTGGATATATTTTTTAGAAAGGGTATAATAAACGAAGCTATGCTTAGTCCAGTTGGGCAAAGCTATGCTTCCCACCCAAAATGTCCCGGGTTCGAATCCAGGGAAGCCAAAATTGGTGATATATTTTACCAATGCCACGTGGCACCACCTCATTGGTCAGCGTGGCAGCTTGCATTTCGCCGGGTACGTGGCAACCGGACACATGGCACCACTCATGTGGTGACACTGGCGTTAACTAACGCCCATCAATAAGGACTAACGGATTGTAAAATTATTAACGAAGGACTACTTGCGCCAAAATATACTTGGACTTAACTAACGCCCATCAAAATAGGGACCAAAAGCGTGCATAGTTTCAAAATTAGATCTTCTTTGGTGTAATAAAAACTACTTAGGGACTAAAGTTGTTATTTGGGGTATACCATAGGGACCAAACGTGTAATTTTTTCTTTCATAAATGGTCTGTGTGGTCTGTTGTGTTTAACGGAAATAGTCTCTAATCTTTTTTTTTATCGGATCTTCTCCCTATAGTTATGACCCTTATCGGGTTTGGTCATTGCCAATATTTACTGTTAGTTTGACCATCAAACTTATAGAAATGTCATAAATAACCTTACAAGTAAGGTCCACGTGGTTTAATGCGGTATCAATTTAGTCCCAATTTTTTATTACTTTTTGTTTGTTTTCGTCCATTTTAAGCGTTTTTACATGTTTATTCGTTTTCTTACGTTTTTATACATTTTAGATCCGTTTTCCCTCGTTTTGGTAGTTTTTAAGCGTTTTTGTCGATTTTATCGTATTAAGTCGTTTTTATCACGTATTCATCGTTTGCATTTGTGTAAATTATTTACTATGTAATGCAAGATTATCAAATCATTATTTGAGCATGTGATATATGCATTTGTGTAAAGTATTGAAACTTGGATGGTTTTTGTAGTTAATTTAAAGTTTGAGTGACATAATTGAAACAATCATCAAACTTTTTATTCTTTGATAGGCAAAACATTATATCTACTACAATGCGCGCCACAGTGGCCCAAAAAGCTACGAGAATAGTCCATGCAATTATCTAATGGACTAACTTTGCAACTGTCCGAGGATTTTATGGACTTTTTCCGTAAAAAGACATATTATTTCGAGAAATAATTTTTGACATTTAGTCCTTAGTGACTAACTTTGAAAGAAAAATTAATACGGCATTCTCGCAGCAACGCGCGTCGTTTTCCCTAAAAAGAATGTATGAACAGCATTGGGTTTGGATTGCTAAAACCATAACCGAACCGAAAACCGAACTTTTATTTTGGTTCGGTTCGGTTTTGGCAATTTCGGTTGATTCACGAGTTGGTTCGGTTAGGTTGGTTTCGGTTTTCGGTTTATTCGGATATTACCCAACCCATGAACACCCCTCGCGGTGACTAATTCCCCATTTCCTCCTGTGTTTTGCTCTCAACTCTCAGGTGCCTGCCTTGGTATTTGTTGGTAACGAATTTTAAGCTCAAAGTGTTAGTCTTTTGATCTGTGTTATTATTTGTTGGTTTTTATTATGTTATTTCAGGAATATTTGTTAATTGTTATGCACACCAACTGTTTGATGTTTTTTTTTTTGTTGCAAAAGGTGAATCATTATATTAATATCAACACAACAAATTACAATACAATTCAGAAACTCTACTGGATTATTATCCAGAGAATTATCAATCAAAAACCATACAGAATTTTACTATTCTATCCGATATCATATACCAAAGAAGCTTTCCATCCAATATCAGTCATAAGCATCCAACTCTGCTCACCACAGAGAACTTTCACATAGAGCCATTAGCACAACGTAATGAAAACCATGCCAACTTGACCCTTGATTCACCTATAAGTTGCACCTACCATCTAGCTACATTTCCACATCTCCTCCCTATTTAACCACTCAACCAACTGTTTGATGTTACATATGCTTAGTTTGTTAAGATTTGTTTAGAAATGGACCTAACCGAATAATGTTTAAGGGGGTGTTTGTTTTTGCTTATTTATGGGCTTATCTGTTTTCATATTTCATAAGCTCATTTTGAAACTTGTGGGCTTATATAAAAGCCCCTAAATCCCGGAATAAGCTGAAAAAATGAGCTCATAAGCCCATAAATAAGCTTAAACAAATACCCCGCCTAAGCTTTAGGAATTTCCATTTTTGATCTTTTAATCATGGTTGTAAAAGATGCTAGGCGTTAGTCTGGCGGTTGACTTAACTTTTAGCTTAGTAACCGGGTGTTTGTTTAAGCCTATTTATGGGCTTTTCGGATAAGATTTCATAAGCTCATTTTTGACTTATTTTGAAACTTGTGGGCTTATATAAGTTTATAAACTTGTATAAGCCCGGAATAAGCTGAAAAAAATGAGCTTATGAAACATAATCCGAAGACAGATAAGCTCATAAGCCCATAAATAAACTTACACAAATACCCCAAAGCTTTAGGAAATTCCATTTTTGATTCTTTAGTTGGTGTTAAATTAGTCTGATATAATTTTGGAGGTTGATAATCTAGTTATAAGAAGCTAAGTCGCGGTTTTTCTTCTTGTTTTAGAGATGGCATTAAAGTATGGTGGCTGAGCGGCGGTTAGAGGAGTGGTGGCAAGAGCAAAGATCTTTGGTCGTGTGCTTAACCAGCGGGTCAAAAAGCAGACCACAAGATCTTGCTTGACCTTTCATCGAAAGAAAGTTGTAGCATGGTATCCTTTTGATATCAGGAAGGAAGACCCACGATCGTGTACCTTGAAGAAAGTCTTCTTTCGCATCTTAGAGCATATGTTTTTCATGCCTTTTACTCTGTATATCTAGCTAATTGAAAAAGGGTAAAGGGTAATTTAACGTGTTAGATAATATTTATAAAAAAAGTATTTATTATTAAATCTATTAATATATGAAGAAAAATGTGTTTTTGGATAATTTTGTGTATTTTTAGTTTTTAGAAGGATATTGAAGTAATTATGAAATTTGAAAGGATATTGATGTAATTGGCAAACTTTACAAGGATATTGATGTAAATCTCCCTAGAAATTAAAGTTTGATCATTCTAACTTATTTATAAAATGACGATTATACCATTTGTTTTCATGAAAAAAATTGGTTACTTGGGCTTATTTTTTGTTGTTGTCCTAATCGTATTTATAAAACTCAAAATTGCATATTTTTTTGTTGTCATAATCTTTTAGGCGTTTTGCCATTTTTTTTTTTGGTTTAATTTTTATGTCCTAGTTGCTCTTTGAGCTCATTTTGATCATTCTTTGCTTCGGGCTTTATCTATTTGTATTAGTGACATTTAATGTAGGAATTGTATTTAATTTGGTTGTACAATATACTTGATAATTTGTATTTATTATGTTAGAGGTGTTTTAATAAGTGTATTAATTGTATTTATTGATCGGTTAATTAATTAACTATATTAAATATCATTAATGTGGTTTTTTTTTTTTCATTAAAGTGCATTAAGTTATCTTGTATGTCTTATACTCGACAAATTATGCGTTAAAGTGTTGTACATTATGCTTCTTTTTTTAATTATATGAATTACTAATCTATACTACTTATAATTTACGAAGGCACCTCACTTTTAATTTTAAGACGTACAAGAAATTAAGAATGGTCTATAACACTTTAATGCATCCAATTTTCAACGTACAAGACAAGAAGCATAGTTACAACAAAACACGTTAATGGTATTTAATGTAGTCAATTATTTAGCGGTGGCAATAAATACTAATAAAGTTATTAAAACACCCCTTACATAAGAAATACAAATTATCAAATATATTGTACAACCAAATTAAACACAATTTCTGTATTAAATTTCACTACTACAAATAATAAAACACCCCCGGGCTCTCACTTCGTTTCGTTCTTCTTCTGTACCATCGCTTGAATGAAGACACCCGATCGGCCCTAAGTGATTTTGTCATGTTTATGTCATGATAAGAATGACCATTAGTTTGGTACCTTAACAAATCACTTAAAAAAAAAAAAAAAAACTGAAACACAGACACACAAAGATGGCTGACGAGAAGGAAGTTGTGGGGAGGGTGAAATCAATATTCATATATCCAGTAAAATCATGCAAAGGGATTTCTGTTTCTCAAGCTGCCCTATCTCCAGCTGGTATTCAGCCAATTAATTATCAAAGGGTAAAAATGTCTTTTTTTGGCTTCCGCAGAAATCAAAGCAACAATTAATGCATTTTTTTAAATGGTGTATTTCCTTTTTATGGACAATAATTTTAAACGGAAGTAATAAAATAGTAACTATGATGGTCATTATTATTTCCACATCAGCGTAATAATATATTTTCTTATTAGTGTTTTTAGCCTAACAATATATCACTGTATGTTTGGCAAAAATATATTGAGTTGATGCTGGTGCTGTTGCTGATGCTGGTGTTGTTGCTTAAAAAGATTATACATAGAGATTATTTTTATAAGCTAAATGAAGTAACTTTTTATTTTCAGAGATTATGGAAGATTATTATTTTTTTTATATAATCTCTTATAATCTATGTCTGCCAAACAAAGATTATTTTTTAAGTAGCTTATTTTTAAAAAAAAATAAGCATAATCTCTCCATAATCTTATGGGCCAAACATAGCCACCCGTACTCGCAACACTCACATGCACACTTTTATCTTTGCGCTCCTTCAACCGATGGTCTACACGGTCGCTGTAAACTAGATTTTTATCACTTGTAGTTCTTTGTGAAAACTAGAAGGGGACGGGGTTGAATAGTTTTGCCAATTAAAACTTCATTTTAATCTATTTAGATCGACTTATGTCAATCTATTTAGATGTGTGTGTTGGATGTTGATGAACAAGCATATAAAGGTAAGTAATGAAAATATAAGAGTAAGAAGCACAAAACCATAACGCGAGTATTTATAGTGGTTCGGCTACAAGGACACCTTCCTTGCCTACTCCACTCCCAGAGTCACCTACTCGAGAGTTAAGTAAACACTACACCAATCTCCTTAAGCGGAGAAGCCTTCAGCGTCGCAACCTTTTTTCGGTACAAAGCTAAATACGAGTTCTTTAACACCAAGGCTGAACCACACCTAACACAACATAAGCCTACCCTTTATCGATGCTAGGCTAACCACCGAGTTTTTTTTCACACCAAGGAGAACTAATCCTATCACAACGTCGCCTACCCTTTATTAGGTACTAGGCTAAGCACCTAGTTCCATTGCAATGGAGGAACTACTACCACACTACACCAACGACTAATCCCAAAGGAGATCTACTCCTTTACAACATCATCAAGGATATCAATATCCTTGGATCTAATACTAGTCTATCTTGTACATCGAAACACACCATATCGAATGTACATCTAAGGTACCTTTCACTAATGCCTTTGACTAGATCTACAAGACACCCTTCACTAATGTCTTGTGTCTTGACTTCTAAGCACCTTTCATTAATGCTTCTAGTCTTGACTTCTAAGCACCTTTCACTAATGCTTCTAGTCTTGACTTCTAAGCACCTACCACAAGTGCTTATGATGTAGACGATAGATACCCTTCACAAATATCTTCGTCTTGACACTTGAGACATCTTTCACTATTGTCTTCAACACTACTCTTCTTTGAAGAAAGAAAGGAATCATCAACAAGAAGACTTTAGTAGCCTTGATGATGAGGAAGCATGGCAACTCATGGACTTGAGCTTGCTCGACTTCAAAGGTGGTTATCTTGCCTTTAAGAGGAACTTAAAAGATCACGAAAAAACAAAACTACAAACATAGATCTCTTGGATCGAGGGTTAGTGAGTTTTAACTTCGGGGAGAAAGTGTGTTAGAAAGGGGTGAGAAACAATGAAGAAATGGCTCACTATTTATAGAAGAAAAACTCTCTTTACGTTCCCGGATCGGATCCCTTCCACAAGGATCCGTCTAGCGTTAAGCTAGGGATCCGTGGGGCCCTCCACTACCCATGAGTATTTTGGTTATGGGTCATGGGTCATGGGTTGAACCATGGTCCTTTTAGCTAGATACAATGTATCTTTTGAGTGCAATGCACTTGGTCACTTGGGTATGGGTTGATCCATGGGTTATGGATATTATCCATGTATGATATAAGCATGATGTCATGCAATGGGTTATGGGTCAAGCTCCATGGGTCATGGGCTTTGGGTTGTACCCAACTACATTCAATGTATTTGCCCAATGGGTTGTGATACTTAAGTTTCTACCCATTTATATTACCCAATATACTACATACTAGTTATGTGTATATTTTACCCAAATATGTAAACACTAGTTGTTGTACATATGTAATATTAAATCATAAAATCACTTATACTTGTTTTAGTGTTTTATGTGAAAATGTGAATATGTTAGAAACTATTAGTTCAAACCATTTACGTATTTTATTTGTTTCGTTAAAATGATTTTACGTTTGTTGTCGACAAAACATTCGAAGATCGTAAAATATAAATAAACGTTTTTACGGCTTATTTGTATTAACAGTTGCTGTTTATATACTAACTCCGTCTCATAATTATAGTCCACTGTTGACTTTTGAAGTTTTAATTTTCAACTTTGATGCTTTAAATATTTTTATTTGTGTTATATATTATTTGATGCAAAATATATGAATGGATTGAGTTTTAAATGTATTTTCTTGGTATAATTTTTATTAGATATTATACCAGTATAGCACAAATAAAAGTATTTAAGGTCAAAGTTGCAAAACAAAAATTTAAAAAACGAAAATAATGTACTATAATTATGAGAGAGATGGAGTATATTATAAGATGTCTTTCGAAGAAAAATCTTGCCAAGTACCCAAAACTTGCCTCTAAACCGATTACAAGCTATAAGAGAGTCGACCGTCCGATTACTAATTCGCCATTTGTGTTATATGTTATTGATACAAAATACTTTATACGAAAAATGAACTCAACACAATTTTTTAGTAAGATATTCAGGATCATCACACACCCTACACAAATTTCTCTATCACAGAATACACAATTGTTTTAGACATCCTAAAATATAACTTGGCCACCAATTCAGTTTATCACTTGCAAGAAAATGAAAATACAAAGGGAAATCAACAAAGTGATACAATAACTAGCGTACTTTCCAACCAATAACTTGCCCCCAAACAATCAACTCATATGACGTGGCATTCGATACCAAACTAGCCTACACGTGTCAGTATACTAACCCCAAGCCTAATTATCCCCAACTCATCAAAACAATCAAAAAGGCAAGCTAACGGTCTACTATGTTATGCACGTCAAAAGTTACAACAAGTTTTTAGTTCATCTAAAACAGATTTTCAAAGCGAGTGTGACGTTAGACCACACTTCACTACGGTCTTTAATGTCAAGCTCGCGATCCAATTTGATGAAATGATCGAACTTATCTCGTCTCAGCTAATTGTATGCAAAATTAGCGAACGACGCCATTAAATGGCTTTACATTTATAATGTTTAACTCGACTTCGTTACATAGTGCATGTAATTCCATGCAAGTTACACATATGGTAAAATGTAAAATAACAAAAATCGACTAGACTCGTGAATACCATACATTGAGTATTTTAACGCTCAAACACGACTAATAAGACTACATAAGTAACTCGAACTCAACTTGGCATAAATCATAAACATTATATAATATATTTCAAACCTTTTGTCTTACTTTTGTTTTTCTAACGACAGCTTTGTTCTTCAAACACTTTATCATCTATATTTTAAAATATGTCTTACAAATGTCTTTTTTGATACTTGAAACTAGGGGTGACAATTCGGGTTAAGTTTGGATTGACAAGTCTGGGTTAGCAGGTTGGCGGTCAAAAGACCTCAATCCAAACCGACCCGTTTAAATAATTGGGTCAACCATGTTAACCTTAGCATGTTTATACATAACCCGAACACGACCTATTTAACCAGTGTAATTATATGGGTTGGTGGGTTAATAGGTTACACGAGTTGAATAGGTTAAACAAATTTTCGGTTGACTCATTTAACCCGTTTATCTAAATAAGTTGGCACATTACATGTGTTAAACAGGTTTGTAGGTCGACTAATTTACCCCATTTAATCTTTATAATAAAGAATGTATAATATTTTAATTTTTAGAAAAAACTTTAACGGTTTGACATGTTTACCCATTTAATTTATACCCAAAACCTAAGATATTTAATAAATAGGTCGGATAGATCAACTTGAACACGCCTCGAAATCTATTTAAACTCAACTCGAAATCTATTTAAACTTATTCTCGGATCTGATTTTGTGTCAGGTCATAAATTATCAACCCTTCTTGAAGTTGAACAACTCAGATTGACACGTTACCAAAGACTTGTCAAGTGAAAAATAAGTACGGTGAAAAGACGAATAGTACAAATAATTACCCGCCAAAATAAGAAGTATGGGGCCCACAAGTAGATTAGAAGTAGCCAGCCTGCTATTCAAACAATTTGCTTCCATTTGTGGGCATCTCGTGAGTGACCACACCGGCCTTCTTTCATTGACAAATCACAAATGCAAGTCATATCTCAATAGTATTATCATTTTATATAAGCTTCAACCGGCCATTATCATTTTGTTAGGTATGCTTGTGCTATTTCAGCTTTTCTTACACATTGATTTAGGGGTGAGCATGGTGCGGGTTGGTGCGGGTTTTGGTAAAAACCGAACCGCATCCGCAATTGCGGTTTTTAAGAAATGAGAATCCGAACCGCGTAGCGTTTCTTGCGGTTTCGCGGTTTTCTTGGTTTTTGCGGTTTTGGTGGTAGTTTTTGCGGTTTTTAAAGTTTTTTTTTTTCAAATTCTATTTTTTTATATATATTTATTATAGAATAAATATATCATATGGTTACATAATGAGTAAAAACATATATATATTAATGTTGGGTAGTAGTATGAAATTATAAATCTCTAGAATAATAAAAGTCAAATGAGATGATTTTTTTAAAAATTCCGACGATATATTGATAGAAAAACAAAATTATATGATATAAAACTCGGAATAATTAACTAATAAAATTCGTTTGAAATAACTAATTATGAAAATATTAACAAAAGTATTTAATCATACAAAAATTGTAAAATATAGTTGGTTTATTTAAAATAAAAATAAAAATACATTTGAATATGACTTTGCGATGCGGTCGGTTTTTGCGGTGCGGTTTTGGTGGAAACGAAACGCACCGCAAAATCTGATTTTATTTTCAAGAACTGCACCCGCGGTTTTTGTTGCGGTTTCGGTTTTTGCGGTGTGGGTTTTGCGG
Organism: Chrysanthemum makinoi; assembly: GCA_910596185.1. NCBI lineage: Eukaryota > Viridiplantae > Streptophyta > Magnoliopsida > Asterales > Asteraceae > Chrysanthemum > Chrysanthemum makinoi. The sequence continues at coordinate 150,147,609 of OU343216.1, read as the reverse complement.
TTTTGTGCGGGTTTGCGGTTTGCGGTGCGGTTTCTGCTCACCCCTACATTGATTGATGATGATATTATCATAAAAGAAAAATAAACTCGCAATAAAGCCGGGTGTAATGGTCACCTTCACTTTATCAAGACCTCAACGTTATCAGTTTTTCATCACATCATCTAACACATCTGATAACCACATAATCAAACACATGAAAATACATCACTTTTATACAATCATATTGTTGGAAAAATGTTTTGCAAAATGATTTTTGCAATTTTTTGACACTATTTAATATATGTAGATGTTATATATATATTTATATTTCTTGGTAGCTTTGCGTTTTCTTTGACGAGAGCTTCGTAACGAGCTAAAATGTGTCAGCATGTTTATAAGGAAATCTTGGTATTGACTATCAAAATCTTTTAGTTGGTTTTACTTCAACACCTCGTCTGCGAGAGGGTCGGATCGAGCCAAAATGAGGGCGTTATTCGAGAAATTTGTTTCTGGGTCGCGTGTTCTGTGGATCCCACTATCCACGTATTTTTATTTTTTTCCTATTTTTTTATGTATCAATTTTGCTATTTTCAAAGATTTCTTTGGAAGTTTACGATTCGCTTTGAAGATCTCTTACTATTTGTTGATACAAAATGCGGCGAAATTTTGGATTCGACGACTCTCTGGGCGTTAAAAGTCTTTTGAGCCCTAAGTAGACTGTCAACAAAGAGAACCCGTTAGGAGTGGACGAGGCGTAGCCCGGTCCACCTCAAACGGTCAGAGTAATATCGGTCGCGATGTGATGAGTTAGGGTTAGAGTAACTTTCATCCGTCCTTGAAGGAGATCCAACCCTATATTTATAGGGCATGGATTAGGATTTAGGCGTAGAGTGGAACACGAAAGTACGCTAGTTTATTCGGTAATATGAGAACACGAAACATAGTTTATTCACATGTGGGTTATATAGTCGGTGGGGGGAATGGTAGGCGCGGATATGTACCTCTACGCCTAAATCTAATCGTACCACTATATTTAAAATAGGGTTGGATCTCCGAAGGGCGGATGACGAGTTCTCTTACAACTTTCATCACATCGCACGATACTAACGACGTGGAGGTGGACCCGAGGCCCTACGGTATGAGATTCTCTTTAACGAGGTTCTCAGCACTGTTGACATAGCAGAGAGATCGTTGGCGAGAATTTTGTATTATTGACATACTTATAACTAGTACTAAACTTCAATTCAATAGAGATTACACCAATATTTTTGTTTTTTGTGTGATAAGATGAAAAATTCAAACTAAAGCAAGAAACCCTAATTTCACATAAACGCGCAGGTACCCTGCTAGTTATAGTAACATGTGTAAGCATATATTTTTAAGAGTTCCTTTCATAGGAAGTCATAAATATTATAGTATAGATGGAGTCAATACTAACGCGGCACTGTACGTCTCTTCTATAAAAATCGTAAAAGCACTATGCATATGATATCATCTCACTTTGAAATATCCTTACTTTCCAAAAATAGTAAGTGCAGTCGCCAATTGTAAAATTTCAAGTGTTACTGTATTTATGAAATTTGGAGTGTGTTTAAAAGCACTTAAACCCTCAAGGGCTCAAACTGTTAAAAGAGGAACGTACGGGTTTGACCAGAGTTGACCGGGTAAACACCACATAAAACCGATTTTTTTCTTCATTTTACTGCACACTCTCTTTCGGTTCGAAATGGCAAAATATTCAAATCCAGTCAAACTCAAACTCAAAAGTAAGTTTAATTTATTTTAGTAGGGGCTTTTGATCAGAACTTAGTTCCGAATATACCATTTTGTTTAACCTAGGGTTTTGGTTAGGGTTTTACAAGATTGTGCATAAGTAGGTCACGGCATGCTTAGATTAGTGGTTTAACATGTTCAATAAAGGTTGATAATGCTCTATAAACATTCAAATTTGTTTCTTAGGCCCGAATTGAAAGTGTTTGAGTTAGACCAACCCTAAAATTGAAAGTGTTTAACATTTTCATTCAAACATTAAAAGTGGTAATGTGTTACAAGTTAAACACATTTTTTTGTCATCTTTGAGTATGCTTGAATCTCTGTGATGTTTCAAAGAAATCTGTCTTGAGTATGAAATATGCTCTTTAATAAACTTCTAGTTAGTTACTAGGGCTAGTTGTTACATAAAAGCAAGAACCCGTTAACTAGTCCACGTCCCTCCCAGGATCTTTAGTGTAGAATTATATCCAGTATGCTTTTAAATTCTCTTAAAAGCTTTCGGCTATCTGAATGACAAATGATACTTCTCCATAAAAATAATTTAAAATGCCAAGTTGATTCTTGAATTTTTCATTCAAAACAAGATATCACTTCACATTTTTGGAAAAGTATCATTGAAAATAATTTTTCTGGTGACGAAATGAAAAAACAGATAGAGAGCATAGATTTAAATTTCTTTGTATTCTTTCGAAACTAACACACTCGTATCTGACAATCTCAGAACTCACAATGGAACAACAACCACAAGTCATACATGATGCTCAAGTGTACCCTGGTGAGACTAACGCGATTTTTGACACTGCAACCACACGAGTCGAAGAAGAGAACGAAATCATCGTTGAAATTCTCAGAAGACATCCCATCATAACCGCACTTACAGAAACTGCATCAGTACCACAAGTATACATCTACCAACTTTGGAACACCATCAAACACGACTCTCCAACCAACTCACTACGATGCATAATTGATCAACAGGAGGTTGAACTCAATCATGATCTTCTTCGCACTGTGCTGCGACTCCCTCAGCGAATCGACAATCATGAGGACTTCTTACCACTTCCCAACTACAACAACGAAATCAAACCATTTCTTCTCAGACTTGGATATGATGACGTTGATGGACACTTGGTGCGTCCATCCCAATTCAAGAGAAAACACTTACCACAACCATGGAACACCCTTTTTACTCTTCTCGTTCGCTCTACAACGGGAAAAGAGACAGGACTTGATGAGGCTCGCCTTTGTTCGTTACAGTTATTTTATGGGGTTCTTGAATGTACTTCACATTGACTATGCTGCGCTGATATGGGAAGATATCTGTCATGCGATACTTTATAGAAATAAGAAGAAAACTAAGCCTTTCATACCATTCGTAAGATATTTCAAGCTTCTAATCAAGAGTGTAATGCATTCTTTTCCCAATATCGCACGGAGAGCAGAAGAAAAAGATCATGATGAAACGGATGACCAGATCATAAAAAGGCTTACGTATAGTTCAAAAATTACCAAGAAGAAGGGGTTGGAGATTCCAAATGTATTACTAAACCTTGCGGATAAGAATTCAGAGGCGTATCAGCGGTATGTAGGGTTAGACGTTCCAACGAAACAGTCTAAAACAACCACGAGGCGAAAATCTTTGGGAGGGAAGAAGAAGAAGGTTGACGAGTCTAGTAGTGTTCAAAAAGAAGTGTCGGAAAAAGAGTTGGAGGAGAATGATGATGATGAGCAAACAGTGGATGAGAGTGTTTCAAACAATGATGAAAGTACGTCCCAGAAGGTGAATGAGGAAAGTATTTCACAAGAAAAACCAACTGAGAGTACGACGAAGGAATCTGATTATAGTTTTATGAAAGGAAACATGATGTCGTTTGATAAAACCTTTAACGAGGAAGCCATAAATGCAACCATCGAAGAAGATATTGATATCATTGTGGAGGTATTAGATGATGGCAGTGTAATAATGAAAGAAAAGAATGTTGATAATGATGGAGTGCAGAAGGAAGTCGTGATTAGGCCTGAGGAGATGGAGGAAAACCCATTAGTTGAAAACCGTAGTACACCGCCTGGGCTACCATTATTAGAAGATAACACCAATCTTGCTGACTTGAACCCTCCTCCCGCAACATCAGGGGACCTTGGCTTGCTGGTGGGAGGAGAAAGCGTTTGTTAAACTCGAGGCGGATGTCCTGAGGAGGAGAATCTGAGGAGGGACTCCGTTGATCCGGGCTGTTCACGAGCTGAAAACCAGAAAATGGTCAGGGACCAGAGGTCACTATGACCGATAAAGGTGAACCAGACCAAGGTGGGGCCTTGGGACCCAAATCTTCGGACGAAGTCCCAACTCCTGTCGAGATTTCTCCGGGTGGAAAACCTGGACTAACACGCGTGCCTTCAGGCTCACCCGATGTTCATGACGTTAACGCTAATGATCCACTTTCTAAAAAGAGTCGACGGCAGTGTAATAATGAAAGAAAAGAATGTTGATAATGATGGAGTGCAGAAGGAAGTGATGATTAGGCCTGAGGAGATGGAGGAAAACCCATTAGTTGAAAACCGTGAGTACACCCCTAGGCCACCATTATCAGAATATAACACCAATCTTGCTGACTTGAACCCTCCTCCCGCAACATCAGGAGACCTTGGCTTGCTGGTGGGAGGAGAAACGTCTGGGTTAAACTGCCGAGGCGGATGTCCTGAGGAGGAGAATCTGAGGAGGGACTCCGTTGATCCGGGCTGTTCACGAGCTGAAACCAGAAAAATGGTCAAGGGACCAGAGGTCACTATGACTGATAAGGGTGAACCAGACCAAGGTGGGGCCTTGGGATCCAAATCTTCGGACGAAGTCCCAACTCCTGTCGAGATTTCTCCGGGTGGAAAACCTGGACTAACACGCGTGCCTTCAGGCTCACCCGATGTTCATGACGTTAACGCTAATGATCCACTTTCTAAAGAGTCGGACGGCAGTGTAATAATGAAAGAAAAGAATGTTGATAATGATGGAGTGCAGAAGGAAGTGATGATTAGGCCTGAGGAGATGGAGGAAAACCCATTAGTTGAAAACCGTAGTACACCCCCTAGGCCACCATTATCAGAATATAACACCAATCTTGCTGACTTGAACCCTCCTCCCGCAACATCAGGGGACCTTGGCTTGCTGGTGGGAGGAGAAACGTTTGGGTTAAACTCCCGAGACGGATGTCCTGAGGAGGAGAATCTGAGGAGGGACTCCGTTGATCCGGGCTGTTCACGAGCTGAAACCAGAAAAATGGTCAAGGGACCAGAGGTCACTATGACTGATAAGGGTGAACCAGACCAAGGTGGGGCCTTGGGATCCAAATCTTCGGACGAAGTCCCAACTCCTGTCGAGATTTCTCCTGGTGGAAAACCTGGACTAACACTCGTGCCTTCAGGCTCACCCGATGTTCATGACGTTAACGCTAATGATCCACTTTCTAAAGAGTCGGCCGGCAGTGTAATAATGAAAGAAAAGAATGTTGATAATGATGGAGTGCAGAAGGAAGTGATGATTAGGCCTGAGGAGATGGAGGAAAACCCATTAGTTGAAAACCGTAGTACACCCCCTAGGCCACCATTATCAGAATATAACACCAATCTTGCTGACTTGAACCCTCCTCCCGCAACATCAGGGGACCTTGGCTTGCTGGTGGGAGGAGAAACGTCTGGGTTAAACTGCCGAGGCGGATGTCCTGAGGAGGAGAATCTGAGGAGGGACTCCGTTGATCCGGGCTGTTCACGAGCTGAAATCAGAAAAATGGTCAAGGGACCAGAGGTCACTATGACTGATAAGGGTGAACCAGACCAAGGTGGGGCCTTGGGATCCAAATCTTCGGACGAAGTCCCAACTCCTGTCGAGATTTCTCCGGGTGGAAAACCTGGACTAACACGCGTGCCTTCAGGCTCGCCCTATGTTCATGACGTTAACGCTAATGATCCACTTTCTAAAGAGTCGGAGGTTCATACTCCCTCATCAGGTAAGAACGCAAATGTTTTAGTTTTCCAACAGGTACCAGAGGATCAATATGTGCCTATCTCATTGCCATCAACAACTACAACACATAACCTTACAACAAATCCCACATCAAGACGTTCTCGAAGGAAGTTTGTGCGTCGAACAATAACCAAAGCCAAAGCTGCCAAACGCAAGAAACACAACTCAGTTCTCCAACGCCTAACAGAACAAGTTCAAGAATTGCAAAAACAAGTAGATGCATGCATAAACATTAAGGGCATGATCGATAATGCAGTGAAAGAACCAATCATGAGCAGTAATTAACACATTCAAAACCATAATTCAGGATGAACTGAAAGCTGTTGTTCGACCACAACTCCAAAGCAATGTTCTACATCCCCTGAGGACTGAAACCATCAACTTAACAACAAGACCATCTTCCCAAAACAACAAACCATCAGTTCCTCAGGCGATGTCACAGCTGCTGGATATGATGAACAAAGATCCAAGCTCTATTGTAGACGAAGCTACTCGTGAGGTCTACAATGCATTACTCAAAACCACATGCAAGCAAGACAATCTTTGGAATCGACCCCATGAGGACCCTCATCATGATCCTCATGAGGGGAGAATCAAGAAAGCCAAGATTGTCGGAGAACCTTCATCTGCAAAGCAACCAGCATCTACACAAACACATGATCCTAACACAACACCATCACAAGAACAACGAAAAGATGCAGAAATGCCGGATACAGAAACAGTTGTCTTGGACTGCGATAATGATGGTGATGAAGAAGTGATGATAAATGAAGAGATTACTGAGCCTGGGGAAAAACTGCATCAGTTATCATCTATTCCTCTGAGTAAGATTGATCACGGATCAGAGGATGTCTGTCCCCACTCCTCACTACCCCCTCCAGACTCTCAAGACAACCATACAGATTACACTGAAATTCCATTTTCCGGGGTTTTATCAGACACTTCGATTCCAGTCATTGCTACAACAACAAAAATGGCTCCTATACTTTCACTTCCATCATCATCTGATAGTGGCAACACACCTGCAACTATGGGTTACATCAACAGTGCTATACTACAGAGGAAAAAACGGGAGGCGTACAAAGTCTATTATCAGAGGAAAAAGCAGAAAGCGTCTCAAGAAGATAAAGTGGTGAACGAAGGTAACAGATTAGTAATACATTATGTTTTATAACTCTTCTGAAAGTTGAGGAACTTAACACTCTTGTGATGTAGATGAACAGGAGAATGAGAATATAGATACTTCAAATGATAAAACTTGTTCAAAATCTGAGGAAGCAATAGATACTTCAAGTGATGATTTTCTAATAGCGTCTCTCCGTAAAAGAAAACCTGATAAGGAAGTTGTTCCATCAACAAAAAGAAGAAGAATAAGTAAATCAGTCTCTGAAAAGGAAGGTATTCAAGATCAAACCAAAGAAGGTACCTTTTTATAAAAAAAGAATTCTGCCAGCATACATTGTTTTTATTTCTGTGTGCAACAAAAAGTCTTAAGAAACCAGGTATTTTGAATTTTTGAGGTCAAATGTAATATAAAATTTTGTTATAGAGATAAAAGTTATTGTAACTGGTGTAGATACTTCAAGTCCAGTCAGGTCAACAACCTTTAAATTTTCTTTTTATTTATTTGTTGAAAACTGAATTTGAGAAGTTCACATTTTCTTATTTGTAGAAAACTAAATTTGTTATATTTCATAATTTGCAATATTTGACTTACAACCTGAAAGATTTGCTATTGCAAGCATATTTGACTTTTCTTAAAATAGCAGCTTCCCGCAAGATACTAAAGAAATGTCACCAATGTGGGGGAAATAAACAATTTCTTGTTCATTGTACCAGCTGTAATGAAAAGTTCTATTGCATCAAGTGCATCAATAAATGGTAAATCTGAAGTGCCTTTTTTTAGAGCGTTGAGCACTTGTTACATTTTAAACCAATAGTTCTCTTGTATCTTTAAACTTTCAGGTATCCTCAATTGCAGAAAAAAAACATTGCAAATTCGTGTCCATTTTGTTGTGGTAATTGCAATTGTAGCAACTGTTTGAAGTCAAGAATTAAGGTTTGTTATGTGTTCTACAGATATGATTATGTGGATTTAGTTCACGCGCTTACCTTATACTAATGTTTTTACTTCTGTAAAACAGATGCCGGATATAACCTTCGATGATAATGTGAAGTTGCAGCATCTTCACTATCTATTCAAAGCACTCTTTCCATTTCTAAAACAAATTTGTGAAGAACATAAGGTGGAGCTAGCCATGGAAGCAAAGGCTCAAGGTAAATCATCTAAAAGAAAATTATTTTTCACGTGATTGTTCACGTTCTTCTATGACTATCTCCTCCTTGTTCTGAATTTTCCTGTGTAGGGGTACCACTGTCTTCAGTAACAATAATGCAGAGCAGCCACCCCCTTGAAGACCGCATCTATTGGTAATTTGGGCACAAGTATCTTTGTGTTTATGTTTGTTATCTCCATTTTTTTCTCTATAGCTTATCATATCACATGATTGTTTGGACCAGTGACCACTGCAAAACATCAATCTTCGATTTTTTTCGAAGATGTTCAAAATGCGAGTATGATCTTTGTCTTACTTGCTGTCAAGAAATACGGAATGACAAGCCTCTTGAAAAAGGAGAATTTGGGAGCTGTAATGACCACTGTCATGTGGGAAAGAACATTTCAACCTCATGCAAAATGGGTAACTAAAAACAATAAGATAATTTGTTGGAAGTGTGGCTATTCTGCATTGAGGCTCAGGCATACCTTCCAAAAAGATTGGGTCAAAACGTTGAAAGAAAAAGCTGATTGTATGTGGAAAACAATTAACCAACCACATTTTGAGTCGCAGCAGTTGGAAATTAATTGTGATCCACTCCTCATAGCAGCTAATAGGGAAGGATCATATGATAATTCCTTATATAACCCTTTGTCAAAAGACTATGACCTTATGCGTTTTCGTCATTACTGGATGAAAGGTCAGCCAGTAATATTCAGAGACGTTTTAAAGCAGACTAGCGGTTTAAGCTGGGAGCCGATGGTGATGTTACGTGCATTGGGTGGTGAAAGTTCAAAATGTGCTAAATATATCATTAATTGCACGCCCGGTAGTAAGGTAATTAGTTTTCTTTAATGACCAAGCATGGGCGGAGATAAAAAAGGGGCCCCCCTAGCGAAAAAAATTGTATTGTAAATTTTCTAAAATATTTGGCTTTTTTCGTAATTTGCCCCCCTTAAGTACCAATTTATAGTGTAGTTTCTAAAATTTATTAAAGCCACTACCGGAATTAAAAAATTTCTACCGTGACCAAGTATATATATTTTGATGACTCGACGTGTTGTAAAAATCGGGTTGGCGGCGGCCGCCATGGCGGATATCGGCGGTCCACCGCCACGAGATTTCCCAAATCGGTCTAACATGGCGTTTTGGTCAAAATCGGTCAAAATCGAGTTTGGCGGTTTGGTCAACGCTCACAACCGGATCTAGGTTTTTTTCAAATTCACGGCAATTAACTCCGATTTTATTGATTTTGTTCTAATTTAAGCTATTTTTTATAATTAATCTTGCTAATATTCATTTCTTTAATAAATTCCTTTGTAAATAGGGTCACTGCCATGGCGCTATTATGGCGGCATGGGGTCAACCGCCACTGCATCGCCGGAACGATTTTACAACCTTGGTTTCTGACTAGTTTACTTCTAATATTCAGGTTGAAGTTAGTACTTCTAAGTTTTTCAAATGGTACACCGAAGGAAAACAAGAAAAAGAAAAACCAATAATGCTCAAATTAAACGATTTTCCCCCTAGGGATACATATGTAAATGTTCTTCCAAGACATTTTGATGAGTTCGTATGTGCATTGCCCCTCCGAGAATACACTGATCCAGAACAAGGTATTCTCAATCTTGCCACCAAGTTACCACAAGATCGTGCTCTTCCCGATTTGGGTCCAAAATCATACATCGCGTATGGAATTGCCAAAGAACTTAAAATAGGCAGTTCTGCGACCAATCTTCATTGTGACGTGACAGATGCGGTATTATTTCAATCCCAAATTCAGTAAATTCATAGTCATGAATGAATTCTGATATGTGTAATGGTTCAGGTGAATATCTTGGTACACACCACGGAAGTATACAAAGGAGATGTAGAAGAAGGAGGTGGTGCTCTTTGGGACATATTCCGAAGGGAAGATGTGGAAAAGTTAGACAAGTATCTATTCGAGCATTACAAAGAATTTCAATACCCATGTGGTTGTCCTGCTGATAAGGTATGTTTTTTCTTGATTTTTGATCTCATTAGTAACTAATATATAATTTTAAGAGTAAATTACACCGTTCGTCCTTGCGGTTTGCGTTGACCGCAGGGTTTCGTCCTTTGACCAAAAAAGTTGCACCACCGCTTATCCTTAAGTGTGAAACGTTATACGCTCAGTCTCCTCCATCCAATTACCAATTCCCACTAACGTCAGTTAACTCACTTAACCCATGAGGGCATATCCGTCATTTCCCAAGTTCATTGCATTTATTAAAAATTCATTTTTCACATTTAAACTACATGTTGGTTTCAACAGTAATTGGAAGATTGCAGATGATTTATGAGCATTGAATTAGAACACATCAACAAAAAGCAAATTATAGGTCATGAAGAGCAAAGACAAGAATATAGAATTTAACAAGCACATTAGAACAAAATAACTCCAACTACTGAAGTATGATCCATTAGCATGTTTGAATCCGCAATTCAAAACAAACATAAATTTGAAACTCTATTCAAGACAACAAAACTAACAATGTCGAAAATGATAACACTCTCTTCAAACAGTTCAACTTAGATGATTCCAATTTTGTTTGCAACATCCAAGGCACCAAAATCTGGAGTTAACTTGACATATGCCTTCTTCGTTCCATCAGATCTGCAGTACATTCAAACACAAAATAAGCATATAAACCTAGTTAAAATGAAAAGGTTTTATAATATTAAACAGACTAGCTAACCCTTATTTTGTCACCACAAAAAGCTAGCTACAATCAAAAGTATTATAGATAAAGGGTGTGGTTATGACAATTGATAAATATACCTGATCAAGGTGTTGACCTTCTAGGTCTGCATGTCGTCATCTTCTTGACTGCAGCCTTAATCTTTTTCTTGTCAGCACGGAGGTCAACGATGAAAACAAGGGTGTTGTCTCACGCTACCACCAAAACCCTCCCACCACCCTCACCGTTGTCCGCGCTACCACCAAAACCCTCCCACACCCTCACCGTTGTCTCACGCTACCACCACCTTCCTTCTCGATTGGTAGGGTAAACACCATCAAAACCCTCCTAGGGCGTGTTTGTTTGTTTTGTTCACGCCCGAGAAGACACCAAAAGGAGCTATTTGTGTTGGCTTAGCCTCTGCACATGACCACACCCATAGGGTGTGTTTGTCTCAATTAGACTCACAAAAGACACCACAAGGGTTGTGTTTGTATGATAATAGCCTCTACCAGTGTGTTTGCTTGTCTTGGTTAGAAAACAACCCATAAGCGTGTGGGCGGGTTTGGTTTCTGGCGACCAAAGGCGCTTGGTTTGGTGGTGGCATGAGTGTATACCAAGGTGAGGAGGGTTTTTAGGCGCGTGACCTAGTGGATCGGAAAGAGGGGAGAGTAGGGAGTGTTTTGAGGTGGGTGGTGTAGTGTGGTAGGCGGTGTGTGTGGCGGTGGTGGTGGTTGGCGGTAAGGTGGTGGCGGCTAGAGATGGTGATGATGATGATGTGTGTTTTCTGTTTGTGTGTGTGGTAAGTGGTGATATACAGTACCACTTTGGATGATTTATGTAATTTTACTTTAGTTAACGGGAAATGACGGATATACCCCTTTAAAAACCTTAGTTAACGGACGTTAGTTGGAATTTGTGGGCCCAGTTGGACGGAGGGACTAATGGCGCATAACGTTTCACACTTAAGGACGTACGGTGCAACTTTTTTGGTCAAAGGACGAAACTCTGCGGTCAACGCAAACCACAAGGACGAACGGTGTAATTTACTCTAATTTTAATATAGGATGGTTTGTGTCATTGTGTAGGTTTATGATCCTATTCACGATCATACATTTTATTTGACATCGGAGCATAAAAGGACGCTAAAAGAGGAACATGGTTAGTATTTACTTGAAATGCTTAGCTGAACTAATATTATGAGAAAACTAAAAATTCTCTGCAATGAATAAGGTGTGGAACCATGGACATTTAAACAACATCTTGGAGAAGCTGTTTTTATTCCTGCTGGATGTCCACACCAAGTGCGCAATCTCAAAGTAAGTTTTTTTACCACCCCCTCCCTCTTTTACGCGTCTCTTTATTTTTTTACTTTATTGAATAACATTCAAAAGTTATCATTGCTTATTCCTAATAATTTCTCATTTATTGCTTATTTTCGTGCAGTCATGTACGAAAGTTGCCATGGACTTTGTTTCTCCCGAAAACATACGAGAATGCATCAGATTAACACAAGAGTTTCGTAAGCTTCCAGCTGGTCATTTCACCAAAGAAGACAAACTTGAGGTAACGAAGTTCTCACTATTCACTATCAACTTTAATGTAATCGTATTTTTAAGTAAAACTGAATGAGAAACGTATGGTTTCATGGAACAGATAAAGAGGATGGTCTTGCATGCTATGGACAAAACACTAAAAGATTTCGAAACACTTGAAGACAAGCGTACGTAGCATAGCTTTTGTGACTTCTCACGACTCAAAGCCAACGGTAATTTCCTTTATAAAAAATTTTGAATTTTGCATCAGAAAATAGAAGTTGTTCTTTAATATATCCTGGTGTTAAGAAAATTTAATGGAATTGAATTTAGGGGTTGAATGTGGCTAACCTTTTAGTTTGCTGTGTGTTTCTTAAGACCTGATTTTAGGGGAACACCAAATGTTCGATAGAATTACCTAATAAATATGATATTTTTATCTTCAATACTTAAAAAACAAAAGAAGGGCAAATTGCATAATAAGATACTAAACTTATGTTCAATTTCAATTAAAGGTACTAATATTTTTTCTTCCCAATTTAAGGTATCAATCTTTTTTTTCTTTGCAATCCAGAGCAATCAATAGGTTTCCAAGTCATAAATATCTAGTTAGCAGGTCACACTCCAAACACCTCTTATCTATTTGTTACACCTAAATCCAAACACCCTAATAACTTAGTTACATCTAAACCCATACACCTCTCTTCTTCAACCCCTCAACTTCACCAAAAGTTAGAAGGTTTAAATCGAAATTTCAGTTTTGTTCATGATATATTTTTACTACAGCAGACCAAATTCAACCATAGCTCTCATTGAAATATTGAATTAACGTAAGAAACCCAGAAACCAACTATTAACAAAAAAAATAAATAAATAAAATAAACATAACATATGCTGCCAATAGTTTTTTTTGGATCATAGCACGATTATTTTTTAAAAACTAATAACATGATAAAGTTTTTAGAAGAAGCACTAATATGATTGAAACGTTAGTTGTCCTGTTATTTACGATATTGAAATAGCTTTTCAAGAACAAGTCACATACAATACTTTCTGTTTATAAAATCTGAAAATATATTTGTATATAAATAAGTTGGAGAGTAAATTACATAAATGGTCCATGTGGTTTGTCGGGTATTACGGATTTGGTCCCTATACTTTTTTTTGCGGATCTCCTCCCCATGGTTTTGACCCGTTACGGGTTTGGTCCCTTGACCAAGATTTCTGTTAGTTGACCGTTAGTTAGCTAACCTAGTGTAGTAACCCATGGGCATTCTTGTCATTTCACGTTTGCCTATTCCTTTTATACTCTATTTCAAACACAGACTCAAACACACACACACACACACACATACACAAACACATCGTACAAATCACAATCACAACAACAATAAGATGCTTTCGCTGTGGACCCCCATCAATCATTTGCACATCATGGACTTCAATTAATCCAGGGAGACGCTTTTATTGTTGTACTAAGACTGTAAGTTATCTTCTTTGAAAACTCCCAAATTAAAAGACCTAATTTGGCCTAACTTATCTTCTTTGTAATAGTGTGGGATTATTGATTGGTAATGTGTCAAAGAGCTGTGCAAATCATTCCGCAAATCATTCCTGGTCTCTTACGTTCTATGAATCAGCTACAAGTAGATTTGCACCAAAAAAGTGTTGAAGCTAAAAGGGTTAAGAAGATGTTGGTTCTCAGTTGGTTAATTTTTGTTGTATTGTACTCTTTTAAATGAATGTAGTTTGTAGTTTGTGTGTATTTTGGTGGATCTAGACATGTTTGGTTGTATTTTGGACTTGTAATTGTAGTTTGAAGATGTAATAAAGAGAGTTGTATTCAATGTTGTTATTCAGTTTCAACCTACGCCTAGCAAAACATTGTATTGAATGTTGTTATAAAGTCAACTGCATTAAACTATATGCAGAAGTGTTAAGTAGAAAGACATAAATAGGTACAAATGTTTGGTAAGCATTCAAACACAATACTTGACCAAAGTCTAATACAACCCCGTACATCATAAAAGTTGACTATAGTCTATTACAACCCATACCTAATAAAAGTTGACCATACACAAATTGTCTACTGCAAATGTTTTGTGACCAAATTGATGCCACCAAAACACAAAATACCACAAGTACAGGATATGCAGAAAATAAATACTATAAATTACATTGGCTTTAATGGTGAAAACCTTTTTGCACTTGACTTTGTAAACATTTTTGGTGAAGACATACCACCACTTGCAGCAGCAGGTTGAGAACTGAATTGTGCAGCAGACTTGGAACCACCACTTTTCTTTGCACCAGCAGACTTGGATGCACCAGCAGACTTGGGACCACCACTTTTCTTTGCACCAGCAGATTTGGAACCACCACTTGCACCACCAGATGTCCTTGCAGGCATACCAGTTTGACTTGCAGAACCCCTTTGACCGGAACTTCTTTGGTTGTGACCAACTTGCCCACACTTCTTGCAAGTTACACTTTTACATTCCCTACTCAATTGGACACCTTTAGTCATACCATCAGCCAACTCAGCTGCAGTTTTCCTTCTTTTTTTCCTTGGCCTTCCAGGTTATGGGGTATAATTGGGTGGGGTAACTATAAGTGAGACATTTGATTTAGGCCACTTATCTGGTCCATCACAAGGAATGATTTTGAATTTGTACATATCTTTCCAAGTTGTCAACCAATAAGATTGATGAACATATGACTCAGGAATGCCAGTTTCTATTACATTACTTGCCATATTTCATATGGCTGCAACTGCATGTTTGCAGGGTACTCCTGTCAACTCCCACTTCCTACATGAGCAAACCCTATCCCTTATATAAAATACGCACTGGTCACCCTAAGGACCAGTAGCCTGATACATGTCACCCGCATTCCATTCAACCTACCAATTTAAACCTTACTTTACAAGACTGTTTAAATGAAAGTTAAAGAAAAAGTTTTAAGAATTCTGATAAGAGTTAGTACCTTTATTTGTGTAGCTTCCTTCAAAATCACCTTGAACAACCTTTTAGCATTTGGTGTAAGTGGTCCATCACACTTGTTGATAACCTTTTGAACATTTACAATTATTTTCATAAGATATGCTCTTATGAACTCCAAGCAGGTTACAATTGGCTTATCCCTTCCATCCACAAGCTGCCTATTCAACACCTCTCACATGTTGTTCAATAAAATATCACAATGAGCCCTTCCTGCATTTGTATTTATAATAGTTCAGTCAAATATAGTATATGAAATTACAATAGTTCAGTCAAATCTCCCCACATATATAATAGAGGAACATGCCATGTCACAAATGCCACTTGGCAGGCTTAAATGCCATGCTGGCAAGAATTAATTACGTGGCAATGCCACCTATTTTTTTACACGCGCTTCACACACAGAAACACAACCAAGAACACACGCCTACCACCACCGAAACTCCCAATCCTGATCTTCAGCAACACAATCAATTGAATTTGTATTGCCCAAAATTAAACTACACATACGTTTCAAACAAGAAATCAATCTTAATCCTAAAACAAGTCTCGATTCATTCGTTGAAAATCACCAAATCATCCTATTTTTGGTGATGATTCAAAATTATTTGTTACAACCATATCAATTTATTTGAAATGGTGTTTAATTGTTCCAGTGATATGGTGATAATTAAAAGATTGATATCAATCCTTTTCTTGAATCTCATTCTTAACCCTAAACCAGCCGTCTATAAATTGAACGATTGTGTTGGTTTTGTTCATATCACAATCATTCGGTCGAAAAAACCACTATCTCACAATGACATTTGGATACCAAAGTAAGTTTTTTAACTTTCTCATATTCTTTTTGATACCCATCTTCTGCGTATAAATGATAACTGTTATGAATGTGTTTGTAATTAGATGCATAATATTTTTGATGACTGCATTTGATTGTAAAGTGTAGTCATTACTATCACTAATATGTGTTAAAAGTTTATTGTAACTTGAGGAAAAATTAGTATAACTTGCCAATGTCATGAATCCCTTATATTTTAGATGCAGGTAGATTTTACTAATTATGCATTTTGCAGTCATTAGTATCACTAATATGTGTTAAATGTGTATTCTAAATGTTGGTAATTTAGTACTCCATAACTAATACAAAGCATGAATCCCTCTTATTGTAAATGGAAATTAGATATCAATAAGTCGTGACTGTTAATTTTTCCTACATCATTTGTTCAATTAGTATAATTTACTTTTGCTATAATTTTAAGTAGATTAACACTAGAGGTTTTGGCAATTCTCTGATTTGGATGCTTTTTACCAACTGTATCATTTATTTGATACATGTATTAATATTCAGCCTTCTTTTTCAAAGTCATTGTTTTTTAAAGCTCATCACTTTTTCAACATTTGCAGAAGATTCCATTCATCGGCTGAAAGCAATGTTAGTAACAACGTTAAGAGTTCGCATGTTGAATGATAAGGGGAAAAATGCGCATCTCTCGTGATTTAGAATTCACTTCCTTGGATCAAATAGATCCAATGCTTGATAACATAAAAATAAAAGGAAGGTGTATTTCAATGTGGCATAGCCATCCTGTTGGAAGCCTAAGCAAGCGTCATTTTGATATCGTGTTACAGGATATGAAGGTACTTTTATTAATATCATCTTTATAATCACATACAATATGTATTTTTAATTACATACCATGTAGCTTTATCTTAACACATTGTAACCAAATTTTGCAGGGTAATCGCATCCAATGTACTGCACGGAACAATGACATGTATCGGTTTGAACCCCTTTTCCAACAGGGTCATTGTTATATCATTATCGACTTCAAGATTGGTGAGAACAATGGTATACTACCATTGTTGAATCACAAGTACAAGATAACATTTTTTCAGTCAACCAAAGTTACACGGATTGACCACTTTGATGATGATGTATTCGGTTTCAAATTAGAACCTTTTAGTCAGATTCTGAGTAAGAAATATAATGAAAAGGAGTCTGTTGGTAAGCTTACTTACTTGACACACACTATTTTATTGTCACAAAATTCAAATACCATGCCGTCAGTTAAGCTTACATTATATTCTTAAAATGCAGATGTCATTGGAGCTATTGTAGCAATTGGTGATATTATCCAAGTTCCAAATACTCTTGTGAAAAAGTCGACGACTATTGTCATTGAAGAGAAAGAGTATGAATTATTTTAAACATTCATTATACATTAAAACTTATATGCTTGATGTACAGTTTAATCAATTACATTCCTAAACGATAATTGTTTGTTATTCTATTTTAGGGAACAAGAGTTAAATGTACTTTCTGGGACATCGGCTGAAATGTTTAATCAAGATGCTAGCAATGATGATATCAGTCTGGTCATTTTTGTGTTGCAGCTTGCAAAAGTGAAATATTTCAGGGGTAACACTAACTATTCAGCCCGTTCATTAGATACCCTCCCTATTAACTGTTTGTAATTTGTTAACCCGCTCATTATTTGTACTTTCTCTTCAGATGAGCCTGCAGTCCACAACTCACTTTTCGGAAGTAGGATTTTCATTAACAAGGAAATCCCGGCTATCACATCATTTAAGGAAATGTAAGCTATTCTATCTTTTTGTTTAATTACCGAATATGTTTACCAAACACTTCATTTAGTTAACAGTTAATTTTGAAATCAATTTAGGTACACATCCAAAGAAGGTTACGCTAACGGTGACCATAAGATTGAGGTATTCACCCTCCTCGTTGACAAGATCACACCGAGATGTTTTTAAGCACACGGTCGGATCAACTATCGGTGGTATCCCGCTCTCCAACCAAGAAGCAATCACTATTCGATTATACAACCAAACTCTTTCGGACAAGATTTACATAGCTTTTTGTTATTTTACGTACCACAAAAATAATACTTATCTTTATCATTGACGGCAATGAAATTGTACTTTATGCAAAAGTTCATCGAATCCACAAAGAACATGGCTAGTGTTATGATGCATGTAAAAGGTGCAACAAGATGGCAAAACAATCTACATCTTCAGGTTCCAAAAAGGCATACAGTTGCCCTTATCATGGTGTTATTTACGTGTGGTTCCAAGGTAACAATTTAACTCTCCCTTTATTATATATTGTTAAAACCTTTAAATTTTAATTACATATTTACTTTTAAATTGTAATAATACAATGTTTATTACAAAATTAGGTTCAAGTTGATATTGAGGGTTATTGATGAGACCGGATCAACACCATTTGTTGTTTTTGATACAAATATTAGTAAGATGTGTAATGGTGTTTCCGCGTATGAATTAATGACCAAACATGGGCAGAACACAGCGGAGTATTTCCTTGATGAATTGAATGTTATTGTTGGCAAGAAATACCTTTTAAGTTCACCTACACGCAGCATAATGTAAACTCCAACAGCCAAGTTTACACTGCCAAGACGGCGTCCGATGATGATGATTTAATTGCTCACTTTAAGGAAGGATTTACTGATGGACATGTATCAATTTTAATTCCAAAACCCTTTTGCTCAATTTGTTTATCCGTAATATATTTTGTTAAGGCGTTAATTTCATATGCTTGCAGGAGGTGGATGATCGTGATATAAAACTCCTGATAGCAGTTCTTCTGCACAATCTGTTGGCTTGGATGCAGCAGCTTTAAACATCAATAAGTTTGATTCGTTTGTTTGTGAGTGGTGAAAAACACAATATCAACGTATATCAAAATAACCGTAAAATTCGACAAATTAACCCTTTAGGAAAAAGGGTAACTTATCAAATCTTATGGGTGTGATAAAAGTGATACCGGAAAAGTGATTTCCCGGGTCGTGTCCAAACGAGGTGTGAAATTGAAGGAATCGTTGAGTTTCGTGATTTATAACTTGAATTGGTTTTAATGATTTGTTTGATTTGAATTACGTTTTCTACAAATTAATTAACGGGGAAGGTAATTAAGGCAAGGGAAACCTAATAAACTACAAATTAACTATTACTAAGCCTAAGGAATGATAAAACGAAACTAAACTAGGTCCTAGGGTGCTAAAACTAAAACGTAAAAGCAAGCAACCACCCGAGCCATAAACGTAAAAGTTTTGCAATTTTAGGGCTACGGGTGTGAAAACAATTTTCCTACGTTCTAATCGACTAAAAATAATTTTATAAAGAAGCCGGAATTTTTCGACAATAATTACTACGAATTAAAAACTAATTTAGTCTAATTAAAAGATTACAAATACTAAAACATTTTTGAAAAATTTGGAAAAATCACAGAAAATACTTTAGACTATGCTTAATCTAGGAAAACTAAAAATGATACCAAATGCTTTTTGAAATAAGGAGTTAAATTGCAAAATAAGTTGGAAAGCTTAAAACCGAAAATGTCTATAAGGGAATTAATGTTGCAAATATAACTGATAAAGTCCCAAGGGCAAGTTGGTTATAGTGTGGTGTGTTGACGTGTTAAATGAGGAGAGTGGCCTGGGTTCGAATCCCACAGGTCATTTTTTTGAAACTCTTTTTTTTTTTTTTTTTTTTTAGTTTTAGCTTTTGGATCTTAAAACAAAGTCACTAAAAAAAACTTAACCCTACTGATCATGAAATACTAATCAAATCCAAAATAGATTCAAGGGACCATTTAGAATCTATAACAGCTAAGAACAACAATATGAGGAGTTTTTAGAGCAATATAAAACTAACACTAAATCCTAAGCTAATGAAGAAATTTGAAAAATAAGCTCTAAACTACTTTGATAAACTCTAATTAGTTATTACCTAAACTAAGCCTACATCCATTATACTACTAGTAGATTAAATCCTCACTAAGCTAAAGTTACTTTCTGATAAGCTACATGAATAAAAGAGAAAAGAAAAGTGACCGGTACATAGGTTTCAAACGTTTTAATTGAGGCTTCTTGGAGCTTAACTTGTTGAGACTTAGGCCGATAGGTCACAACAAACTGCAAACAATAGAGTTAGAAAGATGGACATCCTAAAAAGTTAACTTAGTGGTCAAAATGAACATTGCACGCTTATAAATAAGCCGTACATAAGTGCCTTTGGAAAAGAAATTTTTCATCGATGCTAAAAAAATATGCACAAGTGATTTCAAGACTGAATTAAGCTACACTATAGTGAACTAAGATGCAAGCAAAATGGGCTAAGTATACGTTTGCAATGTTAAGACTCAAGAAAAACCAATTTTGTCGGGTTTTAAGCATCAAACAAGCGTGAAAATAAGCCGAGAACAGAGGTCTTCAGTCCTGTCAAATTTAAGAAAACACCCTTTTTTTTATTTAAGCTTGTAAAAACTTATGCAATCATTTCCAAAACTTCTAACTAACCTAAACATGTTAAGAAAGGTTTGACTTGGTAAGTCAAACGGGTGAAATCAGCTTTTTTAGACCATTTAATAGCTTAAAACAAACACTCCCTTAAGCGATCTTGGTAAATTGTTTTACCCTACTTCCTTGATTTTTTAACTCAAAACACGATAATTTTCAAATGAAATTAAATACTATCTTAACATTAAGAGACATGAAACTAAAGAAAAAAAGCATTTTCATTGATTTGAAAAAATACATCATAAATGTAATTTAAAAAAAACAATAAACTGAATTTTTCAAAACTAGGGGTGCCTCGAATGGCTTACAATCAAGTCCTATTTATACTAAGTGAGTTGGTCTTCCAATGCCCTTGTCTGCTTCAGTTGTGTTTGTTTTGTGAGAGGGAAAAACAAACCGAGATCCTTGTGCTTCTTTGGAGCTTATCCGGCCATCCATTAACTTTGGAGAACAAAACCATAGATCACAACCATTGCTTTTGCTATTTTCCTTGAGCTCCAATGGGAAGAGATAGGATCGCCAAGGTGGATTGCAATCTTGTGAAGTTTCTTTGGCTTCTTTGTGCAGCTTCCAATGGTGAGAGTGATGGGGGGAGATGAAGTGGGGAGTGACTAGGACATGAGTGGGATTCTTGGCGGGTAAAGGTTTTGGGTGGGATATATCTTTTCTGGTTTTGGGTTAGATAGGGGAAGGAGATGGTGGGAGGACAGGTTAAAAAGGGGAAAGGGTTAAAAAAAAGTGAATTTTATTAAAAGTGTTTTAATTGTAAAATGTATTTTTTTTTTTTTTTTTGAAAATAAAAATTGGTTTTAAGAAAGATGTTACGAAATGGTTTTAAAGGTTTGAAAGAGATTTTGATTAAAAAGGTATCTTGGACATTTTTGGTATCGGGAAAGGGTAAGATGGGGTTTTTGGGTTCGGGATAGGTTTTTAGTTGTTTTTCCCCCCTGATCACTCTCAAAACGCGTCTCGCTTCGTGAATGTAGAAAATTGCTTCCCGGCTACGTCTTGACTCGCACCTTTTCCGATTCATTTCGATTTTTCCCTTTTCCTGTTTTCAATCTTTTTGTACCGAAGACATAAAACACACCGAGGATATTTTTAACATATTTTGATCGTATTTGGGTGTTTTAGTCATTTTTAGGTCTTAGATGGGTAAAAACGATGAGTGAATAAGCACTTATCAAATTCCCCCACACTAGGCAATTGCTAGTCCCTAGCAATCAATCATGTGAAGTAATGAAAGACTCAAGATTACCCCGTTTCGACTTTTTATTTGATGCGAGAAACTTAAACTGAAACGTAGACAACATGCTTGATTAACAAAAAATAAGCGGTATCATGGAACGGGATTCACACAAAATGGGTGTCTCCAGGGAATTGTAATCGTCATCCTCTTTTTTATACTCCCAAACTAAGTCTAGACTTATTGTGCAAATGTTTTTGTAAAATGCTAACACTACTTATACAAATAATCTATGTAAGTCGAGACTTAACTTTTTTACTCCCGCAATTTATACAGTTTAAGTGTGTGTGTTGTTTTCAAAACTTTGATCATAAAAATCGACACTCATCACGGTTGTTATCTATTCAAGTTTGATATAAATTCACCGGAAATCTAAAAATTTAAGGTTCGAAAAGGGCCTTTTCCATGTAGCGGCTTTCTTCTCGGCACATCCCAAACCAGTCGGCTTTAGGTGACCAGGCTTTTGACACCCCACAGAGAATAGTACCGGAATCAGCTGGATTTCGATTCCAAAGGTTTAGAAACTTCCGCTAACTTAATATTAACACTTGAATGGACAACAACCACCGATTATTTAGAGATTGAAAACTCAAAGGCCAAATCACTCCATGTAACGGCTTTCTTCTCGGCACATCCCAAAACATAAGTTTTAAGTGACCAGGCTTTTGACACCCCACAAAGAATACTACCGAAGCTTTCTAGACCTTTAAAATTAATAATCTCTAAATTCCCGCTGCTTTTTAAGAAAAAATTGACGAATCCGAGTTCAACTCCCGATTTAAATTTGAGAAAAATCAAGTTTCGCACATTTATTCATAACTTTTTATTTCACCAACTTACATTTTTCATTTTTTTTTTTTTTTGCAATTTACTTTTGCATCATTCAAGCACTTTTACGATACTTTCATTTTGCAATTTTATTCAGATTTTAAGAAAGTATGCTTTCCCAAAAATTTAAACAAAAAGTTGAACTCTAACTCTTTATCAAAATCGCTTAAAAATTTTATTGCATAACAAAACGATTTTTATGTTTGAAGGTTTGAAAACGACACTATATTAGGTTCAATTAAGAGCTACTGGGAGAAAAAGCCATAGATTAATTATATAAGCTCTAAAGAGAACCAACTACTCCACGCTTAGCATTTTCATTTGCACAACTCGTAAAAACTTAGCCTAATCGTTAAGGAAGCAGCTAGATCAACACTCTAGCAGAGTCGGGATTCCCTTTGTTCTAACCTAATCAAGACTAAACTTTTATCAACACCGAAGTGTTAAATTTTTATGCAAAAAAATTTTTAATTTTAAATTTTGGGTCAAAACGGGGGTACTAGGGACTAAAGGGTACAAATGTGACAAAATTCGACAGAATTCCCCCCCACACTTAGAATTGAATATTGCCCTCAATATTCAAAGTCCGGCGACCGGGAAGATACTATCGAACGGAAAAAGGTGATACCACTAGCCAAGTGTGTGGACGAAATCTATCATTTTACACAAAAAGGATTTTTGAAAACATATCCCCATATAAACGTTAGTAATATTGATCGGATATTGGGCGTTTGGATTGAAAACAGAGCATCAATCATCAC
This sequence comes from Chrysanthemum makinoi, assembly GCA_910596185.1. Lineage (NCBI taxonomy): Eukaryota > Viridiplantae > Streptophyta > Magnoliopsida > Asterales > Asteraceae > Chrysanthemum > Chrysanthemum makinoi. The sequence continues at coordinate 150,124,156 of OU343216.1, read as the reverse complement.
GATCAAGGGATTCTGAAAACATGAGCAAACACACAAGAAGCAAACACTGTGGAGGTTTCCCCCACACTTAGTTGTTAGAAAAGAGAAAGAAGTCAGAAACATGGGTGAATACCCATGGAATGCTACTGTTTTTGTTAACCGAGTCGCTAGCTTGACTCGACCCCGAATTCATTGGTTCGTGGGGAAAGTTTGGAGATCCGGGACAACCATGGATGGTACGTCCCCTCCAAAATAATGCTTCAACCTATGTCCATTCACCTTGAAGTTTGGCCCGTCCGTTTGAGATAACTCGACGGTGCCATATGGAAAAACTTTGGCAGCGGTGAATGGACCAGGTCCAACGGTCTTAAGCTTCCCAGAGAAGATTTTCAATCTAGAATTGAAAAGAAGGACTCGGTCACCGACGTTGAAAGCGCGGTTCTTGATCTTTGAGTCATGGATCTTCTTTGTCTTTTCTTTATAGATCAATGAGTTCTCGTGAGGCTTGATCACGAGTTCATTTAATTCATTGAGTTGAACTTTCCGGTGATCACCTGCGGACTTAAGGTCAAAATTTACATGCTTCAAGGCCCAATAGGCTTTGTGCTCGAGCTCGACCGGGAGATGACACGCCTTTCCGTACACAAGCTTGTAAGGAGTACACCCGATGGGTGTTTTGTAAGCGATACGGAAGGCCCAAAGTGCATCTTCAAGTTTGTCCGACCAAGAGGCACGGTTTTCACCTACGGTCCTCTCCAAGATTCTTTTCAAACCACGATTCAAAACTTCCACTTGCCCACTAGTTTGGGGGTGATACGCGGTAGAGAGACGGTGAGTGACACCGTACTTAAGCATCACTTTTGCGAATTGGTCGTTGCAAAGTGCGCACCGCGATCACTAATGATGGCACGGGAGTTCAAACGGGCAAAGAGAGACTTTAAGAATTTCACAACTACTGGCCGTTGGTGGTAGCTTTCGCTTCCACCCACTTGGACAAATAGTCGACCACACGAGTATATACTTGTTCCCTCGAGAAGACGGGAACGGCCCCACAAAGTCGATGCCCCACACGTCAAAGATCTCGCACACCTGAATGGCATTTTGAGGCATTTCATCTCTTTTCGAGATGTTGCTATGACGTTGACAAGCGTCGCAAGATTGGACTAAGTCGTGGGCATCTTTGTAGATTGTAGGCCAATAGAAACCGGAGTCAAACACCATTTTGGTGGTGTAGTTCGGCCATGATGTCCCCCGTGGGTCCATTATGACAAGCCTTGAGAATTTCAGCGCTTCTTGGCGTGAACACACCGTCGGATGACTTGATCCGCATGATTTTGAACAAGTAGGGGTCGCCCGAAATAATGCTTAACATATTTGAAAAACTTGTTCTTTTGTTGGGACGACATCCCTTTCACAACAAAGTTACCCGCATGATAGTTTGCAAAGTCGGCAAACCATGGGGTACTCGAATCTCTATGATGAGATACCACATTAAGTGTCTCGAGAGGAAATGTTTCATTGATTTCCTTTCTCTCGAGCACACCTTGATGAGGATTTTCAAGACGAGAAAGATGATCACCGCTAGGTTCTCACTCCTTTTTATCACGGATGGTGATATCAAATTCTTGTAGGAGGAGAATCCATCGGAGCAATCTCGGCTTTGCATCTTGCTTAGCAAAAAGATATTTGAGAGCCGAGTGATCCGTATACACTATGCTTTTGGACAAGATCAAGTATGGCCGAAACTTCGCGAAAGCATACACCACGACTAGTAATTCCTTCTCCGTTGTGGTGTAATGTGCTTGAGCTTCGGTCAAAGTTTTGCTAGCATAATGTATAGGCTGGAAATGTTTTGATTTTCGTTGCCCCAAGACCGCACCTATGGCGAAATCACTTGCGTCGCACATAAGCTCAAATGGTAATTCCCAATTGGGGGCAACTAGAATCGGTGCTTCCGTGAGCTTCTTTTTAAGAGTTTGAAAAGCTTCAATGCACTCACTAGAAAAGATGAAAGGAGTATCTTTTTCAAGAAGTCGGGTCATAGGCCGGGATATTTTCGAGAAGTCTTGAATGAAACGACGATAGAATCCGGCATGACCAAGGAAACTTCTAACTCCTTTGACGGTTGTGGGAGGAGGTAATTTGGCAATGACATCAACTTTTGCTTTGTCAACCTCAATCCCGTTCTTAGAAATTTTATGGCCGAGGACAATTCCCTCTTTAACCATAAAGTGACATTTCTCCCAATTTAGACAAAGGTTCGTGTTTTCACAACGTTCAAGCATCTTGTCCAAATGGGAGAGACATGTTGGGAAAGAATCCCCAAAGACCGAAAAATCATCCATAAAGACTTCCATAGTCCTTTCGATCATGTCATGAAAAATGGCCATCATACACCTTTGGAACGCATCGAGCATTACACAAGCTAAAAGGCATGCGTCGGTAAGCAAATGTTCCATAAGGACACGTGAATGTGGTCTTTTCTTGATCTTGTGGGTCAATGGGTATTTGGAAGTAACCCGAGAAACCATTGAGAAAACAATAGTATTCGTTTCCCGCTAATCTCTCAAGCATTTGGTCCATGAAGGGTAGGGGAAAATGGTCTTTACGGGTGGCTTCATTTAGCTTTCGATAGTCAATGCAAACACGCCATCCCGTAACCAATCGAGTAGGAATCAACTCGCTTTCATCATTTTCAACAACGGTTATGCCACCCTTTTTGGGCACACAATGAACGGGACTCACCCAAGGACTATCCGAGATAGGGTAAATCAATCCGGCATCGAGAAGTTTTATGACTTCTTGTTTGATAACCTCATGAATTTTAGGATTCACCCTTCTTTGTTGTTGGACCGCCGGTTTGAAGTCATCCTCCATAAGAATCTTGTGTGTACAAAATTCCGGGTTAATACCCTTGATGTCGAAAAGTTTCCAAGCGATGGCTCGCTTGTGTGACTTCAAAACCTTTATGAGGGCGGCTTTTTCATCCTCACTCAAGTCTTTAGCTATAATGACGGGCAATTTATTGTCACCCTCCAAAAATGCGTACTCGAGATGAGGTGGTAAGTCCTTAAGCTCGACCTCGGGAGGATCATTAGATTTTTCAATTGTCTTAATTTCCTCTTTATGAAGTTCTTGAAGAGGGAGTGAGGAAGGATCTTCATTGAGCATTTTCTCGATGAGAAGAATGTCTCCCTCGATGTCGATAGGAGCGTGATCAATTTCCCATGGAACAGAATCACTAGCCAAGTATGCTTCAATCTCTTCCAAAATAAAGTCACTTCCCTCAAACGGAGTGAGGGGAGGGGAAGAGAGAGCGACGATGGGATCAACCGAAGTGGGATTGCCACTCGAGAATCCAAGAAGTTCTTGAGAATACTCCTCCGACACAATGTCGAGGACATCAATTTTGTTGACGGAATTGTCTTCATAATTGGGGGAGTATCTCGTAACTTGATCGAGATTGAAAGTAACGGCTTCCTTGTTTACCCTCAAGGTGATTTCCCCTTCATCAACATCGATCAATGCACGACCCGTTTTCAAGAAGCACCTCCCAAGGATGAGGGGTACTCGAGGATCGGCATCAAATTCGACAAAAACAAAGTCGGCGGGGAAATGAAACTTGCCTACTTTCACAAATACATCCTCGGCTATACCTAGCGGACGAGAACTTGTACGGTCCGCAAGCTCGAGGATCATACATGTAGGTGTAAGCGGAGGTAATGAAAGCTTTTTCCACATGGAGTGTGGCATTAAGTTAATGCTAGCGCCAAGATCGGCCAAGGCGGAGCATTGAACTATGCCTTGAAAATCACATGGGATGAGAAATTTTCCGGGGTCTCCTAGCTTTTCGGGAAGCTTTTTGAGGATAACCGCCGAACAATTCTCGTTCAATGAAGTTTTGGCCATTTCGGAAATCTTTTCTTTGTTATTCAACAAATTCTTGATTGTCGGACCGAACTTGGGCATAAGAAGAAGAGCGTCCGCGAAACTAATCTCGAAATGAAAATCTTGAAAGATTTGGATTAGCTTCTCCATTTGTTGACTAGTTTTATCACGGAGCTTTTGGTCATTAAGCCTTGAAGGATAAGGAAGTGAAGGCTTAGGAGTAGTCATCAGAACAACGGGTTCCGGAATTGGAGGTAAGACCACCGGAGGTTGGACTTGTGCAGTACTTCGTGGGCCTGAGATATGCACCTTGTCCTTTGGCTCTTCGGTTTCTCGTTCCACATCCCTCACCGGAGAAGGAGTAGGCATCGAGGGTCCCTCATAAGATTTACCACTTCGAGTAGCAATAGCATTCAACTCTCCCTTTGGGTTGGGAATGGTATTACTCGGAAGAGCTCCCGAAGTTGAAGCTTGATTCTTTTGACTCATGAGACTAGCAATCATGCTTTCAATCTTGCTATGAGATTGATCAATCTTGTTACTAGTAGCTCTAAGCTCGGAAGTGAAATCATTCTTCAAAGTGGTAATTTGATTTTGCATGGACACCATCTTAGCTTCATTGATTTTGATGTAATTAGTAATGTCAATGGAAGCTTGAGGAAGCGGGGCATGCATGTTTTGTTGCGGAGCTTGGAATCGGTTTTGATTGAAATTTCCTTGATTTTGAAAACCTTGATTTTGATTTTGAAAATTCCGATTCTGACTCTGATTTTGATTGAACTGATTATTTCTATTTTGTACATTTTGATTGTTCTGATTTTGATTAAACCCGGGTGGTCCAAGGAAATTGTTAGAACGATAGCTTAGAAGGTTTCGGTCCCCTTGCGGTTGGTAGGAATTACCTCCCGTATTGTAGGAACCAGAAGCGGCATAAACGCTCTCTTGAGTGAAGCCACCGGAGGCTGGACACTCAAAATAAGGGTGTGGACCACCACAAGTTTCACAACTCTTGTTTACGACATTCACTTGTTGATTGTTATTATTTTGACTCAATTTAAGCACGGCAGTGGATATTTCTTCAATCTTTTTGGTTAGAGTCGTGTATTCCGAAGATGGAAGGGTAGTAGATCTCCTTGACTCACTCCTCTCGGCTGAGGAATCCCAATAATTGTGGTGGGCGGTCATGTTTTCAATGAGATCATAACACTCTTCTGGTCGCCTTTTCATAAAGGTACCACCGGCAGCAGCATTGATTGTGTCCGCGATGTCGCAATGTTAACCCGTTATAGAATGTATCTATTTGGGTGACAAGCAACATATTGTGGTTCGGACATCGATCAATCGAAAGCTTATAGCGTTCCCATGCCTCAAATAAGGACTCATCGGGTTGCTGCCGAAAATTACTGATTTCATTCCGTAGTTTCGTCACCATCGACGGTGGAAAGTATTTCGCCAAGAATTTGGAGATCATTTCGTCGAAACTATGGATTGAGTTCTTGGGGAGACGATCAAACCATGCGGTGGCATGAAGCGCCAAAGAATATGGAAAGAGGTATAAGCGAAGGGCGTCATCGGTGACCCCATTTTGCTTCATACTTTGGGTGACGGTGAGAAATTTGTCGAGATGCTTGTTGGCATCGTCACCCGGTGATCCGTGAAATTGGCAAAAACTTTGGACTTGTTGAATCATGTGATGCTTAAGTCCAAAATCCGTGGCCTCGATGTTGACCGGGGCAATTGGACCGCCCCGTCCATCCATCGTGGGTTGGCAAAGCTCCTCCATCGTTCGGAGATCGGGAGCTTGATTTTGTGTCATGGTGGGTTGTTCAACGGTACGTATCTCGGGTACGTTTGCTTGGTTACGGTTACGTCTACGAGCTTGCGAGCGAGTGCGCATGCACTTCCAAAAACAACACTTTCAATTAAAACAAGACCGAGGCAAAACACAGTGAACTTAAACCAATAATCCCACGTGAAATGATCACTTCTATAAGTAAAACGCACAAAGGAGCGGAGAGACTTAGTAGGTCAGCGCGAAGCTTATTAAAAACCCGTCTCTTTTCAGCCGCAATTTAATGTCAGGCCGTCCTTATACCCCTCACACAGTTTTTTAAACCGATAAAAGTAAACCAAAACACGAGCGACACAAAGGCAAGTTTTAAATCTTTTGTTCGGGAACTTATAATGATAACACCTCAGTTGAGAATGTTATTTTGATTGTGTCTTCTATATTATTTAAAACAACAAGGAAAATCTTTTTGTATTTTTAATCTTTTACATATATATACAAAGAAAAGAAAAATATTTTTGTATTTTTTATATTTTTATAAAAACAATAACTTCACGAGGAAGGTTCTTCAAGTCACTAATCGCAAAAACTTCACGATATTGTCGCAACACACCTCCCCGGCAGCGGCGCCAAAATTTGATTCGTTTGTTTGTGAGTGGTGAAAAACACAATATCAACGTATATCAAAATAACCGTAAAATTCGACAAATTAACCCTTTAGGAAAAAGGGTAACTTATCAAATCTTATGGGTGTGATAAAAGTGATACCGGAAAAGTGATTTCCCGGGTCGTGTCCAAACGAGGTGTGAAATTGAAGGAATCGTTGAGTTTCGTGATTTATAACTTGAATTGGTTTTAATGATTTGTTTGATTTGAATTACGTTTTCTACAAATTAATTAACGGGGAAGGTAATTAAGGCAAGGGAAACCTAATAAACTACAAATTAACTATTACTAGGCCTAAGGAATGATAAAACGAAACTAAACTAGATCCTAGGGTGCTAAAACTAAAAAAAACGTAAAAACCGGCAACCACCCGAGCCATAAACGTAAAAGTTTTGCAATTTTAGGGCTACGGGTGTGAAAACAATTTTCCTACGTTCTAATCGACTAAAAATAATTTTATAAAGAAGCCGGGAATTTTTTCGACTTTAAAAATAAATACTACGAATTAAAAACTAATTTAATCTAATTAAATTACAAATACTAAACTATTTTTGAAAAATTTGGAAAAATCACTGAAAATAATTTAGACTGTGCTTAATCTAGAAAAACTAAAAATGATACCAAATGCTTTTTGAAATAAGGAGTTAAATTGCAAAATAAGTTGGAAAGCTTAAAACCGAAAATGTCTATAAGGGAATTAATGTTGCAAATAAAACTGATAAAGTCCCAAGGGCAAGTTGGTTATGGTGTTGTGTGTTGACGTGTTAAATGAGGAGAGTGGCCTGGGTTCGAATCCCACATGTCACTTTTTTGAAACTCTTTTTTTTTTCTTTTTTCTTTTTTTTAGTTTTAGCTTTTGGATCTTAAAACAAAGTCACTAAAAAAAACTTAACCCTACTGATCATGAAATACTAATTAAATCCAAAATAGATTCAAGGGACCATTTAGAATCTATAACAGCTAAGAACAACAATACGAGGAGTTTTTAGAGCAATATAAAACTAACTAACACTAAATCCTAAGCTAATGAAGAAATTTGAAAAATAAGCTCTAAACTACTTTGATAAACTCTAATTAGTTATTACCTAAACTAAGCCTACATCCATTATACTACTAGTAGATTAAATCCTCACTAAGCTAAAGTTACTTTCTGATAAGCTACATGAATAAAAGAGAAAAGAAAAGTGACCTGCGGCTGCAGGTTTCGAAACAGCCCACTGAGGCTTCTTGGAGCTTAACTTTAAGCTGAGACTTAGGCTGATAGGTCACAACAAACTGTAAACAATAGAGTTAGAAAGATGGACATCCTAAAAAGTTAACTTAGTGGTCAAAATGAACATTGCACAGCTTATAAATAAGCTGTACATAAGTGCCTTTGGAAAAGAAATTTTTTCACTGATGCTAAAAAAAATATGCACAGGGCAGATTTCAAGACTGAATTAAGCTACACTATAGTGAACTAAGATGCAAGCAAAATGGGCTAAGTATACGTTTGCAATGTTAAGACTCAAGAAAAACCAATTTTGTCAGTTTTAAGCATCAAACAAGCTGTGAAAATAAGCTGAGAACAGCAGCTTCTGCTGTCCTGTTCAGCTGCAGAAAACACCCTTTTTTTTATTTAAGCTTGTAAAAACTTATGCAATCATTTCCAAAACTTCTAACTAACCTAAACATGTTAAGAAAGGTTTGACTTGGTAAGTCAAACGGGTGAAATCAGCTTTTTTAGACCATTTAATAGCTTAAAACAAACACTCCCTTAACTGATCTTGGTAAATTGTTTTACCCCTACTTCCTTGATTTTTTTTAACTCAAAACCTGATAATTTTCAAATGAAATTAAATACTATCTTAACATTAAGAGACATGAAACTAAAGAAAAAAAGCATTTTCATTGATTTGAAAAAAATACATCATAACAGAATTTAAAAAAAACAATAAAACTGAATTTTTCTGAAAACTAGGGGTGCCTCCAATGGCTTACAATCAAGTCTTATTTATACTAAGTGAGTTGGTCTTCCAATGCCCTTGTCTGCTTCAGTTGTGTTTGTTTTGTGAGAGGGAAAAACAAACCGAGATCCTTGTGCTTCTTTGGAGCTTATCTGGGCCATCCATTAACTTTGGAGAACAAAACCATAGATCACAACCATTGCTTTTGCTATTTTCCTTGAGCTCCAATGGGAAGAGATAGGATCGCCAAGGTGGATTGCAATCTTGTGAAGTTTCTTTGGCTTCTTTGTGCAGCTTCCAATGGTGAGAGTGATGGGGGGAGATGAAGTGGGGAGTGACTAGGACATGAGTGGGATTCTTGGCGGGTAAAGGTTTTGGGTGGGATATATCTTTTCTGGTTTTGGGTTAGATAGGGGAAGGGGATGGTGGGAAGACAGGTTAAAAAGGGAAAGGGTTAAAAAAAAGTGAATTTTATTAAAAGTGTTTTAAATGTAAAATGTATTTTTTTTTTTTTTTTTGAAAATAAAAATTGGTTTTAAGAAAGATGTTACGAAATGGTTTTAAAGGTTTGAAAGAGATTTTGATTAAAAAGGTATCTTGGACATTTTTGGTATCGGGAAAGGGTAAGATGGGGTTTTTGGGTTCGGGATAGGTTTTTAGTTGTTTTCCCCCCTGATCACTCTCAAAACGCGTCTCGGGCTTCAGGAATGTAGAAAATTGCTTCCCGGCTACGTCTTGACTGCACCTTTTCCAGATTCAGCTCGATTTTTCCCGTTTTTGCTCTGTTTTCAATCTTTTTGTACCTGAAAGACATAAAACACACTCCGAGGATATTTTTAACATATTTTGATCGTATTTGGGTGTTTTTAGTCATTTTTTAGGTCTTAGATGGGTAAAAAAGATGAGTGAATAAGCACTCATCAAAGTTCCTACTCGAAACACCAGATAATCAATCTCAATCTTCAACAACCCTTAGTGCTGCAGCCTCTGCAAAATCCAGAAATTTCTGCTTGAAACGCCAGATAATGAAACTCATTCCACAACAAGCCGTACTGGTGCTATGCAGTTGGAAAAGAAGAGTGCATCAGGAAAAGCTGTTAGTGGTGAAAAGAACGATGAATCGCCAGGAAGCAAAGCAATGATCAAGAAACGTGATATCATTGACCTGGATGACTTTCCAGATGAAGATGAGGCCTCAGCAAGTGCCAAGAAACCCCTTTTTGCAACAGTCAAAATTGAGAAAGACGAGTGATTGCCGTTCTATTGATCGTCTCCATGTTTATTTCATTCAATTCGTACCAAATGTGTTTTGCTGTTCAGACTTTTCACATTTTATTTCCTTTGGTCGTATTTTTACTGGATTTGCTTAAGGTTTTAATTTCAAATTTATGTACAATAAGTTGGCTAATGCAATATGTGCTATGCCATGGTTATCCTGTTATCAGGCATGGAGATTTGATCAATATATTTGTTTTCAGTACATTTTATTCATATGTTATGCCTTATTATCTGTTTGATCTTACCCCTTTTTTATGCCTTACCTGTATATCTATACACTATCCTTGTGGCTCAATAGTGCATACTACCTGAAATGCAGATGTTGCATTGACAGTTATTACACAGTTGAACACACTGTTCTTTTAACATCATCATTTTGACTACTATTCCAGGATTATATTCAGGTATGTCACCCATCCAGCTGTGAAGATCACACCTGAGATGTTTTGTAACCACACGGTCTGATCAGCGGTTCGTGGTTTCCGACTTCTCCAACCAGTAAGCATTTCCTATTCAAGTATTAGAATCTTTATTTAACTTCATGTATTACATACAATGTTAGTATACATCTTAGCATATTCTGATTTTATAAGCCTCATTTTTAGGAGTGGTCCTTGGTTACATTTACTGCACACATGTTAAAACAATCAAACTGCAAATCACACATTTCACTATAGCAATAGCCACTTCATTTAGATATTTGCCCTGTCCACTTCCATCAATCATACAACCTTATTCTTAAAGTCTTTGATATTTTGACTCAAATACCATAATTGTAATATACAATTACAAATAAAATTGAAATATATATTTCCATTTTTTGTAAACAATACTATATATATGCATCTTTTAAAAATCAAAATTCTTCTAATATAACTGAAAATTAAATGTTTGAATCTTCATTTAAAAATAATAATTCAAACATATCATTTTCAACTATAACAATCACTCTAAGCATTATATAAACTCTCAACATCAACACACAAAACACCAAACAAAACTCTTTTCTAAAAACAACTTACGAATATCATATGGATCATCACAACTCACCAAAGGTAAAACTGCTTTTTACCAATTTGTTACAATGTTCAATATTAGTCATACAAAAATGCATTTTACTAATAGTTTATACTTATTCACAATCATTTATACATTTCATTACAATACAAAAAGAAGATATTTCAAACTCACAAAATGGATTGTGGATTGAAGATCCACCTGTTATCATTCTCTCAGATGATGAAATGGTAATATATAAGTTAGTAATACCTAATGAATATTAGAACTGCATATTCACTGTAATTTATATTCGATTAATTCCAGGAAATCCCCAAGAAGATGGCATGTCACATATTATTCAATGATTCTTCACATGAGTCTATCAATGGTGGTCACGTTGTCGATGCTCAAACTGACAAAGAGACTTTTATTTGTAACAATAAAGGATGTCTATACCATCCTAAGAAGGAAGACAATTATGTATTCAACAACATTGTTGATCTTCAAGACTCTGTCGATGAGGACAAAGATGAATGGATTTGCATTAACAAAGACTGCAAACATCACAATCATATAATGGAGTATTATGATGACAACGAATCCGGTGCATCAAATGTTTGTGAAGAATCCGGTGCATCAAATGTTTGTGATGAAGTTTTTCATCATAAATAATACTCTTATAATTTTGACATTATTATCAATAAGTTTATTCGTAAGATGTCGTTATAAACATATGTTATCGGTTATCATCAAAAGTATTTTTCATTATCTCAATTGTCATTACATCTATTATTGCAAAACATGTTTGTTTCTTAATGGTTACTCCTTATCAGAAACTGTTATATTTGAAGACATCAACAATACTTACTCCTTACCAGATAATAGTTACTCCTTATCACATATTGGACATCACCGAGATGATATATCTGATAGAATAGTTATGACACTTTACCATAATGTATTTTGAAACCAATTTGTTATGCAATCTCCTACTAAAATTACTACTAACAAACTTTCCAACTTTGAATTAAACAATAAAAGTGGATATGAGATTCACATCATCACCAACAAATCATAAGACCAACATTACAAAATATGAATGGATAATCAATTCATTTAACTATCAACAACATATTTCATCAAACATCTACAAACATATAACTTGAAAACAAAGACACATCTTAAGGAACATAGAACTTTAAAACAAAGACACATCTTAAAAAACAACATAGATTAAAGTGCAAGGATATTGTTTTTACAAACCACTGATTAACCTATTCATAATAGGCTATTTGATAATCCAAAAAACAACAAATGTCTTCACCATTACCACATAACATAATGATGAGTGTCTAAATACTCATCATTTTTGTACCATCTAAACTGCAAAAACATCTGAAAACACTCAGAAATGCATCAGAATGATGAAAATATCAGAAATAAGTGTTTTATGTGTTTTAAATGCAAAAATATCAAAATCAGATGAAAAACGTATCAAGTTTGCAAAATTGGCAGTTTTAGTCCCCCAAGTTTCAAAAGTTGTCAAAAACAGTCCCTGGTAAATCAAAATAAAGAAAAATATCATTCAAGGTCCCTGAATTATTCTAAGTTGTCAAAAATAGTCCTTGAATGATTCTTTGGTCAAATGGCAGAAAAGGTCCCTAAACTTTGAAAAATGTCAAAAATTAGTCCTTGGATATTTTAAAACGGAAAATTATCAAATATTATCCTTGTACTATCAAAGTTTGTCAAGTTTGGTCCTTTTGATATCTTTGGAAAATGGGCAAGTTCAGTCCCTCAAGTTTGGTCGAATTGCAACTTTAGTCCTTGTGTTTAATCTATACCAAACGGACCTTTGTATTATCCAACCCAAGCCCAAAACACAACCCGGCCCAAAGTTTTAAAAAGAGATAAAACCGCCAGCACTGTTCACTTGTCTCTCCCACAACTGCAACCCAATACCAGGTGGTTTTCACCACCTTTCCACCTCACCACCACCCTTACCCACACTTCCCCAGCTGTCCTTCCACCTCCACATACACCAAATCCCATTAAATGCTAAAACCTGCTATCTATGACTTTTCTCGCCAAAAACACCAAGTGTACGAATACGATGAATTCAAAGAAACCAATGGCTGGATTGAAGTGGGATTTAATCTGAGGTCGACAAAGAAACTTTCTGGATATCTATAAAGAAGAATGAAGACAGAGATAATAGGGGTCGCATGTTTTTAGACCATTTGTAGTGTAAAATTTACTTAAATGTCTATCTCAGTTTAAATTCAAAGTCTTAGTGTAAAATCAAGTTTGTTTCAAGTTAAATTTCACTTTTGTATTATACTTATTCCAAGTTTAATAAGATTTCAAGTTTTCATGTTTCTTGATAATTCGTATTAAGTCAATTATACTTATTATAAGTTTCATAAGCTCTTTTATCCTTCCAACAAGCTCAGATAAGCTTGTTATAGCTTTTCATGAGCCTGCTATATACTTTAGTGTTTTAAATTAGAAAAACCAAAATTGGTCAACGAAAGTCAACAGAGATCACTCTTTGGTTCAGAAATGGATTTGGGTTGATCTTGATGCTGGAGTGGGTTGATTTTGATTAGAATAGTGATAAATTGGGTTCTGTGACAAGCTGTACATGAGCTGGATCAGTTGTGAGTTCTAAAATTCCTTTACATTTAATTGTTTGAATTTGCATAATGGTCTCAGTTGATGTTGGCTAGTTATAATTGTCTTAATTTGATTTCATTTAGCTTATAGAATAGTGTTTGATCTCTGATATCATTGGAAATAGTGTTAGTTTGATTCTCTATGTTTAAGTTGTGTAACCATTTCATTAAGTAGTGTTTGGATCTGCTGAACTAGTAGATTTGAGAGTTGTTTCAGTTGTTGTTATTACTTGATTCATGCTACTTTAGCACCTATTAGCTCAGTCAAACAACAAAAACCAGTCCTCATTACATTAAAAGTCAAAATTGCATTCCAACTGTTCTTACTTCCATTTCATTGTGCATATCATTGCTCATATTAAGCATATTGGTTTTAAAGTAGTTAAGTTAGCTTGCACTAGTTCTATTTTACCATAAAACATCATATTAAGTCAGTCATTTGGAATCAAAGTTCAATAAAGTCAAAATATGATTTCTGTGTTCAAAGTCAATAGTTGAAAAATCCAGTTTTTACAAAACTTTGTTGAAGTTTCATGGGTTCATTTCTTCATCAAAATCTCTGAAACTTGGTTATTTGCAAGATCAGTTGGTCTAGTTTAATAATCTCAGTTTTGTTTTCCTTTTATTAAATGTCTATAAGCTCTTAATCAGCTTCCAATAAGCTACCATTTGCCCTGTGCACACACTCAGCATACACTGAGTGTGCACAGGCAACTTGTAAGCTTTGCACAAGCTTCATTTAAGCTTGTGAGGAGCTGTAATTTAGTCCATGTGTAGTCTGCTAGGTGATCTCTAGGTCCCTACTTCTGTTTTTCACCATAGCTTATTAGGATTGCTTATGCATGTGCTTAAAGTAGCACCCCAAAACCTGTTTTTGGCTTTTAAGCTTAATTCATCAAATCTGTGTAGCTTGTACTTTAGAGGTTAAGGCCAGTTGTAACTAGTTGCTTTTGAGTAGTTATAGTTTATTATAGCTTCTGTGTTCATTTGGTACTAATTTGTGGACTTTGGCTTATTTTGAAAGTGCTTATTCATAAGCAGTTTCACTGCAGCCTCATATTCTCACACATAAGCATATGTTTTTATATTTTTTATAGACTTAGAATAATATTTTAGTATTTTCCTGAATTTTTCATATTTTTCCAGCACTGTTTGATATTTTTCTTATTTTAAACTAGTTTTTAATCCTTTTTAATTAGCTTTTATTACAAATAAATCAGAAAAAGTTTAAAAAAATATGTTTTCAATTTTCCTAGATTAAGATAAATATAAAAAGCCAAAAAAATATTTTTCCATAATTTTCTTGGTTTAAATAGTACTTTCTAGCATTTTAATTAGTTGTAAATAGTATTAAATTAATAATAAATACATAAAAAGCATAAAAAATATATTTCAGTTTTAAAATAACTTTTATCATATTTTAGATTTTTCTAAGTTATAATTTCATTTTTCTAGGTTAATTTTATATTTTCTTGTATTTTAATGCATTTTAAATAATTAATAAATAGTTTTTATTTAATAATAATTAAATAAATAGTTTTAAAAATAAATTTATTTTTCTAATAATTTTCTTTTATTATTAGGATTGTAAAAATGTCATTTTCATATTTGTAGGCCTTTTATTTCTTAAAACTCACGTTTTATTTTGTACGTTAACGTAATTTTATTTAAACGTACGTTTTAGGTTTTAAACGTTCATCATTTTAAAAATAGTGATAGCGTTTATTTAATATATTTTAGCTTTTTAATTTTCTTTAATTTGCATTTAAGTCGCTGTAATTTATAAACTTTTTCTTTAGTTATAATTATTCCAAATCAAACCCTTTCCCATTCAATATCACTTGATCACAGATTCGTTGTACTACAGTGTTCACACCTCGTTGGGACTTAACGACCCGGGGATACACTAAACTCCTCTGATCTTAATTGCATTTGCTTTCTGAGCTGTTTTAAGTTTGTTACGGTTGACCATTCACAAGTGGTTAACTTGTGTGATTAAACTTGACTGTTCAGGAGCCGATCAAATTTTGGCGCCGCTGCCGGGGAGGTGTGCAGCGTACTACGAATTTGAAGCATCATTGTTATTGAATATACACCCATTGTATATTTACCATCTTTGTCCATATTTTCTTGTTTTCATATAAAACCAAAATTATCGTGAAGTTAATTCGTTTGACAGATCGATTTCCAAAAACATTTTTCTTATTAAAAGTTTTCAACAAACACAAAAATCCAAAAATATCCATCTTTACCCTCTCACATCTTTGATTCTTTATCCCAACCCCTCTGTAACCCTTTGATTCTTTTCTATGTCTTATCTTCACCCTCTTGGTTGTCAATGGTGTGGTGGTCCTTATAATGGTGGCAATTGCCCCAGCTGTAGCATGGTGGAATCAGGAAACGGGTCTGTCTATAACCAGGATCCCTATTCCTACCATAACACAACCGATTTATTCCATCAGCTACCACACTGTGAGACTCAGCAGTTTTATTGTTGTGATTACTGTGGTGGTTCACACTCCAGTTCTGATTGTCAATCGGGAAACACGCTTGTCTATGAGCAGGTTCTCGATAACAATTATGACCACAACACATATAACTCACGCCACATCGGTTTATCTGTTGTGAGTATTGTGGAGGTCCACATTCTAGCTCTGATTGTCAAACAAGGAATCCATTTCCTTGTAACAATTACGACTCTTCGTATCATGACCAACCTCTACAGTACCAAGTGAATCAGTGCACCACCTCAGCTGAGCCACTTCCTCATAATCTTCTCCTTGATCTTTTGGATTTAGTGAAAGATTTGAAGGAATGTAAACATCCCCAAGATAATCCAAATCAAAAATCCATGGAAGTTTTGTTAGCTGAAGAGCGGGCTGCTAAATTAAATTCCCAAATTACCTTTGAAAAATCTATTAGGGAATCAATTGCAAAAGAAAAAGCAGCCAAATCTAGCTCTCGATTCCGTTTCATTCTTGATGACGATGATGATGAAGTTACTCTTGATATTAGTCAATTTTGTACAGGTTCATCAAGTTCATCAGTTGAAATTCCTTCCATGAAAAATCAGGGAGAAAAGACTATGATGGAATTACTAGCAGAAGAACAAATGGAAAGTATAAAACATATGTATGCTAGTCCTTCTCAACTCCCTCAGTCTGATGTTGTCACACCCGATATTCCCACTCACTCTCTGAACATGGGGGATGAGCATCTTGACACTGTTCCTGAAAAGGAATCGGACGAATTCATAAAGTCTAGTGTTGAGAACCTTGTCCCAATCCCGAGAGAGTCACAGGGAACTTTTGACCATATGTGTGATATCCCTTTCCCTCTTGAGTGTTCAAAAGATCATTTTGAGACTTTCTCCGATTTTAGCGATGATTGTAAATCTTATGGAGACATCGAGTATGTTGAAGCATCACTCCCACAGTCTGATCCTCTTCTTGAGGAATTCACCGATGAACTCACTCACACCAGTCCACTTTCATCAGAAAGTGACGATGATCTCTTTGATTTCGAAGCCGATTTTGGAGAAACTAGAAATCTCCTATATAATGATCATCCACTCATTTCTTGTCCCATTTCTGACTCTTCCATTCATTCTCTCACTCCGGATGAGGAAGATGACAACTTTTGGAAGGAGGTCGATGCTTTTCTTAGTGATGAGTCAATTCCAACAGGGATTGACAATACTTACTTTGATTCGGAGGGAGACATCCTCTTTCTTGAAAATCTGTTGATTGAAGAACCGTTTCCAGCTCTCCCTCCCGGAAATTTTGTTGCCAATCACCATACAAGCTTCAAGTCTAAGCTTAAAAATCTAACAAATGGTGATTTGCTCCTCACTGATGAAGAATGGGATTGCATTGTGATACACATCTTTATTCCATTTTTCACAGATGGTGTGGTTTCTCGTTCCCTTTTCTCCTTCAGGAATGAGGACACTATTTTTGATCCCGGCATTTTCATTTATCATTTTTGAGCCGGTTCTATATATATCTCATCGGTGTGGAACTTTCTCGTGCTTCAAATGTTTATACAAACATTTTGAATGAAAGTCCGATGGAGATTGTCTCTTCCACTTACTTCCCCATGAACAAATTAATTCGGGGTCGAGTCAAGCTAGCAACTCGGTAATCAAAAACAGTAGTTAAACATGGGTTTTCACCCGTGTGTACCACCTTAGTGTGGGGAGATGCCCCACATGTTGTATATAGATCTAAAAAATGATTGAAAATTGTAAATATTAAAAAAAAAAAAAAAAAAAAAGAATAATTGTTGTGTTTCTACACTTAGCTAGTAATGTTATCTTTTTACGTTCTAAGTTTCGGCATAACAGCCGGTACTTTGAATATTGAGGACAATATTCATTTCTAAGTGTGGGGGGGAAATTCTAGCGAATTTGATCATAAATGTACCATTTTAGTCCCTTTTTCCCCCAAAATGGCCAAATTTAAATTTTTTTTTAGTGGAAGTACTATGTACTAAACACAACAAATGGTAATCAGTCCACCATGTCTAACCCACATAAGGATTGGCTAATCCAGGAGCAAACGGCTCTTGGTAAAGATATCTCAAATCCGTTGACGGCTTGCAATTTGCCCAAAATTGTATGGTGTTCAGCTCACCATATCTTTAAACTAGTGAAGAGTTGGCTAGCCCGCAAGTTTATGGCTTGTGGTAAAGGCAGTGGAAAAACCATAATTGGTAATCGGCTCACCAAAGATAATAATGATAATTTATCTAAGAGTTGGCTAGTCCAGAGCAAACGGCTTCTGGTAAAGACAAATCAAATCCGTTACAGCTTATGATTTGCTCAAAATCATTTGGTTATCATTGTACCAAGGTTCTTACTTGAACCAAAACAATTGGCTACTCCAGAAGTGACGGCTTTTGGTAAAGAGTTCTTTAAAATCCATTAAAGATCTAAAACATTGCTAGGGACTAGCAATATCTTAGTGTGGGGGATTGATGAGTGTCTAAATACTCATCATTTTTGTACCATCTAAACTGCAAAAACATCTGAAAACACTCAGAAATGCATCAGAATGATGAAAATATCACAAATAAGTGTTTTATGTGTTTTAAATGCAAAAATATCAAAATCAGATGAAAAACGTATCAAGTTTGCAAAATTGGCAGTTTTAGTCCCCCAAGTTTCAAAAGTTGTCAAAAACAGTCCCTGGTAAATCAAAATAAAGAAAAATATCATTCAAGGTCCCTGAATTATTCTAAGTTGTCAAAAATAGTCCTTGAATGATTCTTTGGTCAAATGGCAGAAAAGGTCCCTAAACTTTGAAAAATGTCAAAAATTAGTCCTTGGATATTTTAAAACAGAAAATTATCAAATATTATCCTTGTACTATCAAAGTTTGTCAAGTTTGGTCCTTTTGATATCTTTGGAAAATGGGCAAGTTCAGTCCCTCAAGTTTGGTCGAATTGCAACTTTAGTCCTTGTGTTTAATCTATACCAAACGGACCTTTGTATTATCCAACCCAAGCCCAAAACACAGCCCGGCCCAAAGTTTTAAAAAGAGATAAAACCGCCAGCACTGTTCACTTGTCTCTCCCACAACTGCAACCCAATACCAGGTGGTTTTCACCACCTTTCCACCTCACCACCACCCTTACCCACTCTTCCCCAGCTGTCCTTCCACCTCCACATACACCAAATCCCATTAAATGCTAAAACCTGCTATCTATGACTTTTCTCGCCAAAAACACCAAGTGTACGAATACGATGAATTCAAAGAAACCAATGGCTGGATTGAAGTGGGATTTAATCTGAGGTCGACAAAGAAACTTTCTGGATATCTATAAAGAAGAATGAAGACAGAGATAATAGGGGTCGCATGTTTTTAGACCATTTGTAGTGTAAAATTTACTTAAATGTCTATCTCAGTTTAAATTCAAAGTCTTAGTGTAAAATCAAGTTTGTTTCAAGTTAAATTTCACTTTTGTATTGTACTTATTCCAAGTTTAATAAGATTTCAAGTTTTCATGTTTCTTGATAATTCGTATTAAGTCAATTATACTTATTATAAGTTTCATAAGCTCTTTTATCCTTCCAACAAGCTCAGATAAGCTTGTTATAGCTTTTCATGAGCCTGCTATATACTCTAGTGTTTTAAATTAGAAAAACCAAAATTGGTCAACGAAAGTCAACAGAGATCACTCTTTGGTTCAGAAATGGATTTGGGTTGATCTTGATGCTGGAGTGGGTTGATTTTGATTAGAATGGTGATAAATTGGGTTCTGTGACAAGCTGTACATGAGCTGGATCAGTTGTGAGTTCTAAAATTCCTTTACATTTAATTGTTTGAATTTGCATAATGGTCTCAGTTGATGTTGGCTAGTTATAATTGTTTTAATTTGATTTCATTTAGCTTATAGAATAGTGTTTGATCTCTGATATCATTGGAAATAGTGTTAGTTTGATTCTCTATGTTTAAGTTGTGTAACCATTTCATTAAGTAGTGTTTGGATCTGCTGAACTAGTAGATTTGAGAGTTGTTTCAGTTGTTGTTATTACTTGATTCATGCTACTTTAGCACCTATTAGCTCAGTCAAACAACAAAAACCAGTCCTCATTACATTAAAAGTCAAAATTGCATTCCAACTGTTCTTACTTCCATTTCTGTGCATATCAGTTGCTCATATTAAGCATATTGGTTTTAAAGTAGTTAAGTTAGCTTGCACTAGTTCTATTTTACCATAAAACATCATATTAAGTCAGTCATTTGGAATCAAAGTTCAATAAAGTCAAAATATGATTTCTGTGTTCAAAGTCAATAGTTGAAAAATCCAGTTTTTACAAAACTTTGTTGAAGTTTCATGGGTTCATTTCTTCATCAAAATCTCTAAAACTTGGTTATTTGCAAGATCAGTTGGTCTAGTTTAATAATCTCAGTTTTGTTTTCCTTTTATTAAATGTCTATAAGCTCTTAATCAGCTTCCAATAAGCTACCATTTGCCCTGTGCACACACTCAGCATACACTGAGTGTGCACAGGCAACTTGTAAGCTTTGCACAAGCTTCATTTAAGCTTGTGAGGAGCTGTAATTTAGTCCATGTGTAGTCTGCTAGGTGATCTCTAGGTCCCTACTCCTGTTTTTCACCTTAGATTATTAGGATTGCTTATGCATGTGCTTAAAGTAGCACCCCAAAACCTGTTTTTGGCTTTTAAGCTTAATTCATCAAATCTGTGTAGCTTGTACTTTAGAGGTTAAGGTCAGTTGTAACTAGTTGCTTTTGAGTAGTTATAGTTTATTATAGCTTCTGTGTTCATTTGGTACTAATTTGTGGACTTTGGCTTATTTTGAAAGTGCTTATTCATAAGCAGTTTCACTGCAGCCTCATATTCTCACACATAAGCATATGTTTTTATATTTTTTATAGACTTAGAATAATATTTTAGTATTTTCCTGAATTTTTCATATTTTTCCAGCACTGTTTGATATTTTTCTTATTTTAAACTAGTTTTTAATCCTTTTTAATTAGCTTTTATTACAAATAAATCAGAAAAAGTTTAAAAAAATATGTTTTCAATTTTCCTAGATTAAGACAAATATAAAAAGCCAAAAAAATATTTTTCCATAATTTTCTTGGTTTAAATAGTATTTTCTAGCATTTTAATTAGATGTAAATAGTATTAAATTAATAATAAATACATAAAAAGCATAAAAAATATATTTTCAGTTTTAAAATAACTTTTATCATATTTTAGATTTTTCTAAGTTATAATTTCATTTTTCTAGGTTAATTTTATATTTTCTTGTATTTTAGTGCATTTTAAATAATTAATAAATAGTTTTTATTTAATAATAATTAAATAAATAGTTTTAAAAATAATTTTATTTTTCTAATAATTTTATTTTATTATTAGGATTGTAAAAATGTCATTTTCATATTTGTAGGCATTTTATTTCTTAAAACTCACGTTTTATTTTGTACGTTAACGTAATTTTATTTAAACGTACGTTTTAGGTTTTAAACGTTCATCATTTTAAAAATAGTGATAGCGTTTATTTAATATATTTTAGCTTTTTAATTTTCTTTAATTTGCATTTAAGTCGCTGTAATTTATAAACTTTTTCTTTAGTTATAATTATTCCAAATCAAACCCTTTCCCATTCAATATCACTTGATCACAGATTCATTGTACTACAGTGTTCACACCTCGTTGGGACTTAACGACCCGGGGATACACTAAACTCCTCTGATCTTAATTGCATTTGCTTTCTGAGCTGTTTTAAGTTTGTTACGGTTGACCATTCACAAGTGGTTAGCTTGTGTGATTAAACTTGACTGTTCAGGAGCCGATCACATAACAAAGCATATATCCACACATTAGTTTAGATCATACTAACAATCCAAAATAAACATAAGTTTTTATAGGATAAGTTTTTAACAGACGTGGAACATAGTGTACTCCTCCACTTCATCTCCTGCCATGTCTGTGAGCAAATGCATGAACTTGAACCTTATCATTTTGTTGTAGCCAAAATTACAATCACGTGCAAACTCCCTCATTCAGGATCCTCCTTATGAAACTCCATCCTCACATCAAATCTGTAATCCACATCCTGGTGTATCATCAAGACCCTCCTGTATGTGTGCATCGGGTGGTATTCCAAGAACTCGGCAGGTATGGTCTGCAATAAACAATGGCCACCATCTGAATACATAATTCTTAATAAACATTAATAACGTGTTACAATAAATACGTTTCACCTAATAATAATACTTACGAGTCTTTTCAGAACTGTAATCATAGAAAAACTCTTATAGAAAGTGTCACCAACTTCTCCAAAGTGGTCTTCATGTCCTGCCCATCGACAAATGTGGTGCATCCTGTCATCATCTGACAATACATTTACCATGTTAGAATACCTCCTAATACTATCGAACTACACTAATATCTAACTACACTTTTATGCCTTTAAACTAATGAATTATATAAACACATATAGACTTTTCAACTAAATAAGGATGTAAATATTTATATTACCTTTGTCGTCATACTCTATAGGAGGTTGCATGTGATGGAGTTGTGTTGCACCATTGAAATGCATCGGTGTATGCGGACTTCCATCAAAGTTAAACGCCATCAACCTCAAAACAATATTATGCTCTTTGGTAAACACCAAGATCTGCCCAGCTTGCAAACCCAAAGTGAATTTCATAATATTCCAAATTTGGTGATCCAATTCATATTCACCAGCCTGATTAGGAACATTAACATGTAGCACAGGAACCATGAAGTAGTCTTGTCCACAATTAATCCTAATATGATCTGCCTGCCCTATACCACTCAAGAAATCACCAGCAATTCTCTGTACATGAAGTTCACGTTTGTCGTAAATACACATTTTAATACAATACATTAACTTACTAATAAAGGTAATACAAGTTTAAGGCATATATTAATTGATACATGGGGCCTGTTTGTGTCAGCCCAGACACGGCTCTTAAAACGATAATAACGGTTGTTGTCTTCATCATACCCCCTGAATTCTTTACCATCCCTAATATCGTATCCTGTCATGTAGAAACTGTCATCTCCCTCCTGGATGAAATGCAACCAATCTACATACGGACTGATGTTGTCCTTAGCAAACTTCTTCCAATCCCTGGCCTGCAATGTGATAGGTCCTACTATTGGTGTTATAAACCAGACTTTCTTACGGATTCTTGCTGAGCTGGTCAGATAGAGATGTTTGTGACCATTGTATCCTTCAAATTCAAACACCTCAGGAAGTTCCTGAATAATTATTCAAACCATTACTTTACTTTTCACTCTACAATAAAACTTATAAATGATATTATGGTGTTGTTTACCAAACCTGTTTTTTAGGGTATGTTCTTCGGTTAACCAACACTACGAACTCTAACGGCATTTTCCTGCTATAATGTCAAACGTACTTTAAATATCAAACCACTTCTACATTCTATAATAACTCATAACCAGCATAATACTATGGTCTTGCTTTTGTTATCAAAATCTATTAACCGTATTCGAATGTATCCACTTAAAAGTATACAACCATAATATCGCAAACACTATTTAGTAACCATTATCATCACTCACACAAAATGATTCTGCATACAAACCAAAATCTGTTTCATGTTTTCACTTATATTTCAGTAGTCCTATATCGTAAACATTTAATCAATCAAACTCAGAAAATCCTACCATAAGATTACACCATTATTATCACTTACAGACTAATTTTTTTTACCATATAACTGAGTGTTGCACTAATTTCCAACATAACTGTTAAATATACTTCCAACCTAATATAAAGAAATACTAATTTCCAACAACAACAACCACATGCATTACTATTTAACTAAGACTCAAACGATTAGGGTATTGTAGATGTATACCAGTTATATACATAATCAATTTCACAAATATCATGCATTTTTTTCAATGAACAACTATCATCATTAACCTATGTGTTACCATTATCTTACAGGAAGTTGGATAATCTAAAGATTATCATCATGCAAGGTTTTCAAAAAGGGGTATACCTAACGATTTCATAGCTTCAAATCTACTAACAAATACCTTTGATTATGTTTTTGTTAACTGTTTTGATCAAAATTTTTCATCTTACTAACCTTGGAGTTGCTTTCAGATTTTTGATCAATGTGGATGATTTGACAGGAGTGTTAGGGTGCCACCTGAAACTTGATAGCATGTAATGATTTCTTAACTTGGAAAACGCAATATATGTCTAGACGGCAAAAATATCTTGACCATATGACTTTTTGTGGTTGACCGTCAATAAGTCTTAACCTTGGGCCATTTGTAGATGTTGGGCTAACTTATAATACAAAGAGATACCAATAAGACTAATGTATACTCAATAGTAATGCATGTCTAAGGTTATAAGTTAAAACGTTTTTTTACACAAGAACATGTAGCAATCACAATAAAACGTTTTTGTGATTTGAATGCAGAGGATCATTGAAGTATTATGAATCCAAAGTTATAAGAAAATACATAAAACACAACTTCTTTATCCTATAAGTCTTCAATATGAGAATTCGTATCAACCATTTCATTATTCGTTTGTAAACACAAAATGGGTAATGTTATACCAAAGATTCGACCGAAAGAAGTTCATCAATCATCGATTATTCATTCATCTCATTTGAGTGGAGGAAGAAGTTTCAAACAATATCATCCACAATAATTATCAACAGGTGATGTTACGTTATTTTTTTGTTTTACTTAATTTAGTTTTTGTTATATAGTATCTTTAATATTAATCCATTCTTGGAACTTTATAATAACCAATGTATGTATTTTGTTATTATCTACTAATACATATATTATATTCCCTTCAAACCTTAAACAGATGTTCAAAACGATGAAACTAAAAGAGATCCCGTTTTGATAGCTACAAATTTGAACAAAATTGTAATGTCATTCAATAATTCGCAATACACATAATTAAATGGCCAATACTCCTGCACATGGAATTCTCATTACACTATGCGAGATTATCAAAATTTGGATGCTACACAAACAACATCGTATGTACGTTGTATTATTATTTCAAAACTAATATATAGTTTGTTTTGAAATAATAACCATTATAGTTTACATACCTTAACATAACAAGTAGAAATTAAAAATTAAATGAACCTATAATCTTGGTCAATTAATACTAATATTTTATAAACTTAAATATCAATCCCTAAATATCAGGATCATAATATATGATCATTAAATTATTTTTAATCACATTATTCCCTTTACCATAAATATATGATGATATTTGAATACAAATTTTGAATTATCCCTACTCTTTAGCTAAAACATATACTAATCCTTTCACTAAGAGTTTTTTTTCAAATACAATTACAACAAGAAACCTATCTTCAAAACCAAGAAAAACACATCCAGGTTAGAATTTCTTTTACTTTTTATTAATAAATTCGTATAAGCATCATTCCATGTAAATACTCTAAGATGTCCACATATTTATAGCAACTTAATACACCATTATCAGTATCATTTCATTGCCATATGATGGGATTACAATATATTGTTAGCAGCTTCATACAATACTGATGGTATTAGTGATATTGATAACCAAACTTTACAAATTTGTTGTGGACTGCAAAAGACACTTATAACTTAGTTTTGCAATTCGTTTAGTTGATGGATTCCAATAACAAGAGGAAAGCTATTGTTATCAACAACACGTTATCTCCTGGAAAAGAAAACACACCAACTGCAAGGTTACTACATGATATCGATATCAACTCCAGTAAGCGAAGACCATTAAGTACTCAAGAAGATGTTAGTTTTATGAGAACTACATCTACAACTCATTCCATAGATGAGTTCACACTGAATTCAGCCGTTAGACCTGCTCTTATTGATATAACTAATAGTAAGTAAACGCTTTCATGAAATTTAATTTTAATATCCATTAACAACAATACTAATTTCAAAATGAAATAGTTATAATGTAATAACCTATACTTATCCTCTTAGATGGATCATCTTCTGCTACACCAACAGTTAGACGTAGAGGAAGACCGCCAAAGAATTCTACACAAACAACAACTAAAGTGTCTGTTAATCCAACAATAACAACAATTCCTCGACAAAGACCAGGAAGGAAAGCAATAGAAACAACTACTCCAGGCATCTAATCCCTTCCTTTCACAAACTTTTTAACTACATTTTGTTTTATTTATTTTTTGTTATTATGCTATAAATTCTTTATATCAACCAAAACGTTTACTTAATCTGACAGAGTTATCAGCTACATCTCCAACTATAACTCCAACCCCTGTCATACCAATGCCTGTAATTTCAAATATAAGTACTCGACGAAAACCAGGAAGGCCACGAAAAGAAATGACTACTCCAGGCATATAAATCCTTTTTCTCCTAAATCCTTTAACTACAAATTGTTTTACCAAATTGTATTTTCATTTTCAATGACATATACGTTTACCTGATGCCACAGATTTACCAACTCCAACTCCATCTGTATCTCCAAGTCCTGTCACACCAACGAGTTTAATTTCAATAATAACTCCTAGACGTAGACCAGGAAGGCCACCAAAAGAAACCACAACTACATCTGTAACTGCAAGTCCTGTCATACCTTCATCATTAACTACAAGACGCCCAGGAAGGCCACGTTTAGATGACATAACACAAGGTATGCTTGTGTACTCCTTTTAATATATCTTTTCCCTTCGTTTTTAAAGTCTCAGATATAACTTAACTGTTCTTAAACAGGAACTCCTATGCGTCCTAACAAAACCACAAGGTTTAGCGGCAAATCTCCTGTCGCATTTGACATAGGTACATTTTTTTTCTTAACAAACCACTTAACTATTGAATAGACTTTGTTAGTATTAAGTAATTCAGCCACAACATCATCTATACTTTTACACAAGTTGTTCATCGGTTTCATCGGATATTACATCAAACAATGTTACCAAATCAACACTTACTTATGAGCCACATAGGAGAAAAAGCAAGCGTGTTTTAGGATCCACATCACGACGTATTAACTTCACCAATGATGCTGATGTACAAAATCATGTGAACAGAAATCCATTCGTTGGTATTTCAAGTGGTAATTTCAATTCGAAAGCAATATATAAATTCAACAAACGTACTGTTTTATTACTTAATTTATTCTTTACATATACACTTTCATCACTGATTGTAAAATATAAAAATTATTCAGAATACATCGACCTCGGTGATCCAAATGTACTATGCTCTGATTGTCGGGCTTTGTTATGGGAAGCAGAGAGTAAAAGAGGCCACTGAACGGATGATTCGTATTCTCTATGTTGCATGAGGGGTAAAGTTCAACTACCAGTTGAATTGAAACCCCCTCCAAGTTTGCTCATGAGCTTGGTGAAAAATGAACATCCAAAAAGCAAAGGGTTCCTTGAAAATATAAGGCGTTACAACTCCATGTTTTCATTCACATCTCTTGGTGGTAAAGTAGACCAAACAATTAACAAAGGACGGGGTCCATATTGTTTTAGGCTTCAGGGAGAGAACTACCACAGAATTGGTTCTTTGATGCCTGAAAACGGCAAGACTCCTAAGTTTGCGCAAATATACATACATGACACAAGAAACGAGATACAGAACAGAATAAATGTTTTCAGGTGTGCATATTCTAATTTTTCCTTAAACTTATAATTTTGGTGACTAATATTTTATCTGATATGCATTTCCGATGTGTTTTCATTATCTTTATAGTATAATTTTTTTAACTTAATGTTGTAGTAGTGGCTCCTCAAATTCATCAAACCCCACCAAAATTGATCATCAGCTAACAAAAGACTTAAAAGAGATGCTTGATGCCCATAATCCATTGGTTCACGAGTTCCGAATGGCTGGTCAACGTATGGCAACCGCAGATGATGACCAGAAAATAAGACTTAGGCTTATTGGCAAAAGAGATCGTGATGGACGGACACATAATTTACCAACCGTGCATCCGAGGTAGCTGCACTTATAGTTGGTGACTTTGACTCTTTGAAAGATAAGAGAGACATTATTTTGCACATGCATGGAGATGAAACAAGAAGAATTAGTGAGCTGCACGTTGAGTATTTGGCTCTTCAGTATCCGTTATTGTTTCCATACGCAGAAGATGGATACAGAACTGATGTATACCATAGAGGTATTACAGACTCGACACCTACAAAACAACGCACTAGAGTAACTATGCGTGAGTGGTTTGCACATCGTCTACAAGATAGACCAGACATTTATTCCATGATTCTTCACTCAAGAAGGTTGTTCCAGCAGTTTTTGGTAGATGGTTACACTATGGTGGAGTCTGAAACGATGTCTTATTATAGAAAAAATCAAAAAGAGCTGCGATGTGAAACATATACTAGGCTGGCTAGCATGGCAAGTACATCAAATGGACCACGTGTTCTTCGTGGGAAAAAAGTTATTCTGCCTTCGTCACACATTGGGAGTCCAAGATACATGTTACCGAACTACCTTGATGCTATGTCCATTTACAAGGTTTACGGATACCCGAATCTATTCATCACTTTTACATGTAACCCAAGCTGGCCTGAGATTACGTGGTATATGGAGGAAAAAGGGTTGAAATCAGAAGATCGGCCAGATGCGACTACAAGGGTATTCAAAATGAAGTTGGACATGTTGATGAAAGATTTTAAACAAAAACGCACATTCGGACGTGTAAAACGAGGTATTTAATATTCATTTCAGATTTATTATTTTACACATCAACATACTAATAACATTATCATTCTGAGTTTCAAACTAATATTATATATATATTTAACTGAAATTTTGTTGTCTTTTATATGCAGAATTGTACACAATTGAATTTCAGAAACGTGGACTACCCCATTGTCATATTTGCCTTTGGTTGGAACCAAATGATAAACTACGTACTCCACAACAGATTGACAATTGTATATCCGCTGAAATTCCTGATAAGGATCTTGACCCAGCTTTGTACCAACTTGTGACAGAGAACATGATGCACGGTCCTTGCGGTATTGAACATCAGGACTGTCCATGTATGGTCAATCGTAAATGCACAAAAAAGTTTCCAAAATCATTTAATGAGGAGACTTTTATCGATGAGCATGGTTACGCTATTTATAAGAGACCTAAAAATGGTAGAAATGTGTCTAAAAGTGGCGCTGATTTGGACAATGGATTTGTCGTGCCGTATAACCCAGGTTTGTTGAAACAATACCAAACACATATACACGTTGAATATTGCAATCAGTTTGGTTCTATCAAGTACCTTTTCAAGTATATAAAAAAAGGACCTGATCGAGTCGCTGCAGTGGTGGATGAAGAAGAAGTCGACGAGATTAAAGATTATTACGATTGCCGTTATCTATCGGCATGTGAGGCTGCATGGACGATTTTTCAATTTGATATACACCACAGGTCTCCATCGGTTGAAAGGCTTCCGTTTCACCTACCAAACGAGCATGTTGTCTTTTTTGATCCAAGAGAGAGTATTGATTACGTCTTAGAAAAGGAATCAAACAAGACGTCAAAGTTTCTAAAATGGATGGAACGTAACAAAACCGACGAAGCAAGACAGTGTTTGTATGTAGATTTTCCATCCAAATATGTATGGAAAAAACAAGATTGTGAATGGGAACCTAGACAGAAGGGAAATACCATTGGTCGCATACATCAGGTTCCTCCATCATGGGGAGAAATGTACTATCTTCGTATACTGTTAAACAAAATACCTGGAGTTCAAGAATGGGACGAGTTTAAGACCTATGACGGAATCCTTTACTCAACTCATAGAGAAGCTTGCTTCGCAAGAGGTTTGTTACAGGATGACAAAGAGTATATTGATGGTCTAATAGAAGCAAGCCGATGGGGGATTGGAGACTATCTAAGATCTTTATTTGTAGCGCTCATCATGACAGATAGTATGTCCCGTCCCGATTTTGTTTGGAACAAAACATGGCGTCTTTTGGCTGAAGATGTACAGTGGAAAGAACGTCGTATACATAATGATCCAGGTATATTTATACATTTCCAATTCCAAAAATTACTTATCTTATGTGCTACAACTTCACAAATCATTTTTAATACCTACTAATAGATTTACCCCACTGCTTATGTCATTATTTCACCATGTGTCATTAACTTCAACAATGATTAAGCAACCCCAAACACTCCTTTCTAACTTATGATTTTAGATAGCAATTGCGAAATACATGTTCAAGAACCTGATATTTGCATCAATAAGTACATAGACGCTTACCTGCTTTTATTTAACTACTTACACACGTATTAAAAACTTGATAACTATGTTGACGAGCGTGAATGTATATAGGTTGCATATTCAGAAATAATTTTTAACATATTTGTCATCGTTATCCTGTTTTCATAACTATCAAATTTTTATACACAAACATTACCATTTATGTATAACTTAAGTATCCCGGTTTATACAGAGTTGGAGTTGACTGATGAACAAAGGTACAATATATGCCTTACATACATCGAGCACATGTTACTTTGCAACAACAGGTCGTTAAAGACAATTGAAAACATGCCTTACCCTGATGCACAATATACGATTCAAGGTTACAACAGACTTGTCAATGATGAAATGAAATACAATAGGAAAAAGTTATCTGCATTGCATCTTAAGATGCACCAGACTTTAACGGATGAGCAAAAGTGCATTTACGCTACTATTTTGGATGCTGTGCAGCATGAAAAGGGAGGCATGTTTTTTGTTTATGGCTATGGTGGAACATGTAACAAATATATGTCCTATATACTACTTACATTACCTTTTAATTCAAATTAATCCAGATGTATGATTACTTTTGTTCATCAATCAGTATGATAACAGAGTAAAAAAATCAATTACAGGTAAGACATATCTATACAAAACAATGACAGCGTGTTTTCGCTCGGAAGGCAAACATGTTCTTAATGTTGCATCAAGTGGTATCGCAACACTCCTTTTGGATGGAGGAAGAACTGCACATTCAAGATTTGCAATTCCCATTAATGTGACTGAGGAGTCCATGTGTTCTATCAAGCGGACAGTGATTTGGCTGATTTATTATGCAAAACAAGTCTAATTATATGGGACGAAGCACCAATGGTCCACAGATATTGTTTTGAAGCATTCGACAGAACCATGCGCAATATATGTAGATCAAACCCTTCACAACCATCTGACCAAGTTTTTGGAGGTGATATTTCACAACATATATATGCACTCATATTCATCCATTGTCTATAAATGATTCTAAACTCTTTTTTGCGGTGTACAAATTTCAGGGAAGGTGGTTGTTTTTGGAGGTGATTTTCGTCAAGTACTACCAGTGATTCCCAATGGTAGCAGACAAGACGTGGTCCATGCATCCATCAACTCTTCTTACTTGTGGGAACATTGTACTGTCATGAGACTAACTGTAAATATGCGTTTATCGGCCGGAACAACCAGCGAGGAACAAAGGAAAATTAAAGAGTTTGCCGATTGGATACTTGACATTGGTAATGGAAAGATAGGTGGAAAAAATGATGGTGAGGCTGATGTAGAATTCCCAGATGACATAATCATTCCAGATTCCGAAGATCGTGTTGGTTCAATAATTCGTGAAACATACCCTGATCTTATATCCAACTTGTGGAATCCAGAATACTTTCAGGAAAGAGCAATATTAGCACCAACACACGAAATGGTTGACGTAATCAACAAAAAGATGCTTGATAAAATTGATGGCGAGGAAAAACTTTACTACAGTTCAGACAGTGTATCACCAGCAGATTCTGATTCAAACTTTATCGAAGATGCATACACACCAGAATTCTTAAATACCATTAAAATGTCGGGTGTTCCTCATCACGAACTTACTCTTAAAGTTGGTGCTCCAGTAATGTGTATGAGGAACATTGATCAAAGAGCTGGTTTGTGTAATGGTACTAGAATGCAAATCCTTCGAATGGGTACGAATATTATAGAGACAAAGATAATATCCGGTGGCAATGTCGGAGCTATTTGTGCAATACCAAGAATGATAATTACCCCATCCGACAACAAAATGCCCTTTAAACTCCACAAATGACAATTCCCCATCCAAGTTTGCTTTGGAATGACTATAAACAAGAGTCAAGGACAAACACTGTCACAGGTTGGAATTTTTTTTAGAGAAGCTGGCTTTTTCACACGGACAAATGTATGTAGCGGTTTCAAGAGTTAAAACAAAAGAAGGCTTGAAGGTTCTTTGTTGCGACATCGATGGTATCTACACAAATAAAACAACAAACGTTGTTTACAAAGAAGTGTTACACAAAATTTGAATTGTATTTTATTAATAACTATAATGTTTAGTAAACACTTTTAGTATTTAGTATCCCTTTTCATGTGGTTTTTATCTTCATTAAAAATTTTACATTTAACTTTTCATTTACATATACCTTCAATGTTTTTAATTTTTTATACAATGAAATATGATATACATTAATATTTTTTACCATAACAGACTATGATATATCAATCCATTAAAACCATTTACGTCCTTCGTTTTAACGAAATTTTATTACAAGTAATTGAAACATTTATATAACTTGCATCTGTACCAACTCTACCAATGAAATTTACTAATATTAAACAACGTATATGAGACTAGCCCGGCCATC
Source organism: Chrysanthemum makinoi (assembly GCA_910596185.1). NCBI lineage: Eukaryota > Viridiplantae > Streptophyta > Magnoliopsida > Asterales > Asteraceae > Chrysanthemum > Chrysanthemum makinoi. The sequence continues at coordinate 150,091,735 of OU343216.1, read as the reverse complement.
GGCCGAGTCATGAGACTAGTATAGTATATGAAATTACATGATAAGTGTTAAATATAACATATGATATTACCAGAAAAGTGAGACCTAGCCCAGTGTTGAGGTGGAATTAGCTTTAGCCAATTATAAGCTTCTATGTTATGATCTTTCAGAACCTCCATGTTCATGTCAAACATTTGCACAATGGTAGCAGTGGCACATTTCCACAACAAGTCCTTTTACATTTTCACTCTCCATGAAAGCTTCATGTTGTCATATATGTGCTTTAAGCAATACCTATGCTCAACAAAGGGAAACATCTCTGCAATTGCTGGTATGACTCCCTACAAGTGATAACTAACTTGTAGTAATTTATTGCGTTGACCTTATTTACTGACCAATTCCAGATCATCACCAAGACAATCAAGAAACCAATTTCAAGAATCTTTAGTTTCACCCTCCACTACTGCATAAGCAAGTGGGTAGATTCCATTGTTTAGATCTACACCCACTGCTGTTAGAATCTGTCCTAGGAATGGACCAGACAAGAAACAGCCATCAAGACCCAACAACTCTCTCTGCCCTGTTCTAAATCCCTCTTTTAGAGCACCCAAAAACACATAAACCCTCTTGAACTGTCTTTCCACAACATATGTGTCTCATGTTCTATCTACATCAATCTTAATAGTTGTGTTAGGATTTTTAGCTTTTAATTCCACACATCAAGGTTGCAAAAATCGTGAATCGGTAGTCGGGCGGTCGACCACCTTATAGCTTGTAATCGGTCTAGGTGGAATTAATTGGTGATTAATCGGATTTGCATTTTCGGCAAATTTTAGGTATTTTCAGCAAGTTTTGTGTATTTTTGATGAGTTTTAAGTATTTTCGTTAATGTTTGTTCCTAAAAAAACAACTTGTTATAGATTTAAACAGTTACTATAAGTGATCAAAATAAGTTTACGTTGAGTTTTGTGTACTTCCGGCTAGATTTGAAGGTTTCTGGCAAGTTTGACCACCATTAACAGTCGCAGATCGTCGTTGACCGCGTTTGACCTATTTGTTTGACCTAGTTACATAAATCTGCAAGGTTGGTGTCCCTGTAGCGCCTAGGCGGCGATTAATCGGCCTTGCAGACTTTTTTTTCAACACTGCCACACATTAATCCATCAACTGTGAATAATGCTTTGTATAATCACCAATGACTCTGTCAGTAGCTTTCTGCTTGGCTCTATACACCTTCATCTTAGAAACTCCTAGTTCATATTTTTTTCCAACTGATATTTAAGAGTTGAGAGAGGTACTTTAGGGTTAGGTTTAATTGTTTCCTCTATTTCTTTTGACAAAAAGGAGGCTGTGCATCTTTTAATATTTCTTGACTGTATGCATTTGTGGTTGTCATTAAATGCTTTCACGTGCCAAGTTAATTGCCTTGGTAATTTGAAGCACTGCAAATACCAAGGGCAACTTGCCCCATCTTTTGGCCCTTTCTCATCAACACTTGACCCATCTTTTGGCCCTTTCTTATTTTTCTTATAACTTGCAAACCCACTTGGCTCATCACTTGGCCCAACATTTAGCCCATCTGTTTTAGAAAAAAACTGGTAACTGTCCTGTTGGGATTACATGTAACTAGTATTCAAGTGTCAGTAATTAATATGTAATAGGTTGCTTAATAGGCTTATATGTTTGTACTTAATGCTAGGCTTATGTAGTAAGCCCATGAGCCTATGAAAAGGCCCAAATGACATAGAAAGGGACTAGAAGGTGTTGCCCTAGCTCCTTGCCTATAAATACATTATAAACCCTCACTTGAGGGTGTTGGTTCTTCTCATTTATGCATAATGTTTCATTATTATTGTGTGTGTGAAGAATCCGCTACTCTCTCCTTCATCTTTTTCTATTTTACATCATAACATACTTGTGTGATCATATTATGGTGACGTAACAATGATACCAATCACCAAATAGTTGTTTGGAACGTGTTTTGGTTAGTCGTAGTGTATTGTTCTTGTTCGTAACATTTCTTACGTGCAAACTTTGATTTTAGCACTCCAATCTTGAAGCTTGGAAAGTTTTAAGGTTATTTTAGTGTTTAGAATCTTAGTTTTGGCAAAAAGTTTGGAACTTTACGTGTTTTAGAATGTTTTTCACTTGTTTCTTGTTGTTCATCACGTTTTACGAATAAGCAGAAATTTCACTTTGGTTGTTAAAGTTCAAAACTTTCTTGTTATTCAAGTGTTATTGAAGCTATTTCATCAAAAGAATCAAGTGTACAACGCGTTTTAGAGCTTAAAAATTCGTTTTGGTGATTTTTGGTACGTTTACGAGTAAGAAAAACTCTATTCTTACGGATAAGAAAACCCTTTTCTTACGCGTAAACAAAAACCCCTTTCTTATGAATAAGCAATACCCTAATCTTACGATTAAGCTTTACGAACAAGCTAGAGTTTATGAACAAGCAATCTTACGAACAAGGAATCTTCTTCAGAATCGTCAAGGTTATTTGTGAATCAGTGTTTCCCTTGCTTGGATAAGCTTGTGAAACACTTCGACTTGTGGATATCTTTCTTACTTGGACAAGTTTGAAAGATTTTGGTTTTTAACCTATTCTTACGAATAAGGTCAAACCTTACGCGTAAACCTTTACGAATAAGAGAAATCTTACGAGTAAGGATTTTTACAAATAAGTCTTGAATTTACGAATAAGACTACGTTTAAGCCACAAAAGCTTACGAGTAAGATCATATTACGAGTAAGAGGAAGTTTACGAATAAGGAACAGTTTTACGAGTAAGCACCATCAACCTTACGACTAAGGAGTTTACGACTAAGAACACTTTTCTACAACAAATCAGTTTTCAATCATCTACAAAGATCCATCATCAATACAAGTTTAAAGATGTCTCAACCACCATACTCTTACTACTTTCCTCATCAATATCCTTAGCAGCAATAACAATATCCTCAACAACAATTCCCGCAACAATCACAACAAGTTTATCAACAACACTAACCATTTGCACAACCACAACTACAACAATTCCCTTAACAATTACCTCTACAACAACCTCAGTTTGCTAAATAGTTTCAATATACACCTCAATATGCAATGCAAACTACTACTGTGACATAGAAGGAACCTCATTGGCTTGCAAAGATATGTGAGGCTATCACCAGTCAACAATCAATTCATGAAGCTGGATATCTTGATAGACCTCCAATGCTCACTCTCAGAAACTATGATCAATGGGTCATTCGGTTCTTCAAATTTTGTGATCTTAAGAAACCACATGGGAAATATTTGAAGAAAGTCATTCAGGTCCCTTTTCAATTTCCAACTGTCACAGTTCCCGTGGATCCAACGATTAATCCTCTAATACAAGAATCTGTCTCCACTCTCACTGTAGATCAACTAACTGCAGAACAACTACTTCACTTTGAAGCAGATGAGCTCGCAATGGAATACTGATGTGTTATGTGGTGTGCAAGTTTTAAAAATTTATAAACACGATTTAACCGTCTAATTCTATTAACACATACGAGCAAGTATACTCGTCCGTAATAGCAAAGTTTGGTAAGTCGAGATCGTCCCAAGGGATTTTGTGTTTGAAATTGTTTTGATGAAAAGATTCCAACAAGAAATCTTTCCTCAAATAGTGATGTTATAGTGAAATTCAATAATAAGAAATATATATACTTGTGTGTAGTCTATAATCAATCACAAATAGTATTCATGAAGGTTTGGTGTAAACTCTTGATGTGATGCACAAATCATAAGCAAATGATCCCCAACCATGGTATATGTTTGTAAAAATCATTCTAAGAACAAAAACATTTAGGTAATCCTTTCGGTCCTTATCCTAATGATTATCCTTTAGAAATTCCATTTGTTTGCAACATGTTCTTATTAAATTTGTTCTTACGAATCTTTCGACCCTTTCGTGATGAAAATGTTCCTAGTCTTGTTTTAATAAGTAAATATGGTGGTTGTCAATCACCATATCCCCATACTAGTTTGTCACTCAACTTTTTGGAATAAAACACAAGAGAAATCCTTTCGGTCCTTTTTCGTAAAACATGTTTTATCAACAAATCAACCCAAGACTAGTATTTTTCCAACAAACTTATTTAAACAAGATCATATATACATGCATCACATATGAGAACACTAATATGATTAACTACATCCCAACACACAAGTATATCCCAAAACTACTCCATGATAATAATAACTAAACACAATTCATAACAAAGTAATTCCAATAATTCAAGAGAATAGAAATCCATAACAAAGTTCATAGAATACCTAAAGTTTTGCGATTACAAGAATTAGAATTCGTGAATTGTAGCAACCACACGCCTCCAATCACCTAGATTCACCGAATAACTCCAAATTACCAAAACTATGGATGAGAATGGTTCCCTCCTTGCTCCTGGACGTTTTTCAGTAAAGGCTAAGCTTTTCGGTTGAATAATATGGTTGGTATTAGTTTTGAAGTAAACTAATAAACTTTTGGTTGTGTCACACCTAGTAAACTAGGACTAGGTTCATTATATAGCCAAATATGCTTGGTCAACTGGCCAAAAACGTTCCCAAATAGTTAATATCAAGAAATGATCGGCCTCCAATGATTATGGGGAGTTAAGGCAACAATAAATGTAACTTTGTGTAACTGCAGTTCATGCAATCGGATCGGTTGCGATGGCAACCGGATCGGTTGCGATTTGACCATTTGCCCAGCCAAATCCGGTTACGGGTCACGACCGAATGGCTGGATGTTGCTGATTTGACTTTTTGTTGACCTTCTTGTTTATTTGCTTCATTCTTTGCTTTCACTGATGATTTCCAAGGCAAAACTTGATCTTTCCTTGCTGTAGATACTTAGAAATCATTGTACTTCCCAATCATTGAATCCAAAAGCTTCCTTGCTCGACTTCCTTTATTGAGAATCTTCCAAATGTGCATAAAAACTTCATTTCTTCATCATTCGTGATACCTGGCTACACATACATACACAATATGCATCTTTTACACTTTTGCAACAATTATGAGTAAATATAGCGGATTATCATGCACAAAACAAACAATAACGCTACTAAAAACATGTTCATTTTAGGCGTTATCAAATTCCCCTACACTTAAGTTCTACTCGCCCTCGAGTAGGTCTAACAATTTCAAAGATTGATTTCAATGGTCTTGACACCATGGTTCCAAAAAAATGTAACAATCATCCCAAAAGAGATAATCATTAGTTGCTTTTAATATGTGAAAAATTTTAAAAATGAACCAAACACTTCAGATAACATAACTAGAACACCTCACGACTGATTTTAAGAATTCACTCAACACTCATATATTGGTGGGTATATGTAAATCACTCATTGCCTAGTCATGATCAATGCTTTTACCATAAGCTTGTACAAGTATCAAAACAAAGAAAATAAATTCATCAAAGAGGGCTTTTATTCGGTTTATATCGTTAAGGCTAAGGGTTCATAAAGGGTATGGATAAGGCATGGGATGGTTTATGAAATTGGTGTTAAAAGAAAATAAAGTCAAGTCTAAACCTCCATGTTGCTAGCCATCATACAAACCACAATTCCTGTAAATGATTATTTCACCTCTTCAAATATCGATCTCTGCAAATATGTATAACTTAATTTAGATTTAGCTCATTGGCTAATCAATATCCTTCATATAGCTCATTGGATATAATAATTTTTTTTTTCAACATAAAAAAGTTCCCCCACACTTAGTGTAAGCATACACCATAAAAAAAATCGAGAAAGACGTCTCTTTCATCTATGATGGAGAATGGTACACACTGTTAATACAAATAAGCCGTAAAAACGTTTATTTATATTTTACGATCTTCTAATGTTTTGTCGATAACAAAAGTAAAATCATATTAACGAAACAAATAAAATACGTAAATGGTTTGAACTAATAGTTTTATAACACACTTACGTTTTCATATAAAACACTATAACAAGATTAAGTGATTTTTTATTTTAGATACACATGTACAACAACTAATGTTTACATATTGGGTTAATACATACTTATATTAAGTACACTAAAATGGGTAAAAACAAGTATATACTAAAATGGGTAAAAGCAAGTATATACTAAATAGATAAAAACTAGCAAATGGTTTTTGACCCATAACCCATGGTTTTGTATATACCACTTACACAAGTTCAATGTATTCCTAAGGTACATTGTATCTAGATTGAAAACCATGGATCAACCCATAATCCATGACCCATGACCCATAACCCAAAATACCCATGGGCAAAGAGGAGCGGACCACGGATCCCTAGCTTTGTGCTAGCTGGATCCCAAGTGGAAGGGATCCGTGGGATCCGGGGAAACAGTAGGTTTTTCCTCTATAAATAGTGAGCCATTTCTTCATTAATCCTCACCCCTCTCCAACATACTTTCTCCCCTGAGTTAAATCTCACTAACCATAGATCCAAGAGATCTATGTTTGTAGTTTTGTTTTTGTGTGATCTTGTAGGTTCCTCTTAAAGGGAAGATCACCACCTTTGAAGTCGAGCAAGCTCAAGTCCATGAGTTGCCAAGCTTCCTCATCATCAAGGCTATTGAAGTCCTCTTGTTGATGATCCCTTTCTTTCTTCAAAGAAGCGTAGTATTAAAGACATTAGTGAAAGATGTCTCAAGTGTCAAGACATCTAGATATTAGTGAAGGGTATCTATCGTCTATAAGATAAGCACTTATGGTAGGTGCTTAGAAGTCAAGACAAGAAGCATTAGTGAAAGGTGCTTAGAAGTGAAGACACAAGACATTAGTGAAAGGTGTCTTGTAGATCTAATCAAAGACATTAGTGAAAGGTGTCTTGTAGATCTAATCAAAGACATTAGTGAAAGGTGTCTTATAGATCTAATCAAAGCCATTAGTGAAAGGTGCCTTAGATGTACATTCGATATGGTGTGTTTCAATGTACTAGATAGACTAGCATTAGATCCAAGGATATTGATGTCCTTGATGATGTTGTAAAGGAGTAGATCTCCTTTGGGATTAGTCGCTGGTGTAGTGTGGTAGTAGTTCCTCCATTGCAATGGAACTAGGTGCTTAGCCTAGTACACTCCAATAAAGGGTAGGCTTATGTTGTGAAGGTGTAGTTCACCTAAGGTGTGAAAGAACTCGGTGGTTAGCCTAGCAATCAAGATATAAAGGGTAGGCGAAGTTGTGTTAGGTGTGGTTCGCCTTGGTGTGAAAGAACTCGTATTTAGCTTTGTACCGAAAAAAGGTTAAGCGACGTTGTGAAGGCTTCTCCACCATAAGGAGATTGGTGTAGTGATTACAAACTCTCGAGTAGGTGACTCGGGAGTGGAGTAGGGCAAGGAAGGTGTCCTTGTAGCCGAACCACTATAAATACTGCATTGTGGTTTTGTGCTTATTACTCTTATCTTTTCATTACATATTTTTATATGCTTGTTTATCAACATCCAACACACACAACCAAATAGATTGACATAAGTCGATCTAAATAGTTTAAAAGGAAGTTTTAATTGGTAAAACTATTCAACCCCCCTTCTAGTTTTCCACACACACTATAAACAAAGTGTAGCTTCTTCATAATCATCAAAAACATTCTAAACATTCCAAACAACTAGCAACAAACCAATAGACATGACAAGGGTTGGCTAAAGTTTAAAGTGCAAAATATTTTTGTATTTTACTGGATTTAACAAATGAAAAGATAGGCTCAGAGGGTGTACTAAGGGTATCTAGTGCTAAAGATGAGCACTAACAAATGGGTCCATATAAGGGTGGTTAACTAACCGATGTGGCTAGCTAATATATCTTTAGATGTAAACGGAAGGCCATTTGGTTTAAATCCTACGATGCCTCTTATCACTTGAACAAATTTATATCACTCGAGAGTGATTTTAACCGTAATGCATAACTAGTACAAGTTCTAGAATCGACATAATCACCGGCACACTCATAGCAAATATAAAACAAAAGATGTGTTTTATACAAAAAGAAACCTCACAATTGCGTGGAAAAAGCTATAATGCGTGCTAGAAAATGCTATCGAATCCAAAATGAATTACTTCCGTAATTTGGTTCAAATCCAAAATTTTTCAAAAACCTCATTTTACCATTGAAATTCCCAAGTTATTTTTATTAATATTTATCAATAATGCGTGAAAACAACTAGACCATCAAGGGCGAATTCCTTCTAATCACTAGCATCCAAAAGTTATCTAAAAAATTAAAAATGCGTATCATTTTTCCTATTTTCTTCCCTCCCCCATACTTAAGTTTTGCATTGTCCTCAATGTAATAAAATAAACTTCAAAGTAAAGAAAATGGGAAAAAGAAATAGTTAAAAGATACCACGGGATAGAATATGCAACACGCATATTGGGTCATAAGAAAGCATGTGAGTTATCCAACTCCAAATATTTGACCATCAATAAGCTTCCGACACATCCATCCTGCAAACAAAAACTGCAAAACACAATACACAAAACAAAACAAAACAATCCAAAACAAATGCTACTAAAAACAAAATGAAACCAAACAAAATATGTTAATCATCCTAAAGAAATAGTTAAAGAGATAGAAATAATATTGTTCAACACATCATAACCATTGTCTTTGAAACCACAAATCACGAATGATCCATGATCACTCCTCGTCCTCGCTCATCTCATCTCCTTCTTCATCATCATACTCATCATCATCATAACTTTCGGTTACATAGTTTTCGTCCACAATCTCCGAACGAACTCTCCTCTTCTTCTTCTTTCCTCTAACTCCTGATGACGATCCTCCAACATCGTAGCTTGCTCCACCAACCTCAGGTAATCGACCATATGCGGGCACTAGATCAGGAAATGGTGCGTACCTAGGATATGGATACGGATAGGGTCCAGGATAAGAAGTGTAGGGGAAAGGATATGGTGGAACATTGGGTGGATTATAGGGTGGTAACTCATATGTGGCTTCACGAGCCATGTGTTGAAAGATAGGCATTGAATAATCATTGATGTAGTTGTTTCTAACATCATCGAAGTCTCTCCACACATCCCTACATTGAATCTCATCTAAATGTTGGTTCCACTCTCCCTAACCTGAATCAAAACTACTGGACGCACCCGCTGCACGTTCCCCATTGGTATACTTTCCTGCTGTTGTGGTGGTTGTTGTTGTTGTTGAGGTTGAGGTTCAACCCATAACCCCAAGGTTTTCAATCTCCTATTCAAGGCATTCCCAAAACCATTTGCTTTCCACATCTCACTATACATTGGCTCTCCACACTTAGCCAACTCCTCATCAACATAATACCCAAGATTCTTCGCTAACCTTGTCACAAAATGTCCTCCACAAATGTTGCTATTGCTCTTGATTCCCGGGGCCCTCCTAGACAAATACTCGGCTATCTACCAAATCGCATTACCGTCCTTAGTTTCCTCCAATAACATCATAACCCATAAGTCCGTTTCGACATTTGTCCCTACTTCAAAACCTATTAAACGGCCCGGTCACTATCAATTTGTGAAGTATCCTCATTAATGGATTCCTGATGGTCGCGGCATTCCTCCTAGTGCAAGAAGGATCTCCCACTCGATTCCAATAAGCGGGTATACTAGGAAAATCTTTTTCAAACCTCTGAAGCCTCGAAAAGTGAGCTTCAAATAATCGATGATTAACCTCATGTGGCTCATACAAACCAAGAGCCACGCCAAAAGCCGGCAAAGTGTAAGCATGATCCCTTCCACAAAGCCTAAACCAAACACAAACTTCCTCCATCAAGTTCCGAACATTCACATTTATTTCAAAATACATGGTTGAAAAGAACTCCATACACCACTCTCGATAAACCTCTTCATTGATGCTAAATGCTCTTTCCCATGACAAATCATCAAACGAATCCCCGTCCGCTGGATACACATAAGATGTCCGCATCATTCTTCTCAACCCGTCTTCACAATCACACTCGGCAAACAAATCCCAATCAATCACCCTCGGAACCAAACATGTCCTATTTTGCAATTTCGATAACCTTTCCCGGAAAGCATGCTTCTCCCCGTCGGTGAGATCTTTGAACTTTAAGTTGGCATTTGCTTCCGTCTTTAAGCTATACTTAACTTTCTTCTTTCTCGCCTTTGACAAAACTTCGTAACAATCGGGTTCATTGGAACTGGTCTCGAACTTAAGTTACCTACAACAATTCTCTGTAGAAATCACAAATATAAGATAATATAAGAGTGTTAGAACAAACGGGAAGGTCCATGGAATCCCCTAAGGTCCACTTCAAAATTTCAAAAATTTCCAACACAGAAACTGTAACCGGATTCGGTTGCAGAGAAACTGAATCGGTTACTCCTTTTGGCCAAATCCAACCGGTCGGTTGCGTTGCGAAACCGGATCGGTTATACATACTGCATAAGTCTTTTGCCTTTTAATCCATTACCCACTCGAATTTCTAAGTCCAATCCACTCCTAGATTGCATTCTAACATCCTCAACGATTTCTACATCCTTTAATTACTCTAAATTCGCTTTTCAAACCTCAAATCATCACACATTCAACATCTTAGAACTCAACTAAATAAGACCTATATTATTCAATCATAAGTTCTAATCAGTAATGTGGCATCTATTACTCACAAAAATACATCATCTACCATTAGGAATCACCAATTGCAACTTATCTTGATTCACAAGCACAACCTAATTAAATCCGAAAATTCAATCATCTAATGTTCAATCCATGTTGAATCAGTCAATACAATTCTATTTGCAATGCATTCCTATATCAATTACCCACTCAATCCAAAAATATAACAACTTAATTCGAATTATATCGAAAACCCTCAAATTGGTGACCTAATATGCAATTCGAATCAAATGCTCTAATTAAACCTCAATTGAGTTAATTGAATGTAGATGCTTACTTGTTTGGGTGCCATGATGTTCTCCTAAAACTTAAACAATCTTCAATAAGCTTCTCTTGGACGAATTTTGCAAAACCCAGCTGGAGAATTAGTGTGTGTGTGTGTGTTTTTCTAGAAAAGTGAATTTTTATACTTGTATGCAACCGGTTCAGTCATGGACACAACCGTTACGGTATGCATTTTGCCAAATTTTGCATTTTTTTCATGTTACTTAGGCATTTACCTTCCAAGCAACAAATTTTTACTCAAAAATCCTGTTAAAGATTCACACAACATTCATCCACCATTTGGAAATTTCAACAATCATCCAATCTTAAAAACTCAATTCATCATACTAATGAACTAAACCATAACTCAACTAAAACTCATAGTCATAATGCATTAACCAAATAACTTCAATCATAAAAAAAAAAAAATGTAAAATTGAAATGAGAAACAAAAATCCTAAATGCATCAAATAAAAAAAAAGAAATAGTTCATGAAATTCAAACAAATAATTGCTTGCTTATTATGGTCCCTTGTCTTCTCCACAGAATTCCTCGAAATACTCTTGTCTTAGGATGTCCTCACTTTGAAATTTTCCGGTCAACTCACGGAATGTTTCAAAAGTTTTGAACTTTCTCATGAATCCTCTTCCGTCTGGACATAGTATATCGAACTTAACAAGCCATTCTCCATCTCCAGTTTGTCTCTTGTAAGTGCCCGACCCCTCGGGTCTCCATTCCAAATTCTTAAGTTGCACCGGTAAAGAACCTAAAAAGTCAGTCAACTTCTTGTAGACTAGTATGTTCTTGAATGGGTTATAGAATGCTTCAACCGCTAATGCACGTTCCATTTCGTTCTCTATATCAAAATAAGGAGGAGCTAAAGGTCCATACATTGGGTTTCCTTGGTTATCACGTCCCACTTCAAAACACGTCAAATCATCATTTGCTTCCATCCATTCTAACTCCTCCATAAATTCCAAAGTTGGTCCTCTTGGTTTCGGATAGTATGTTTGCCTTGAAATTCCATCATCAATAGTCATTGTGCCTCTTCCCATGTCTATAATTGCACCACAAGTTCGTAGGAATGGTCTCCCCAATAGTAGTGGTAAACTCTTGTCCACCGGAATATCTAGGACAAGAAAATCGGCCAAATACGGTTGATAGCCAATTTGCACTCTCACATTCGTCACCTCTCCCATTGCTTTAGCTTGAGAATTATCCGCCATAGTAAGCTTCGAATGATTAGGTTGCGGATTACTTAGGCCTAAAGTCATAAACAATGGATAGGGCATAACATTAACACTTGACCCTGTATCGGCTAAGGCATAAATTGGTGTAGTCCCATTCACTTTTATTGGCAACACAAAATTACCCGGATCCTTCTCCTTCCGTGGCATGCCTCTAAACAAAATTCTATCTCGCTCCTCCTCCGTGAGATTCTTATCTTCCAACCTTGCCCTTGCTAGCATCACCGCATCCAATTTCTTATGGTAGAGCACATAATCTTGGAGTACCTCTATCACCGGTTTCTTCTCATTAAGCTCAAGAAACTTTTGTTCTAGGTTTTCTAAAATAGCTTCTTTTTGTTTGTCGGTTAAAGGCTTGAAAGTATTTGTAGTGGGAGGTGATGATGGTGTGTAATCATTTTTGTTTGTGGTTGTGGTTGGGGTTAGTTTGTTTGATGAAGTTTTCTTCCGATTTGCTTTCCCCATTTTAACTACTTCCACATCTTTCTCTTCCATGTTGGCACACACTTCCACTAGCATCTCGTTCACTCCTTTTCCTTATTCCAAATCAGTTATATTAATCCTCATTTCACCCATTGCAAAATCAACTTGGCACTTGGTCGTGACAAGAAAATCTCGACCAAAACATACATTTGGTTCATCCGCATTCCCTTCTTCTATCACAATAAAATCTGTTTAAAAAATGTGTCCATGAATATTGACCTTAAGATTTTTAACCATCCTTCTTCCATATGCTTCATAGTCCAAACGTACATGACCAATTTCGTCAAGAACCTTCTCCACAATGTAGTTTTTTTCCATAAGCCATATTAAGTTGCGCGTCCCAAGCACTTACTCCTTCTACGCTACAAGGCGCACCAAACCTCATTAGTGGCTTAATCATACACGTTAAAGGTGCTTGTGTGAATATTACGACCCTTCCCTTCTTGGGAAGTTGAACTTTGTTTTCACCCGTTTCCTCCATATCAACCGTATCAATCCCCAAATCTTTCTTACTCTCTTCCAAGATACCTCCAATCTTTTCCAGTGAACTTCCGGTATCCTAGAACATTTCGTCCAAAGTACGAAGGTATTCCGAGATTCCACTCAAACTATCCATACTAACTAGCTAAACTAAACAAAACAAAACAAGACAAAATCCGAATTATTAGCGTTAGAGTTAGTAAAAACAAGAACAAACTATAGAAATATATACTAAATAAGTTAAGACACTCAAGAAAACTAAAAACATAGGTTAAAACTCAAAATCTAAAAATGATAAAAAATTTACCGAGAGCTCCAACCGGATCGGTTGGCTCACCAACCGGATCGGTTGGTGGTAAAAACTAGACCAAGTAATCGAACCGGATCCAGTTGCGGGTTCCAACCGATCGGTCAGATCGACACACAAAAAAAAATTAAAAAAAAAAAAAACTGAATATTAATTGTAATTAAAAAAAAAGATCATTAAGTGTACTAAAACTCTGAATTAATCAAGACTCTACATAAACCAATAATAAATGACTTAATAATTAAACCATTAAACTAAAAACTATATTAACTACCAATATTAAAAACTAACATAAAGATAATTAAACCACATAACTGAAAAATTACTATCTAATCATGAATATTAAAACTGGAATTAATCTAAAACTAATACTAATAATAACAAATATAAAGAAAATATAAATAAATCTAAAAATCATTAAACTACAAGACATAATCTGCAAATAAAATCTAAAATGACAAGAATTACTCTAGGAACTATAACACAAATCACTAAGTAAACTAGAACCAAGAAATCAAAATAAAATCACTCAGTAGCTCTAACCGGATTCGGTTGCAAAGCAACCGAATCGGTTAGCTTTTAACCAAAACTTTTTTTTTTTTACTTTTCACCAAATTCAATTCCAATACTACCAATCTTACAGAAAATCAAAGAAAATCAAAGAAAATCCCCGGCAGCGGCGCCAAAAACTTGATGTGTTACGTGGTGTGCAAGTTTTAAAAATTTATAAACACGATTTATCTGTCTAATTCTATTAACACATACGAGCAAGTATACTCGTCCGTAATAGCAAAGTTTGGTAAGTCGAGATCGTCCCAAGGGATTTTGTGTTTGAAATTGTTTTGATGAAAAGATTCCAACAAGAAAGCTTGTCAAGGCTTCCTCAAATAGTGATGTTATAGTGAAATTCAATAATAAGAAATATATATACTTGTGTGTAGTCTATAATCAATCACAAATAGTATTCATGAAGGTTTGGTGTAAACTCTTGATGTGATGCACAAATCATAAGCAAATGATCCCCAACCATGGTATATGTTTGTAAAAATCATTCTAAGAACAAAAACATTTAGGTAATCCTTTCGGTCCTTATCCTAATGATTATCCTTTAGAAATTCCATTTGCTTGCAACATGTTCTTATTAAATTTGTTCTTACGAATCTTTCGACCCTTTCGTGATGAAAATGTTCCTAGTCTTGTTTTAATAAGTAAACATGGTGGTTGTCAATCACCATATCCCCATATTAGTTTGTCACTCAACTTTTTGGAATAAAACACAAGAGAAATCCTTTTCGGTCCTTTTCAGAAAACATGTTTTATCAACAAATCAACCCAAGACTAGTATTTTTCCAACAAACTTATTTAAACAAGATCATATATACATGCATCACATATGAGAACACTAATATGATTAACTACATCCCAACACACAAGTATATCCCAAAACTACTCCATGATTATAATAACTAAACACAATTCATAACAAAGTAATTCCAATAATTCAAGAGAATTGAAATCTATAACAAAGTTCATAGAATACCTAAACTTTTGCGATTACAAGAATTAGAATTCGTGGAGCAACCACGCGCCTCCAATCACCTAGATTCACCGAATAACTCCAAATTACCAAAACTATGGATGAGAATGGTTCCCTCTTTGCTCCTGGACGTTTTTCAGTAAAGGCTAAGCTTTTGGGTTGAATAATATGGTTGGTATTAGTTTTGAAGTAAACTAATAAACTTTTGGTTGTGTCACACCTAGTAAACTAGGACTAGGTTCATTATATAGCCAAATATGCTTGCTCAACTGGCCAAAAACGTTCCCAAATAGTTAATGTCAAGAAATGATCGGCCTCCAATGATTATGGGGAGTTAAGGAAACAATAAATGCAACCTTGTGTAATCAGTAGCTCATGCAACCGGATCAGTTGCGATGGCAACCGGATCGGTTGCGATTTGACCATTTGCCCAGCCGGATCCGGTTACGGGTCACGACTGAACGGCTAGATGTTGCTGATTTGACTTTTTGTTGACCTTCTTGTTTATTTGCTTCATTCTTTGCTTTCGCTGATGATTTCCAAGGCAAAACTTGATCTTTCCTTGCTGTAGATACTTAGAAATCATTGTACTTCCCAATCATTGATTCCAAAAGCTTCCTTGCTCGACTTCCTTCTTTGAGAATCTTTCAAATGTGCATAAAAACTTCATTTCTTCATCATTCGTGATACCTGGCTACACATACATACACAATACGCATCTTTTGCACTTTTGCAACAGTTATGAGTAAATATAGCCGATTATCATGCACAAAACAAACAATAACGCTACTAAAAACATGTTCATTTTAGGCGTTATCAAATACATTCTTCTAGGTTTACCTAATCCGATTCTTCGCAGTGTCGATGCTCAGAAAATAGCAAAAGACATGTGGGAACACATTCATCTCTTAATGGAAGGCACTGAATTCAATTAAGAGGACATGGAATCCAAACTTTACCTATCTTATGAAATGTTCATGATTGAACCAGGGGAGTCATTAGAGTCATACTATCATCGATTCACAGATATCATCAATGATTTGGACAGACACAACATCATTTTGCCCAAAATTGCAATCAACACAAAGTTTCTAAGTTGTCTTGGTCCTGACTGGGAGAAGTACGTCACATTCATCCGTCAAGCAAAGAACCTTCACATTGCAACGTATGAGATGTTGTATGATTATCTGAAGCACCATCAAAAGGAAGTGGAAAAATATGGAGCTCTCCGTGGAATCTACACACCTTTACCTAATGCTAATTCACTTGCATTGATTGCTCAATCCTATGCGCCACAATTTCCTCAGTTTCCACAGTCGAATCATGCTTTTGTCCAGTAGCAACAAAGCTTTACTTACCCTCAACAGACACTAACAACCCATATCACTCGATATGATCCTTCACAGCAAACAAATGATACTCAACTTGTACCATGCAACAACTCTGACTCAACACTTTACAGTGAAGTCCATAATGAAGATGAGGAAGCATTAACTACGTTGAATCAAGGATTTACACTCATTGCTCGTGCCTTCGGGAGATTTGCAAACAAATCCAATAATCGTCTTTGTACCTCATCTAATACAAGGAATCAAGCAGTTGTTCAGAATGGAAGGGTTGAAGTTCAAAACAGAAACAATGGACGACAAATGGGAAATGGTAGCTACATGGGTAGTGGACAATGGTATAATGCTTCTGGTAGGAATAATATGGCTGCTCCTCAGCAAAGGGTTCAAATTGTTGATAATGGGAATTTTTAGAATGGGAATACGGTCCTTCGATGCTACAATTGTAATGAAAAGGGTCATCTGGCTAATGCATGTCCAAAACCGAGAACAAGAGGAAGTGCTTATCATAAGGAGGCTTTACTCTTGGCTCTTAAGGAAGAAGTTGGTGGAATTCTTATTGATAAAGAATAGAGCTTCATGGCCAATGCAGAATCTGATGATGTATGAAGGACTTGCAAGCTAATGCAGATGTGATGTTAATGACAAACATGCAAGAACTTCACATGAGTGATACAAGCCCAGTTTATGATACTGATGGCTTGTCTCAGGTAGCGGATCCTAATATGTGTCTCATACATGATTTGATATCTCCGCCTGCATCTGCATCCGACAAGGAGCAACGTGTTCAAAATGAACCATCAACATCTCATCAAGACGATGATTAAGTTGACCCCGTGGTTACATTTGATGATCCCACTGATGAATATGTTGATACTCACGTTGAACAAGTTAAAACTTCGTCTACTCCAGATCCAGAGCTCATGACGTTACTTATGACCACCCAATCTCAAGTTGATAAATGCAATGAAATAAATGTAAATCTAAAAGAAAAAGTTGCACTATTGACTAAGGATCTTGAATGCTATAAAATACAACTTACAAGTTTTGAAACAAAAGAAAAACGCGAACAAAGTTTTGAAGTTGCATTTCAAAAGGCGTATTTTATGAACAAAAATTAGAAAACAGATACGGGATCTAGTCGTTTCCAAAAACAATTTGATTTCTCAAATGGAACAAGAAAAATTTTAACACAAACAACAAGTTAAGACTCTCACTTTGGAAATTCAAAAAACCAAACAAGAGTTGTCTTCTTGTCAAAAAGATTTTTCAGAGTTTAAACAAGCCTCAAGGAAGCGAGTTGATATGTATCTTGATGAAATTTTCGATTTAAAAACAAAATCAAAGAGTTTCAAAACATTGTGTACAAACATGGTGAGTCAATCACTACAATTCAAAAATTCATATTAAAGCCAAATCCCGATGGATATGGGCCGAATCTCGCTGATGATAAACCACGTTTTTTAAATAGAGCATTCAAGGCAAATCCAAAGTTGTATAGTGCCAAATATTTGTTTGATGTATCAATTGTGCGTGTTGTTGAATATAATTGTGAAGAGGAACAAGATGCGGAAAACGAGAGTCGATTAAAAATGAGCAATGTTAAATATAACCAACCATTTGATTACTCAAAAGTGCCTCATATTTCGAACTCTTTTGTCCCTAAAAAGGATAAAACAGACACACCTTGGGTTATCACACCAATTAATGAGTTTTCTTCTGACGTTGGTCCCGTCAAACCCATTGCACAAATAAATGGTCATTTACCAAGTGAATCCCACCATTGCCAAAGAGAATGTCAAGTTATCAAATATTTTGATATTTTTATGTCTGACATTAAACTTTTGGAAAATGAAATTGAACGACATTCTGAGATAACAACTGCTACTTTTCAATCGGCTTATGCCAGAGATCAAAGAATTTTTTTTCAAAACCTTTTACCTCATGTTCATAATTTGCGTACGTGTGAAACATATTGGAATGGGAACTTTAGAAAAAAGTTGAACAAATAAAAACAATTTTCAATGCAACTGAAACATCGATTTCAAACACTAAAAAGAAAAATAAAATTCTTCGAAATCATGTTGATCGACTCTTGGAAGATGTTATCTGTGGTGATACTATGTCTATTGTGTTGTATTATTCTGCTAAATCATCTTGTGATACTGTGAATGCTGTTGATATATCCGATGTGGAAAATGATAATGTGTCTAAAATCAAAACTTTGAAAGCTGAAAATGAGTGTTTGTTAAAAGAACTTTCAGAAGTCAAACGTCGTCTTCACTGGTGTCAAAGTGATAGTCTTGATCGTGAAATTGCTTTACAAACCAAAGTCAACCGGTCGGGTGAAAAATCTTTTGAACCAAAACTTGAACGACTGGATGACAAAACGCGTTTTTGAAATGTCAACTTTTCAAATATGAACAAGAGATTGAAAAAGTCAAAAAGGAATACAGAACCATATTTGATTTGCTCAAAAAGTCACGTGCTAAATGGTCAAAAGATATCGATCAGTACACAAATTACTACCGTGAAACAGTGTATGCAAATGGCAAGTTACACTCTGACAATCAAGATTTAAAACAAACTATCATTGAGTTGAAAGAGAAATTGGTGAAATTTGAGCAAGAAAAATCTAGTAACACAAATGTTATTGCACCTCGAATGTATAAAGTAGACACTAGGAAGCCCACTGACAAACCACAAGATACTAATGTGATTCCTTCCACTTCTACAGGTGTGACAACTGGCAATTTAGGGAGTCTATTTTAGGTAACCGCATTACGTTAAACTAAACCGAGCTTTGCCTTTAACACTATTTTTATAAACCATGACTTGATTTTATATCGTCTATTGGTTTTTACGGTTTATTTCACTATTGAACGAGTTATCGTATGAGTTTTAACTCTATTTGGTAGGCACTTTTCGATTCGGCGCTAGAAAAACCTAAAACGAGAAAGATTGTAACTTTTAGACCGTAACTCGAAAATTGACAAATAAATAGTCAAAACTCGTGGAAAAACATAAATAATGATGTTAGAAAGTCGAATGAACGTCGTGGGACACTCGGGGGACAATATATGAGCTTAGGAATGGGTAAACGGGGATAGTTTACGAAAAATGGCGACCACGGCCCCTCCTTTTTCCCTTAGGCCGGCCACCCTCCCTCCCCATTTCATTTTTAATTTAGTCCCTATCTCCTAGTATATATACCCACCCACTACCTCATTCACTACTTTCATTTCTCTATCTAAAATACACCTAATCATCCCTTTCTCTCTCTACTCTCTCTCTCTTCCACCAAAAATAAAACCCTAGCCACCACCACCATTTGGCCGCCCCACCTCCAGCCAAATTCTGGCAAGTGAACATACACCTCTACCACCATCTTGTAGATCGTTTCATCCTCTTTCTATCCATATAAAATACTCCCACAAAAGCCTTCAATAACACCTTCAAATCTTAAGATTAAGATTCGTACTTTTAAGGTTTTCATCTAATATTGCAATTGGTGCTTGAATAAGGTAAATGGAACATGAGTAGAGCTTGTTTAAGCTATAAAAACCCACGAATGGGTAATTAGGGTTTCGACAATATGTCATAATTTGGGGCTTTTGGTTTAAACATGAAATTAAGTCTAATTAACATCTAAATAAACATGTAGATAGTGTTTGGTAAGCGTGTGGTGTATCAATTTGATGGGTTTATGTATTTGAGGTCTAGTTTCATATTTTTGGTTAGAATAGATGATGGGTTTTGTGTTTGGTTCATGATTGGAGCTTGAATGATTGGATTTGGATGTTGTGGAATTGATTTGGTTGTGTTTGGATGATGTTTGGCTATGGTAAAGGGGCGTACGAACCAAGAAACCCATGTAGGGGTCTTGGTTGGTGTCTTACATGACCCACTTGGGCCACGGGTCCGGGTCGGGTCGGTTTGGTAGCTTGCTGGTTGATGTAGTTAAGGTTTGGATGAGACGCGTGTAGCCGAAAATCTTCTAGAGCATGTTTGGTTCATGTGGTCTTAACCGTGACCGTGTCATGACCATTAGGGTCATAACATTGATTTTGGGTGTATTTGGTTGATTGATTGGTTGGCGAGATTGATTTGAGTTGTTTTGGAATTGAATTGCGCTATTATGACTTTTAAATTGGACTTGATATATATATATATATATATATATATATATATATATTGTCAACTTTGAGCTACGTCGGTGTTACTTTGACTTTTTAGTCAATAGTTGATTCCGACAAAGCCGTAACATGGACTTTAGTTAGTTTGGGCTATTGATTGATTAAAATCCGAGAAGTTATGACTCGTGCTTGTGGACTTGAAACGAATAGCGATATGTGATTAATATTAGAATTTGACAAAATATAGATATATACATGAAAATGCTAATAGACTATGAAATATAAATAACAAATGGGTTTTTGTACCAAAAATAATGATAACAAGAATTATCTTGTTATTTACTATTTTAAACGAAAACTAACGACTAAAAATGGAATCGTTTTCTAATAAATAAAAAATTAATGTTTTGAGTACATGTTTATCGATATATGCCAATTATGGGCATTTAATACTAGTTTTTTAAGTATTTATTTACTTACATTATATGCATGGGTTACGGATAACCTAACATTAATAGTGTTGATCCACGTGGGTAGCGGACTTATTAGGTTGACGAATCTAATAAGAGCCCGCTAGGTACTTGGATAACCTTATTAATGGATGACTTATCCTTATGACTCGTTAGGATGCAACCAGTTTATGGAATAATAAGCGATACGAATGAATAATTGAGTTTATCGAGTTGACGAATTCGATAAGGTCTACTGTTTATTTTGAAACTTATTGGACAATGGAGCTTATCGCTTAGACGTCTCATTGTGTCGCATTGAGTCACATATTGTGTTGAATTGAGTCACATATTATGTTGAATGGAGTTGCATATTGTGTTGCGAAGCATAACATATTGGTTGTTTGAGTGCATTCATGGCATCATATTGAGTCGATACACCCACATGAGAATACCAAACACTAGGATTAAACGGTGAAACGAGACATTTTTGGAAATAACGAAATGGAATACAATGGGGGTAGATAACGTTGATTTTGGGAATTATATATTAAAACGAGTTTACTTGAATAGGTTGTGCCGAGTCGATAGTTGCTGTGTCGTGATTACCGTTATCTCCTGCTAGTGTTTATTTGTGAGTTGATTTCTTGAGGTGAGTTTCATAGCCCCACTTTTGTCTACGTTTTTAACTACATTGGGGTGAGAATCATGCTACTGTTTTTGGACCGTGAAAACTATTTGGATTTTCTTATGTGCTTGTCTATGTAGATAGATGTGTAGTAGTTGTTGCCTTAGTCTAGGTTAAACCGTTGCCTAGCTAAGAATAGACCTCTACCTCGACCTAGCCCAGGGTTGGCAACTATTCTAGAGGTTGCCACGACTGTGCTGGACTAGAGTCGCGGGGCCCGAGAAATCCCTGGATGCAGGATTTGATTATATGGTTGGTGATACGGGTAGGATCGGTGTGTGCAAACGGTATTATTCTATCTTAGGTCTTGCATAGCAAATCAACTCCTACAGGTCCACTATGATTTTTTTGAACTTAAACCTATGAACTCACCAGTAGGACCTTTTAGCATGATTTCTCGTGTATTTGAGAGATTTTTGGAATACGTGATCGGTGGAAGCTTGGCAAGAAGGCGGGGTTCAAGGATCATTTCTGACTCTGATAAACTTTGGGGACCTATTTTGTTAAACCATGTTTTGGGCCTAATAATTATACTTTTGGATCAAATGTTTTGTATACTTAAATTTGGGATTGGATTTTGAATGTAAATGACTATCTTTTTGCTATACTTGTATGCGATACCAATCCAATAGTAACACCCCGAAAACTTGATTAAGTCTTTGACTGCAGAGATTCGGGGGTGTTACAGATTGATATCAGAGCTCAAGGTTATAAAGAATTAGGTATTTTATAAACCCTAAACTATAACCACGTTTGAGAAAATTTATCCTCGACCGACGCACGCCGCTGCCAAGCGAAGCTTCTTAATTGATTATGGTATGAACTGCGATTTGAATTATGAGATGATTTGTTAAGGGATATTGTGAACTGATTATGGAAACGTTATGATTTGGAGATATGATTATTGATTTTGGGCAAATGAGATGTGATTATCGAGATACAACAGTATATGATTTTAAGTAAATGGTATATTATGATTTTGGGATTTTGAACTCGATTGATTTGATATGGGATTATGTGATAGAACGAAACTTATGTGTTTTATTTAAAGGCATATTTTGAGTAATTCGATACCTCTACTTTTAAAGCTTTCATTATGTGATATATGTTTTGGTTGAGTTGATGCGCTTATTAAAACTAGTTGTTTCGAACACTTGTACCTACCCTATGACATTGTCACAGACTATGCCTTCACTAGCTTTTGATGTGTCTGAGGAGGTCCTTGCTGCTGCTAGTTTGCCAGATTGACTCTCATGACTGTTGCGCAAGGTGATCCTTATGAGATTGCCCGTCACACTAGTTCATCATCATCAGATCGCCCTAGCTCATCTAGGCAGCTTACTTTACATCAGGTCTTAGCGCGAACACATACTCCTAGGCTTGCTTATAGCACTGCCCACATGTCCGTGAGACCACCATCATCACCTATCCGTTTAGCAGCATCACCATGTCTTAGGAGGCCTAGATCTCTGATCCGCGCAGAACCGTCAAGTTTTATCACGCAAGTCCGCCACTTGTGAATGGCAGACCGTAACAAACTTAAAACAGTTCAAGCACGAATGCAATGAAGATCAGGAGAGTATAGGGTCTCCCCGGGTCGTTATGTCCCAGCGAGCTGTGCAATGGATCACCAAACGTGTAGTGATCGAGAGATTTGAATGGGAAAAGAGATTTGAAGATGATTATAACTAAGGAAAAAGCCCATAAACTACAGGGGCTTAAATGCAAATTAAAGGAAATTAAAAAGATAAAAAATATTAAATAAACGCTATCACTATTTTTAAAATTGATGAACGTTTAAAACTAAAAACTTACGTTTAAATAAAAATTACGTAAACGTACAAAATAAAAAGTGAAAATAAAGGAGGAAAATACCTACGGATATGAAAAATACATTTTTACAATCCTAATTATATAAGAAAATTATTAGAAAAGGAAAATTATTTTTAAAACTATTTAATTAATTATTATTAATTAAAAACTATTTTATACTATTTAATAATACTCTAAAATAAAAGAAAATATGAAATAAGACTAGAAAAATAAACTTAAGACTTAGGAAAATCTAAAATATGATAAAACTAATTTTAAAACAGAAAATATATTTTTAGACTTTTTATATATTTATTACTAATTTAAAACTATTTAAAACTAATTAAAATGCAAAAATACTTTTAAACTAAGAAAATTATGGAAAAATACTTTTTAGGCTATTTATATTTATCTAAACTTAAGAAAAATGAAAAATTATTTTTTAGAACTTTTTCTTAATTATTTGTATTTAAAGCTAATTAAAAATACTTAAAAACTAATTTAAATTAAGAAAAATAACAAAACAACTTGGAAAAATCTGAAAATTTCAGGAAAAGTCTAAAATAATATTAGGAAGCATTGAAAAATAGAAAAACAGGTGCATGTGTGGAGGAATTAGGAACTGCTATGGAAGTGCTTATTGAAATAAGCACTTAAACAAGCAAATGGATTCCAAAAGCCACCAACCCAAAACAGAAGCTATGAAATGCTAAAAGAACTAAAATGGAACAAGATTCAACAAGTCCTAACCTCTGAAACAACAAGCTCAACAGATTTGCTTAAATGAGCTTATGGCTAAATTCAGTTGTGAGGGGGGTACTTTGAGCTTATGCATAAGCTCCAAACTAAGCTGATAAGGAAAACTACAAATTGGGGCATGAAGAGGACCTGGGTGGCTATGTAAAACACCAAGGACAGACCTTGAGGAGCTCTAATGAGCCAGATACAAGATCTGCAAAATCTGTGTATACCCTGTGCAGACCTGATGCCCTGCACAGGGGATTTGGTACCAATTTAACAAGCTCATTAGGGGTTTTTAGAAATTTGACAAAATTAGGAAAAAATGCTCATAAGAAACTAGACCAGGAGAGGTTTCTAAAATTCCAAATCTCAATGAAATTGGCTCAGAGATGAGATCATGATAAATCCTTGCAGTTGGCCAAAAATCAGATTTTTCAATTTTGACTTTTAATGTGAAACTGAATTGTTGACTTCTATGAGGTTTGATCCAAAATGGTGAACAGATAATGATGTTATAAGATAAATTAAGCCTAGGACAAGCTATATCTATGAGATTGGAACACAAAATAAGTTTTGGATATACAAAAACTTCAACAGTTGGCTATAAATTACTAGAGTGTCCTAAAGAGCTACTGTGACAAACAAGAATTAAGCATGAACAGGGTATAATAAACATTAAATTGCTGAAACTACACTAAGCCTAAGCAACTATTAACCTAAATAAGCTAACAAGGAATTTAAATAAGCACTGGAACAAAGGAAAAGAACTGTCCTGGTGTGTCACTGCAGCAACTCAGTCACAAGGGACTTACTTGTGGCTTAATTTGAATAAGCTGAGGTATGAGTGAGCTGTTGAGCTTCTGATCCTAAGGAGTCTACCAACCCAGCTACCTTTTTCCCCCTGCTTCTGGCCACAAAGTCCTTCATACAGCTTATTTATAAGCTGTGAAAAGTGGACTAAAACTGAAAAGGCTGCTGTTGCAGTCTTTGGAATGGGGTTAGGACAGATTTTGAATGCAATTTTAAACTAAATAAAACTATCCTAAGTGCACATAGACTACTGATATATTGAAAATGGTATATTGAGATGTGAGAAAAGTGATTTTGGAAGAATTTTAAATGAAAGATGAGCTTTGAAAAAGCACATGAACAAAGAAGTTTTGTTTGTGCAGAAAATTATGAGACAGGAAATGGTTTTCTCTTGTACTTGAAACCTTTCAAAACTTGTTCTAGCTTCTTGGTACTATTAAACTAACTCAAACTAAACTTCATGAAACTGATCTTTAATAACCAAAATGGGTCAAAACAGGTTTTGACCCGTTTTTTTAGCCTAAACCAAACACCCCTGTAGATTGCTAAAACAGACTTTAAATCAATTTTGGTATTAAGCCTTGAGAATTTAAACTGAAAAGGACTTCTAATAACTGAGTTACTTCTACTTTAAAGCTTTTAAACACGATTTACACTAAGATTATGATGAACTTAATGGTTGACTTTCGTTGACTTTACATGAAAATTTCTCAAACTTGTAATGAATACTTGAAATTAGTTCCAATACACTGAGTTAACTAAGTTTCATACATTAATACTTGAAATTACAACTTAAAATTTATTTAAAACACAGAAACTTTAAAAACGACATATAAGGAAAAATTTAAAACTAACTAACTGGTTCTTTCTTGCTTCCTTTCCTCTCTTTTATACCCAACTAGCTTCCCACATGTCTTCTGAGTGGATCCCACTTAGTTCCAGAGCCTTTGGATAACTTTTGTGGATTTTAACCACTTTGTCAATTTTGGCGGGAAAGCCTGTTATTTGACTTATAGGGTTCTGACTTTGCAGCTAGGGGGGGGGGGTGATAGGTGTGATGATGAGGGGTTGAGGTGATAAGGGTGCAGGGATAAGGGTGGTGGAAAAGGTGGGTTGCAGAGGAGTAGCAGGCAAGTGGAGAGGGGAAGGAGGAGGTGGAGGGAAAAGGGGAAGGGTACTGTATGTTTTGATTTAGGGTTCAAAATGGATATGACAAGGGTTCAAAACAGGTTAAAGGCAGGGGTCAAAATCCTTTTGACAAGGCTTAGCTTATGTTTAATGACAAGGACCTTTTGTGCAATTCTGTCAAACTAGAAGGACCAATCCTGCCAATTTCCAAACTTGTTTTAAGGGACCATAATTGACAAGCTTTGAAAGTTTAGGGACCTATCTTGCCATTATTGAAAGTTAAGGGACCTAAGTTGTCATTTTGAAAGTTAAAGGACCTAAATTGTAAATTTGTAAATTTAAATCTCAAGGACCATTTTTGACAACTTAAGAATCCCTAGGGACTTTAAAATGATATTTCTCTTTATTTGGTTTTACCAGGGACTGTTTTTGACAACTTTTGAAACTTTGGGGACTAAAACTGCCAATTATGCAAATTTTATACGTTTTTCACCAGATTTTGATATTTTTGCATTTAAAACACATAAAACACTTATTTGTGATATTTTTATCATTTTGATGCATTTCTGAGTGTTTTCAGATGTTTTTGCAGTTTAAATGGTACAAAAATGATGAGTATTTAGACACTCATCAATCCCCCACACTAAGATATTGCTAGTCCCTAGCAATGTTTTGAGAAAAATTAATGGATTTTATCTCTTTACCAAAAGCCATTACTTCTGGAGTAGCCAAATGTTTCAGTTCAAGTAAGAACCTTGGTACACTGATAACCATCTGATTTATTGGCAAATCATAAACCATATAACGGATTTGATGTGTCTTTACCGAAGCCGTTGCTCGACTAGCCAACTCTTTAGATAAATTATCAATATTATCTTTGGTGAGCTGATTACCAATTATGGTTTTTCCACTGCCTTTACCACAAGCCATAAACTTGCGGGCTAGCCAACTCTTCACTTTTAAGGATATGGTGAGCTGAATACCATACAATTTTGGGCAAATTGTAAGCCGTCAACGGATTTGAGATATCTTTACCAAGAGCCGTTTGCTCCTGGATTAGCCAATCCTTATGTGGGTTAGACATGGTGGACTGATTACCATTTGTTGTGCTTAGTACATAGTACTTCCACTAAAAAATTTTAAAATTTGGCCATTTTGGGGAAAAAGGGACTAAAAGGGTACATTTATGATCAAAATTCGGAATTTCCCCACACTTAGAAAAGAATATTGTCCTCAATATTCAAAGTACCGGCTGTTATGCCGAAACTTAGAACGTAAAAAGATAACATTACTAGCTAAGTGTAAAAACACAACATTTATTCACTTTTTTAATATATACAATTTTCATTCATTTTTTAGATCTATATACAACATGTGGGTATCTCCCCACACTAGGGTGGAACACACGGGTGAAAACCCATGTTAAGCTACTGTTTTTGATTACCGAGTCGCTAGCTTGACTCGACCCCGAATTAATTGGTTCATGGGGAAGTAAGTAGAAGAGACAATCTCCATCGGACTTTCATTCAAGATGTTTGGATAAACATTTGAAGTACGTGAAAGTTACACACCGATGAGATACGCATGACACTACCCGGCTCACAAATGGTACATGGAAATGACTGGGTCAAAGATAATGTCTTCATTCCCGAAGGAGTGAAGAACAGGAGAAGTGACAGAATATATGAAGAAAAGAAAGAAAATCATGATAACAATCATGACTAATTCTTCATCCTCAATAGGAGAATTCATAGTTTCATGAATCTCCTCAGTTAAGCTCATTTGATCAAGACAAATCTCGGGTGTGTCTAGATCAAAGTAGAAATTATCATACTCCGGCGGAGATATGATATGAGTGAGTTCACCGGCGAACTCCTCGTGAAGAGAATCAATCACAAGATGTAAATCTGGATTCTTGTTCCATCAGAGGCTCATCACTATCCTCAATCTGAGTATCAAAGAGTGGATTCTCAGAAATTAAAGTGAATTCAAGGTCGAATTCAAATAGAGGATTAGTTGTGGATTCTTGTTCTATCAGTAGACTCATCACTAACCTCAATCTGAGTATCAAAGAGTGGATTCTCAGAAATTAAAGTGAATTCAGAGTCGAATTCAAATAGAGGATTAGTGAAAGTAGTTTTGAATGTTTCAGGAACAAAGTGATTAACTTTCTCAATTGGACTGTTGGGATAAGAAGTGAGTGAACGATCATTATCAATGAGACTTTCGCCTCCCAGATCGGCTTTGAAATCGAAAACTATCATTACTTTCCGATGAAAGTGGATTGATGTGAGTGAGTTCATTGGTGAACTCTTCAAGATGATGATCAGCATCAGACTGTGGGAGTGATGCCTCAACATACTCGATGTTTCCATGAGAAGTACAATCTTCGCTAACATCGGAGAAAGTTTCAAAATGATCTTTTGAACACTCAAGAGGGGAAATAGAATCACACACATGATCAGAAGTTCCCTGTGACTCTCTCGGGATTGGGACAAGGTTCTCAACACTAGACTTTATGAATTCGTCCGATTCCTTTTCGTGAACAAGGTCAAGATGCTCATCCCCCATGGTCAGAGAGTGAGTGGGAGCTTCGGGTGTGATAGCAGTTGTTTGAGATGGAATCTCAACTGCTGGATATCATCTCGATGAACTTGATGAATCAAGTGTATCATCATCATCACTGCCATCGGGAATAAAACGAAATTGAGAGCTAGATCCGGCGCTTTTTCTTTTGCAATTGATTCCTTAACAGATTTCTCAAAGGCAATTTGGGATTTTATTTTAGCAGCCTGCTCTTCAGCTAGCAATTCTTCCATGGATTTCTCATGTGAATTTTGAATGACAGGACATTGTGGGAGTGGAGATTTGTCAAAACCGGAAGGTTGACATTGATAATCACCATGAGGACCCCCACAATATACACAAGAAAAACTGGGAACATTATGAAATGCAGTCTTATTGAACTCCTCACCTCTTTTCACTAACTCCAGAAGCTCTAGATAAGTGTCTTGTTGGGTTTGTTGAGGAGTTTGAGTTATTTGGCACTGTGGAGGTTGGTCGTGATATGGATAGTCGTAATTGTTACAAGGATATGAATTCCCTGTTTGACAATCAGAGCTGAGATGGAAACCTCCACAGTTCTCACAACAAAATGATTGTTGTGGGTGGTCATGTGAATAATATGGAATTTGGTCATTTCAAAGTCCTCGAAAGTGTTACCAGTAAAACCGTTCAGACAAACGTGTTTCCGGATTGACACTCAAATCCTTGGTGAGGACCTCCACAAAATTCACGAAGCTTATGTTGATTATATGAAGATGAGTCGGGCGTGGTGGGTAATTGGAAAAGTTTGAGGGGTCGTTAAATGAGTTAGGATCATAATCAAATGAATTCCTCGAATCACAAAACAAACAACTCCCCGCTACGGATATCATTACCACATTGTACACACGCACACCAACGACATGTGGTGAACCATAAAGAGGCTCACCACACCCGACACAAGGAATAAACGATTCTATTTGAGAGTTATGAGAAGGAATCTGTTTATTCAAAGGATCAACAAAACCAACATGGTGATCCGAATGACTATCAAGTCTCGAAGAACATTTTGAAAAATCCGAAGGTGGGACAAGTGGTGTGCTCTGAGAGCTAGCAATTTCCACCACTTCCGCTATGGTCTCCGGTTCTGGTTCTTGAGAAACGTGAAGATTAGGCAAGTCATTCTTGCTAGTCACCGGTCTGAATTCTGCATGTTTGCTTTTGACCGTAAACCGTGAAAGTTTAGAATCAATTCTAGACGGCTTAGGAGCAATTGAGGGATTAGATCTTTGGATAACCGTGGGTTGGACGTATTTAGCACTTCCATTATCGAGGAAGTACCGTCCTTTGTCACCCGTTTCTCTCTATTTCCCTACGCAGAATTACTGGATCATCACGAACATCACGAATTCTTGACATTTGTGATAAAGTCCGAAGCTTTTCACTTCGTCCCAGAATTCGTCCTCGAGAGATTCCATGAGAATAGAAGTTTAGAATCAAATGGATAGAGGGTAAAGGGATAAAGAATCAAAAAGGGTAGGAGGGTAAAGAGGAATATTTTTGGTATTTTTGAAAATCATGATGTAAAAACTAAGAATGAAAATCTTTTTGGGTTTTTGATTTTTAAAAGATGGTATAAACAAGGAGTGATTATTCAAATCACTAATCTGCTAAACGTAAGACTATTAGCACGCTCCCGGCCGGCGCCAAATTTGATCCGCTACAGTAACCGCAAGTTTTATCACGCAAGTCCGCCACTTGTGAATGGCGTAATCGTGAACAAACTTAAAACAGTTCAAGCACGAATGCAATGAAGATCAGGGGAGTATAGGGTCTCCCCGGGTCGTTATGTCCCAGCGAGCTGTGCAATGGATCACCAAACGTGTAGTGATCGAGAGATTTGAATGGGAAAAGAGATTTGAAGATGATTATAACTAAGGAAAAAGCCCATAAACTACAGGGGCTTAAATGCAAATTAAAGGAAATTAAAAAGATAAAAAATATTAAATAAACGCTATCACTATTTTTAAAATTGATGAACGTTTAAAACTAAAAACTTACGTTTAAATAAAAATTACGTAAACGTACAAAATAAAAAGTGAAAATAAAGGAGGAAAATACCTACGGATATGAAAAATACATTTTTACAATCCTAATTATATAAGAAAATTATTAGAAAAGGAAAATTATTTTTAAAACTATTTAATTAATTATTATTAATTAAAAACTATTTTATACTATTTAATAATACTCTAAAATAAAAGAAAATATGAAATAAGACTAGAAAAATAAACTTAAGACTTAGGAAAATCTAAAATATGATAAAACTAATTTTAAAACAGAAAATATATTTTTTAGACTTTTTATATATTTATTACTAATTTAATACTATTTAAAACTAATTAAAATGCAAAAAAATACTTTTT
Source organism: Chrysanthemum makinoi (assembly GCA_910596185.1). Taxonomy (NCBI): domain Eukaryota; kingdom Viridiplantae; phylum Streptophyta; class Magnoliopsida; order Asterales; family Asteraceae; genus Chrysanthemum; species Chrysanthemum makinoi. Next base: position 150,060,701 of record OU343216.1, on the reverse strand, counting down.
AAACTAAGAAAATTATAGAAAAATACTTTTTAGGCTTTTTATATTTATCTAAACTTAAGAAAAATGAAAAATTATTTTTTAGAACTTTTTCTTAATTATTTGTATTTAAAGCTAATTAAAAATACTTAAAAACTAATTTAAATTAAGAAAAATAACAAAACAACTTGGAAAAATCTGAAAATTTCAGGAAAAGTCTAAAATAATATTAGGAAGCATTGAAAAATAGAAAAACAGGTGCATGTGTGGAGGAATTAGAATCTATGGAAGTGCTTATTGAAATAAGCACTTAAACAAGCAAATGGATTCCAAAAGCCACCAACCCAAAAACGCTATGAAATGCTAAAAGAACTAAAATGGAACAAGATTCAACAAGTCCTAACCTCTGAAACAACAAGCTCAACAGATTTGCTTAAATGAGCTTATGGCTAAATTCAGGTAGGAAAGGGTACTTTGAGCTTATGCATAAGCTCCAAACTAAGCTGATAAGGAAAACTACAAATTGGGGCATGAAGAGGACCTGGGTGGCTATGTAAAACACCAAGGACTTACCTTGAGGAGCTCTAATGAGCCGATACAAGATCTGCAGAAATCTGTATACCCGTAAGGCACTGATGCCCTGCATGGGATTTGGTACCAATTTAACAAGCTCATTAGGGGTTTTTAGAAATTTGACAAAATTAGGAAAAAATGCTCATAAGAAACTAGACCGTGAGAGGTTTCTAAAATTCCAAATCTCAATGAAATTGGCTCAGAGATGAGATCATGATAAATCCTGCAGCTTGGCCAAAAATCGATTTTTCAATTTTGACTTTTAATGTGAAACTGAATTGTTGACTTCTATGAGGTTTGATCCAAAATGGTGAACAGATAATGATGTTATAAGATAAATTAAGCCTAGGACAAGCTATATCTATGAGATTGGAACACAAAATAAGTTTTGGATATACAAAAACTTCAACAGTTGGCTATAAATTACTAGAGTGTCCTAAAGAGCCACCGTGACAAACAAGAATTAAGCATGAACAGGGTATAATAAACATTAAATTGCTGAAACTACACTAAGCCTAAGCAACTATTAACCTAAATAAGCTAACAAGGAATTTAAATAAGCACTGGAACAAAGGAAAAGAACTGTCCCGGTGTGTCATCAGCAGCTGAACTCATCACAAGGGACTTACTTGTGGCTTTAATTTGAATAAGCGAGGTATGAGTGAGTGTTGAGCTTCTCGATCCTAAGGAGTCTACCAACCCAGCCTACCTTTTTCCCCTCGCGGCCAAAAGTCCTTCATACGCCTTATTTATAAGCCGTGAAAAGTGGACTAAAACCTCGAAAAGGTCATTGCAGCGGAATAAGGGGTTAGGACAGATTTTGAATGCAATTTTAAACTAAATAAAACTATCCTAAGTGCACATAGACTACTGATATATTGAAAATGGTATATTGAGATGTGAGAAAAGTGATTTTGGAAGAATTTTAAATGAAAGATGAGCTTTTGAAAGCACATGAACAGCATGCTTTGTGAGTAAAATTATGAGACAGGAAATGGTTTTCTCTTGTACTTGAAACCTTTCAAAACTTGTTCTAGCTTCTTGGTACTATTAAACTAACTCAAACTAAACTTCATGAAACTGATCTTTAATAACCAAAATGGGTCAAAACAGGTTTTGACCCGTTTTTTAGCCTAAACCAAACACCCCTGTAGATTGCTAAAACAGACTTTAAATCAATTTTGGTATTAAGCCTTGAGAATTTAAACTGAAAAGGACTTCTAATAACTGAGTTACTTCTACTTTAAAGCTTTTAAACACTATTTACACTAAGATTATGATGAACTTAATGGTTGACTTTCGTTGACTTTACATGAAAATTTCTCAAACTTGTAATGAATACTTGAAATTAGTTCCAATACCGAAAGTTAACTAAGTTTCATACATTAATACTTGAAATTACAACTTAAAATTTATTTAAAACACAGAAACTTTAAAAACGACATATAAGGAAAAATTTAAAACTAACTAACTGGTTCTTTCTTGCTTCCTTTCCTCTCTTTTATACCCAACTAGCTTCCCACATGTCTTCTGAGTGGATCCCACTTAGTTCCGTGAGCCTTTGGATAACTTTTTGTGGATTTTAACCACTTTGTCAATTTTGGCGGGAAAGTTGCAATTTGACTTATAGGGTTCTGACTTTCTTGCTGGGGTGATAGGTGTGATGATGAGGGGTTGAGGTGATAAGGGTGCAGGGATAAGGGTGGTGGAAAAGTGGGTCATGAGGAGTAGCAGGCAAGTGGAGAGGGGAAGGAGGAGGTGGAGGGAAAAGGGGAAGGGTACTGTATGTTTTGATTTAGGGTTCAAAATGGATATGACAAGGGTTCAAAACAGGTTAAAGGCAGGGGTCAAAATCCTTTTGACAAGGCTTAGCTTATGTTTAATGACAAGGACCTTTTGTGCAATTCTGTCAAACTAGAAGGACCAATCCCTAATTTCCAAACTTGTTTTAAGGGACCATAATTGACAAGCTTTGAAAGTTTAGGGACCTATCTTGCCATTATTGAAAGTTAAGGGACCTAAGTTGTCATTTTTGAAAGTTAAAGGACCTAAATTGTAAATTTGTAAATTTAAATCTCAAGGACCATTTTTGACAACTTAAGAATCCCTAGGGACTTTAAAATGATATTTCTCTTTATTTGGTTTTACCAGGGACTGTTTTTGACAACTTTTGAAACTTGGGGGACCAAAACTGCCAATTATGCAAATTTTATACGTTTTTCACCAGATTTTGATATTTTTGCATTTAAAACACATAAAACACTTATTTGTGATATTTTTATCATTTTGATGCATTTCTGAGTGTTTTCAGACGTTTTTGCAGTTTAAATGGTACAAAAATGATGAGTATTTAGACACTCATCAATCTCCTAGTGTACCACATCAGGATTTACCTGCACATAGACTCCGACTCATGGACTCCCCCCCTATGGATGAGGGCGAGGAGAAGCATGAGGTCGAGGAGGAGCATGAGATTGAGGAGCAGTATGTAGATGAGGATGAGGATCCTCAGGAGGAGGATGATGGAGATATCCCAGAAGGGGGTTCTATTCCATTGTAGAGTCCTCGCATTCTCCAGACCAGTTCTCCTTTTCCGAGCCTGAGTCCCCCGACAGTTTTAGACATTGACTCACCACCCTACTCACCTTATATAGGTAGCCCGTTAGGATCCGAGATACCATCGAGATTGCTTCGAGCCCGAGGAGTATGGTGAGACGAAGTCGATGTGGGAGAGGATTACATCACAGGGTACTAGGCTTAGTCAGTTGACGGATCATTTGGTTGGAGTATCGAGGGCTAGTATAGAGGATTTAAGAGTTGATATGGGTATTGTAGTCAAGAGGACTAGGATCTTGCGTGTCAGAGCTCCAGGAGCAGGTTGGGGACCTGCTGAGAGGGTTCACAAAGCACTCGTGATCCGATAGAGCATTTGGCGAGGATTGGTGAGTTGGAAAGAGAGGTCGCAGAGCTTAAGAGTGATCGCGACGCTCGACGTGTTGAGTTAGCATCTTTGTGGAGAGAGGTTGATGATGTTAGAGATCGCTTAGTGGTATTCGTAGACGTGGCTAGATAGTATTAGATTCGTGGTTTTGTACCATCTTGAAACTTAGTAGTACTTGGTTCGAGATGTAGGATTATCCTAGTTGTCTTATTGGTATCGTCGTTAGGATCGTTTTTGATTTCTTCGTATCCTTCCATATATTTCCATTTTTGAAACCTATGAGTTATGGTTATTGGAACATGCATCCTTTAGTTATGATTCAGTATCTGATTGTTTCGCTTTGGTATAGCGTTGTCCTTGTTGACCTTGATTAGGTATTGAGCAATAATTAGTGATCCTTGGAACCAACTCTATTTTAGAGCGTGAATTTAAGAGCTTATCAAACTGCTCTTCTTGCCTTCAGAATGATGGCAACAAGACGAAACCCACTTAGGAACAACCGAGCACCTCCGCCGGCCGCAGTTGTTGCTGCTCGTCGAGGTCGCCATCCCACCTCACCACACCACCTGTTGAGAACCCGAACCCTAATAACCCAGCTGTAGAAAACCCGAATGTGAACGACCACGCTGAGAATGGTCCTATTCCACAAAACCCTCAACTTGTGAACCTAGCCCATGTTGACCAACTAGTGACGCAGCGTGTCGCTGAACTGCTAGCTGAGACTAATCTCTCTAATACCTCTAGTGGAGCCCCACAGCTGAATCGAACTCGAGGTTGTACCTACAAAGAGTTCCGATTCTGTGGTCCCATTGAGTTCAGAGGAACTGAGGGAGTAGTTTACCTAACTAGGTGGTTGGAGAAAACTGAATCTGTGTTTGCCGTGAGTAATCGTGATGAGGATTGTAAGGTTAAGTATGCAACCTTCACCTTGAAGGACGAGGCGTTGACCGGTGGAACCAACTATCACGCATCGAGGGAATTGATGTAGCTTATAGTATGACTTGGACTCAGTTTAAGACCCTCCTGATCAAGTCTTAGTGTCCTAGGAATGAGGTTAAGAAGTTAGAAAGTGAGTTGTGGAACCATAAGGTTAAGGGTACTGACATGGCGACTTATACTCATCATTTCCAAGAGTTATCATTGCTTTGTCCTAAAATGGTTCGCACTGAAGAACTTAAGATTGAGAGGTATACTGATGGATTACCTTTAGCTACCTCAAATAATGTCATATTTGTGAAGCCGTTAATTTGCATGAGGCAATTCACGTGGCTCAAGCATTTGATGGACTCTTATATATTAGAAGTAGGAGACAAGGGTAAGAGTGATAGGAGTGATAAGAGGAAGAGGAATGAAGTTGTTAAAGAAAAAGGAATGGCAAAAAAACGACATGAGATGCCTGTGGTGTTTGCCATAGGAAATGGAGATAAGAAGGGTTATGAAGGTAGTAAGCCCATGTGTGGTCGTTGTAACCGACACCACCATGGACAGCTCCCAATTGTGTGTAGGAAGTGCTCTAAGGTAGGACACATGGCCAAAGATCAGTAGGTCTCGTCCACTTTAGCTGATCTCAAATCACGCATGGGCAGGGAGCGGATGGAAGGCCACTGCCACACTGCTGGATGTGGAAAGAAGGAACACTTTAAGAATGAGTGCCGAGAGCCGTGGATGAGAGGAAATCCTGGTGATGTAGGAGGATTTGCTAACCGAGGTGTAGGAGGTTGTAGGATCGATATATTTAATGTGTTGATGATTCGGGTGGTCTTGGATGATCAAAATACATGTTATCCATTAGAGAGAGAAAGTAGAGAGAGAGGGAGTTTCTTGGTAGAGACTTGTAGAACAAAATATTGAAAGGTTAGATTGAAAGCTCCACCCCTTCCATGGATGGAAGGGGTATTTATACTACGAGACAACGCCTCCTATCGGCCTCATGGTCGTATACAGTGGGTAAAGACCCGTCCTTCCTCCACGGTGAAACACTACACTAAACTAAACTAATAACTAACTAATAAACTGATAAATAACGTAACTAATGATATGTCTACGAGCTAACTTATGCTAGATAATATTTGGGGTGACCGACACTTTACTTATGGAATTTCCAATTCCTAACAATCTCCCCCTAAGGAGGTCACCCCATGTTTTACATTTCGAATCCTAGCATTTTATTCTTGACTTTGTTCTTGAGCTCGTAGACTTCAATTCTTCAATTCTGCAATCTTTGTGCTTTTGTAGTGCAAAACTTCAAAGTCCGTGATAGTTTAGTACTTTCTGGAGGTCTTTGAACTCGATCCACATCTTTGATGATCTTTAGCTTTCTTTGAGATCATCACCACAAGAAATCTCCGGATCACCCTTTATTGTGTTGCCATCATGTGAAGTTGTGACTTTCGGACCGACATGCTCACACTTTCGATCATGACATCTTCTCATCGAGTAGCGGAAGCTTTATCGCCCATGATATTTGCAGAACGAGCAAGCATACCATAGTATAAAAATATCGAGCGTGTTATGTAGATATGCACATCATGATTTCTTCAAATTAAGTGTGGATGTTGTGAGCATGCGCTTTGATTGACTCCTCACTCGATCACCAAGAACCGTCCAAATGTACCGCAAACAACAGCTAGCAATAAAACACACGAAAGTGTCTTTGATCACTTTCGTTGAATTGAGGTACACGGACCACGCTCCTCGCTGATCGATACAAGTAATGCTGCGGATCGTAGAGTTCAAGAACCTCCTTGACAGGTTTCAAGAACTGCTCTAGCCGTTCTCAAACCGAACATCTCAAAGAAGACAACGGAGTGAGTGAACCAAATAATTGAGATTCATCGATTGATGAAAATGATTTGAAAACAATCGCTGTATTCCTTAGAAGAAAGAGTTTTGCAATACGACAAGGTTTTATGAGAAAGATCAATTTTCAATCAAAATACTTTTTGTATTAGAGAATGAGTACACATTCGACGTGCTAGTGAAAAGAAGAAATTCGCACATCGAATGGTTTTTCTAAAAGTATTTTTCAATCAGAGATACTTTTGTGTTTGAAAATGAATACACATTCGACGTGCTAGAGAAAAGAAGGTTTGCACATCGAATGGTTTTTCCAAAAGTGTTCGCCAATTCCATTCTCGACCAAGGTAGATTCACAAGTGAATGCCCATTATTTCTATCCAGTTGTCACAAGCTTGATCTTATGAAAGATCTCACATGCCACCTACCAAGAGCTTGTTTGATGTTGGCTCTAGAAGGCTTTCCATCTTCATTGTGAATATTGTTACATATCACTCTGATCTTCTGGCAATTACCACAAGGATAATGCGTAGGACTCTCAATATATACTTACTTTCCACATTGTGTGAAATAGCAAGTCTTCATGAATTTTGTGTCCTAATGAGATATTGTGGATGATCTCTTGGCGCTAGACTCAAACGTGCACATTTGGTTCCTATGCCGGAGACTAGGGAGAGGGTCTCCTTCTTCAATATCAACAATCTCTAAGAGAAAGTCGATAGATAATGTCGGTTCCCGTGAGAATGAAACAAGCCCTTTTAAGAGGAACTTGAGTAGCTTGGGAAGTTTAGTGCGTGCATCACCGGGTCCATGATGTCTTGTCTTCAATACCGCTGTTACCTTAGTAACCACCAAGTAGCATATGTATTGAACTCCGCTTTTCGCCTCTAAGGTTGAATTGATAGGGGCTATTTCTTTTCACCGTTTTCTCATTCATTTCTTTTCATTCTTCAACCCCTTCAGTGCTTACCGAGACTTCATAACTAGAACCTTGTTGGGTTTATTCCAAGTACTAGCTTCTCGTCTCATCCGCACTCTTCCCTTATCTCACATTTCTCCTTTTTTCATCATACCTAAGGACTCTACACTATCTAGTGGATTGTCCCTGGGTAGATCCCTTCGACTCTGGCGGGATCGTGGGAACTAATACCTAACCTAACCATCCTTACAACACCATGCATAAAGTAAAATTGGTCGGTCTTTTGGTATTGTCCATTCTTCCATGAAACCAATTGAAAAATCATTTGGAAAATCAATCAAGGTACTTGTGATACGAGATCAAAGCATTTTGCACCTTAATAGTTTTGATCATTTAGAAATGCTCCCCCTCAAAATGTGCATATGATCTTGAAATTGTTTAGCACATGGAGGAAAGAGTTCTTTGAAATAATTTCTTGATCACAATTTCCGTAGAAAAAGCCATTTGATTTTCTTGGTAAAATTCTCCCCCTCAATATGTGCATAGGATATTTGAAATCATTTTATCACATAGAGGCAAAAGTTCATTTGAAGCACATCCACTCCATTACAAAAGCCATTTAAGAAACCATTTGCTCCCCTCAATATGTGTATCGATAGTCGAAAAGAGTTTAGCACATATTAGAGAGAACTAGCACTTTTGAATCAAATAGATCATCCTTTATCAGATTTCATTATTAAATCACAAATTCTCCCCCGATCAAAAATATCAAACCCTTTGAGATTTTGGATCCCAAGTGATTTAATACGGTTTAGAAAACATGGGAGAATATGTGGCTTGGTTTAAATACTCATCATGTTTTTGGATAAATCCTCCTCCTCAACATGTACATTGTGTATTTCAAGTCGTTTGGCACATGGAGGCAGGAGTGCCTTTGAAGGACTAAAACCAATTCCATTAAAAAGATTTGAGATTTAAATCACGATCTCTCCCCCGATCAAAAATATCAAACCATTTGAGATTTGTGATCCCATCAGATTTAAATCATTTAGAAAATTTTGGGGAAAGACGTGGCAAGATTTAATTTTTGAAATTGACTGAGATGGACCAACTATAGACATTAAAGATTGTTAGTGTCAGGTATGATTGTTTTTAAACAATCTTTTAAGTAAAATAAAACAATTTCACAATCAAACAAGAACAGAAAAAATTTCATTTTG
>OU343216.1:149969485-150052176 GCA_910596185.1 Chrysanthemum makinoi | reverse complement strand
TTTTTATCACTTCAGGAAGTTGTCTAGGTAAAACTAGGGGGTTTAATAGTTTTACCAATTTAAAACTTCCTTTTAACTATTTAGATCGACTTATGTCAATCTATTTAGATAAAGCGTGTTGATGTTGGATGAACAGCATATAAAGGTAAGTAATGAAAAGATAAGAGTAAGAAGCAAAACCATCACAACGCCGAAAGGTATTTATAGTGGTTCGGGCTACAAGGACACCTTCCTTGCCCTACTCCACTCCCTCGAGTCACCTACTGAGTTCGAACACTACACCAATCTCTCATTAGGTGGAGAAGCCTTCACAACGTCGTTAACCTTTTTCCGGGTACAGCAATACCGAGTTCTTTTCACACCAAGGTAACCACACCTAACACAACGTCCGCCTACCTCTTTATAATGCATGCTAGGCTAACCACCGAGTTCTTTCACACCAAGGAGAACTAATCCTATCACAACGTCGCTTACCCTTTATTAGGTACTAGGCTAAGCACCTAGTTCCATTGCAAATGGAGGAACTACTACCACACTACACCAACGACTAATCCCAAAGGAGATCTACTTATTTACAACATCATCAAGGATATCAATATCCTTGGATCTAATACTAGTCTATCTTGGTACATCGAACACACCATATCGAATGTACATCTAAGGCACCTTTCACTAATGCCTTTGACTATATCTACAAGACACCCTTCACTAATGTCTTGTGTCTTGACTTCTAAGCACCTTTCACTAATGCTTCTAGTCTTGACTTCTAAGCACCTTTCACTAATGCTTCTAGTCTTGACTTCTAAGCACCTTTCACTAATGCTTCTAGTCTTGACTTCTAAGCACCTACCACAAGTGCTTATGATGTAGACGATAGATACCCTTCACTAATATCTTCGCCTTGACACTTGAGACATCTTTCACTAATGTCTTCAACACTACACTCTTTGAAGAAAGAAAGGAATCATCAACAAGAAGACTTCAGGAGCCTTGATGATGAGGAAGCATGGCAACTCATGGACTTGAGCTTGCTCGACTTCAAAGGTGGTGATCTGCCTTTGGAACCTAGAAGATCACACAAAAACAAAACTACAAACATAGATCTCTTGGATATGAGGTTAGTGAGTTTTTAACTCGTGGAGAAAGTGTGTTAGAAAGGGGTGAGTAAAAAATGAAGAAATGACCACTATTTATAGAAGAAAATTCTATCGTTCTGGATCCCACGGATCTTCCACAAGGGATCCGTCTAGCGCTAAGCTAGGGATCCGTGACGCTTCCCTACCCATGGGTATTTTGTTATGGGTTGCGGGTCATGGGTTGAACCATGGTCCTTTTAGCTAGATACAATGTATCTTTTGAGTGCAATGCACTTGGTCACTTGGGTATGGGTTGATCCATGGGTTATGGATATTATCCATGTATGATATAAGCATGATGTCATGCAATGGGTTACGGGTCAAGTCTATGGGTCGGCTTTGGGTTGTACCAACCTACATTCAATGTATTTGCCCAATGGGTTGTGATACTTAAGTTTTTACCAATTTTTATTACCCAATATACTACATACTAGTTATGTGTATATTTTACCCAAATATGTAAACACTAGTTGTTGTACATATGTAATATTAAATCATAAAATCACTTATACTTGTTTTAGTGTTTTATGTGAAAATGTGAATATGTTAGAAACTATTAGTTCAAACCATTTACGTATTTTTTTTGTTTCATAAATGATTTTATGTTTGTTATCGACAAAACATCAAGATCGTAAATATAAATAAACGCTTTTACGATTATTTGTATTAACAGTTGCTGTTTATATACTCACTCCGTCTCATAATTATAGTCCACTGTTGACTTTTGAAGTTTTAATTTTCAACTTTGACTTTAAATATTTTTATTTGTGTTATATATTGTTTGATATAAAATATATGAATGAATTGAGTTTTAAATGTATTTTCGTTGGTATAATTTTTATTAGATATTATACTCGGTATAGCACAAATAAAAGTATTTAAGGTCAAAGTTGCAAAACGAAAACTTAAAAAGTCAATAATGTACTATAATTATGAGAGAGAGGGAGTATATTATAAGATGTCTTTCGAAGAAAAATCTTACCAAGTACCCAAAACTTGCCTCTAAACCGATTACAAGCTATAAGAGAGTCGACCGTCCGATTACTAATTCGCGATTTGTGTTATATGTTATTGATACAAAATACTTTATACGAAAAATGAACTCAACACAAATTTTTTAGTAAGATATTCAGGATCCAATTTGATGAAATGATCGAACTTATCTCGTCTCAGCTAATTGTATGCAAAATTAGCGAACGACGCCATTAAATGGCTTTACATTTATAATGTTTAACTCGACTTCGTTACATAGTGCATGTAATTCCATGCAAGTTACACATATGGTAAAATGCAAAATAACAAAAATCGACTAGACTCGTGAATACCATACATTGAGTATTTTAACGCCAAAACACGACTAATAAGACTACATAAGTAACTCGAACTCAACTTGGCATAAATCATAAACATTATATAATATATTTCAAACCTTTTGTCTTACTTTTGTTTTTCTAATCCATTACTTTTGTTCTTCAAACACTTTATCATCTATATTTTAAAATATGTCTTACAAATGTCTTTTTTGATACTTGAAACTAGGGTGACAATTGGTTAAGTTGGATTGACAAGTTCTGTTAGCAGTCATGGGTCAAAAGACCTCAATCCAAACCACCCATTAATTAATGGGTCAACCATGTTAACCTTAGCATGTTTATACATAACCCGAACACGACCTATTTAACCAGTGTAATTATATGGGTTGGTGGGTTAATAGGTTACACGAGTTGAATAGGTTAAACAAATTTTCAGTTGACCCATTTAACCCATTTATCTAAATAAGTTGGCACATTACATGTGTTAAACAGGTTTGTAGGTCGACTAATTTACTCCATTTAATCTTTATAATAAAGAATGTATAATATTTTAATTTTTAGAAAAAACTTTAACGGTTTGACATGTTTATATAGGATCGATATATTTATTGTGTTGATGATTCGGGTGGTCTTGGATGATCAAAATACATGTTAGCCATATTTTAGAGAGAGAGAAAGTAGAGGGTGTTCTGGTAGAGACTGGTTCACAAAATATGGAAGGTTAGATTGCCAAGCCACACCCCTTCCATGGATGGAAGGGGTATTTATACTTACAAACATAACCGACCTCCTATCGCCTGTGGATCAGGTATACAAAGGGTAAAGACCTGCCCTTCCTCCAACGGTGTTTCTAAACTAAACTACGCTACAAACTAACTAATAAACTACTAAATAACGTAACTAACGATATGTCTATGAGCTAACTTATGCTAGATAATATTTGGGGTGACCGATACTTTACTTATGGAATTTCCAATTCCTAACAATCTCCCCCTAAGGGAGGTCACCCCATGTTTTACATTTTAAATCCTAGCATTCTATTCTTGACTTTGTTCTTGAGCTCGTAGACTTCAATTCTTCAATTCCGCAATCTTTGTGCTTTTGTAGTACAACTTCAAAGTCCGAGTGCTTTGTACTTTCAGTGGAGGTCTTTGAACTGATCCACATCTTTGATGATCTTCGAGCTTTTGAGATCATCACCACAAGAAATCTCTGGATCACCCTTTATTGTGTTGCCTTCATGTGAAGTTGTGACTTTGGACCGACATGCTCACACTTTTGAATCATGACATCTTTCCATCGAGTAGCGAAGCCTTACTGGTTCATGATAATTTGCGCAAATGGGCGTAAGCATAGTATGAAATATCGATCCAAGCTGTAGATATGCACCATCATGATTTCTTCAAATTAAGTGTGATGCTGAGCATGCGGCTTTGGATTGACTTCACCTCTCGATCAACCGCAACCAAATGTACCGCAAACAACAAGTAGTAATAAACACACGAAAGTGTCTTTGATCACTTTCGTTGAATTGAGGTACACGCCCACGCTCGTTGATCAGTACAGTAGTACCTTCGGATCGTAGGATTCCTAAGAATCTCCTTGACAGGGTTTCGCATGCTTCTAGCTGTTCTCAAACCGGAACATCTCAAAGAAGACAACACGGAGTGAGTGAACCAACTAATTGAGATTCACTGATTGATGAATGATTTGAAAACAATCACGTATTGCTTGAAGAAAGAGTTTTGCAATGCGACGAAGGTTTTATGAGAAAGATCAATTTTCAATCATAAATACTTTTTGTATTTGAAAGAGTACACATTCGACGTGCTAGTGAGAAGAAGATTAGGACATCGAACGGTTTTTCCAAAAGTATTTTTTCAATCAGAGATACTTTTGTGTTTGAAAACATAAGTACACATTCGACGTGCTAGAGAAAAGAAGATTTGCACATCGAACGGTTTCCAAAAGTATCAATTCCATTCCTCGACCAAGGTTGATTCAAGAGTGAATCGCCCCATCGTTTCATCCAGCTTGTCACAAGCTTGATATTTAGAAAAGATCTCACATGTCACCCACCAAGAGCTTGTTTGATGTTGGCTCTAGAAGGATTTCCATCTTCATTGTGAATATTTTACATATCACTTGGATGTTCTGGCAATACCACAAGGATAATGCGTAGGACTCTTAATATATACTTACTTTCCACATTGTGTGAAACATCAAGTCTTCAAGAATTTAGTGTCCTAATGAGATATTGTGGATGATCTCTTGGCTCTAGACTCAATCATGCACATTTGGTTCCTATGCCGACTGGGAGAGGGTCTCCTTCTTCAATATCAACAATCTCTAAGAGAAAGTCGATAGATTATGTCGTTTCCCCGTGAGAATGAAACAAGCCCTTTTAAGAGGAACTTGAGTAGCTTGGGAAGTTTAGTGGCACATGGGTCCATGACGTCTTGTCTTCAATACCGCTGTTACCTTAGTAACCACCGTAGCATATGTATTGAACCCTCGCTTCTAAGGTTGAATTATGGAGGGCTATTTCTTCACACCCTTTTCACATTCATCTTTTCATTCTTCAACCCTTCAGTGCTTACCGAGACTTCATAACTAGAACCTTGTTGGGTTTATTCCAAGACTAGCTCGTCTCAAGTCGCACTCTTCCCATTTCTCACTTTTTTCCTTTTTTCATCATACCTAAGGACTCTACACTATCTAGTGGATTGTCCCTGGGTAGATCCCTCCGTTCGGGCGGATCGTGGGAACAAATACCTAACCTAACCATCCTTATAACACCATGCATAAAGTAAATTGGTCGGTCTTTTGGTATTGTTCATTCTTCCTTGAAACCAATTGAAAAATCATTTGGAAAACAATCAAGGTACTTGTGATACGAGATCAAAGCATTTTGTACCTTAATAGTTTTGATCATTTAGAAATCCCCCCCTCAACATGTGCATATGATTTAGAAATTGTTTAGCACATGGAGGCAGAGTTCTTTGAAATAAATTCTTGATCACAATTTCCATGGAAAAAGCCATTTGATTTTCTTTGTAAATTCTCCCCCTCAATATGTGCGTAGGATATTTGAAATCATTTTATCACATAGAGGCAAGAGTTATTTTGAAGTACTTTTCAACGATCACCAAAGCCATTAAGAAACCATTTACCTCAATATGTGTCGAGATTCGAAAGCGCTTAACACATATGAGAGAGCTACCTGCACATTTTCATCAAATCGATCATCATTTATCAAATTTCATTATTAAATCACAAATTCTCCCCGATCAAAAATATCAAACCCTTTGAGATTTTGGATCCCAAGTGATTTAATCAAGTTTAAAAACATGGGAGAAATGTGGCCTATTTTAAATACTCATCTTGTTTTGGATAAATCCTCCTCCTCAACATGTGCATCATGTATATGAAATCGTTTGGCACATGGAGGCAGGATTTATAAGGACTAAAACCAATTCCATTAAAACATATTTGAGATTTAAATCACGTTCTCTCCCCATCAAAATTTCAAACCAATTGAGATTTGTGATCCCAATTGATTTAAATCATTTAAAAGATTTTGGGGAAAGACGTGGCAAGATTTAATTTTGAAAATGACCGAAAGGACCATTTAGACATTAAAGATTGTTAGTGTCAGGTATGATTATTTTAAGAGATCTTTAAGTAAAATAAAACAATTTCACAATCAAACAAGAACAAGAAAAAATTTCATTTTGAAAGATCTTGATTCTAAAGAAAATCATACCATGACATAACATTAAATCTTTAGATCACCACTTAAGTTGTACAATCCGGACTTTTATGAAGAACTATTGTTTGAAAATATTATATTTTAAATCACTCTCCCTCAATCGATGACCGTAATGATGATTGAGTGACTTAGATTTTGATAAAAATGAAGTCCGGTGATTTTCAAAATTTAGTCCAATTAATTTTCAAAACAATATTTTCCATTTTCAAAACAATTTTATTCAAATTTTTCAAAAATTGTTTAAAAATGGTATCCCTATCAAAGATACATTAGTGTTTGAGAAGCTTCGTTGTTGTTGTTGTAGGGTTTGAAGAAAAACCATCTGTGATGCGTGAGACTTCTTTACGCTGCATTTTAATGCCAACTGAGGTCAAATTAAGCTCCTTTCATCAATGATGAAGAAAACCATTTGCTGATGCAGTGAGACCTCTTACGTTGCATTTTTCCATGCCAACTCTCCATGGAAGTCCAATTAAGCTCCGTTTCTTCATTTGTCAACCCAAGATATAGTTACCCTTTCCTTCGCATCCAATCATCATCATTTGTGGGATCCGGATCGGAACATTCTTTATACCAATATACCTGCATATGTTAGTAGACATACAAACAGATATATGGTGGTCGACATCACCCAAACAACAATCGACTAATAAAAGTCAATTCAACATATCAATCGGATCATATAAGGTATGGGATATATGTGTTCATCAAACTGTAATCATCTAATCCTAACAATCTTATCATAGGCACCTAGTCCTTCAACGTAGGTTAACACATATTTTAAGTTAAGCAATTAGGATAATTAGATAATCCGATATATCTATCAATTTGAAAAACATTCTCCCCCCTCAAATCAATACTCATTTAAAAAAAAAGATTAAAGCGCGGAAGTCATTGATTGATTTTTGCAAATTTTAAAAAAACTCTGATACATGATTGATTTTCAACAACTCCATTTACCACCATTAGTGAAAAAGCAAATATTTTTTTGAAGAATAATTTAGACGGAAAAATATTTAGTAGGAACATCAGTCGTCGCATACTTTTCTTCATTTTATTTGTTTTCAGGATAAGTGCTCGAAATGTTTGAAAATTGGTTTAGCGCAGCACTTTCCTTTCGTGAAGAGCGGGTTGCTATCGGAAATAATAGCAAGCCATAGTTTAAGCACGGGTTACAGTCTGAAATAACTGTAAGCCATATTATTTGTGACATGTTTTGAAAAGAAATATTCACACCTTCTGCTCGAACTTCATCTATGGTCCCGTGCCATTGTTGAAAGACATTTCTAAGACCGCAGATGTTATCGATACCAGAAGACATGTCTTGGAAAACGTATTTTTGGTATTTTTCAAATTTTCTGATTTTTATGGGTTTTTGAAGGTTTTATATTTTTCTATTTTGTTTTTGTTGGTTTTATATTTTTGTATTTTGGTTTTTGAAAAATATATACACATATAGAGTAGATGATATAGTTTAAGAAGATGATGATACGAGTACCGAGATAAGGATATCGAGCAGCCTCGTTGTAGAAGATAGAATTCATCATCCCTGTAAGATATTGGTTTTCACATACACATCATAACACAATCAAACATAGGCGTATAGAAGATGAGTTTTAGAGAGAGAAAGTTAGAGGTTTAGGGAACTTTAGTGAGAGAAAGAAAATCTTATTATGAGCTCCAACTCTCTACCTTGGAAGGTAGAGAGTATTTATAGTCTTACAATAAAACGCCACACAACGGGTTGTGGATCAGGCATACAGTGGGTAAAGACCCGTCCGTCCTCCACGGTGTTACTTAACTAAATACTACTTAACTTAAAAGAACTACGACTACGAGCTTTCTAACGATTACATATACTTGAGGTGACCGACTCTTTAATACCTGGAATTTCTAATTCCTAACAATCTCCCCCTAAGGGAGGTCACCTCAATCATGTACTAAAATTACATTGAATACAAATAGATATTACATTAACAATTGTTCTTGCATTCTTGATGTAGTCCTTTGCTCCTAAGCTCGTAGTCATTGATTCTTCACATTGCATGTTTGGTTACTCCAAGTGGAGGTCTTTTACTGATCCACGTGATAATAAATTTGAGCCAGCTTTTGAGATCATCAGCTATCAAAAATCTCTGAGACATCCTTTGTGGTGTTGGTATTATGTGATGTTGTGACTTTAGGACCGACATGCTCACATTCTGGATCATGAAATCTTCTCATCAGAGTAGCGGAAGCTTTCGTTGATTCATGATATTGGCAGCAGCATAGCAGAAGCATGGAGTGAAAATATCAGAGTCATTGATGCACTAATCATGATTTCTTTTGAGATGAATGTGTTAAGTGAGCATGCGGCTATGGATTGACCGCTTCATTCTGATCAGCTGCAAACGTCGGGTGTACCTGCATACAACAGTTAGCAATAAATCGCACGAAAGTGTCTTTGATCACTTTCGTTGAATTGAGGTACACGGCCCACGGTTCCCCGTTGATCAGTACAAGTACTGCCTATGATCAGGTATAATTTCGAAGAATTTCCTTGACAGGGTTTCGCAGCTGCTCTAGCTGTTCTCAAACCGGAACATCTCAAAGAAGACAACACGGAGTGAGTGAACCAGCGAATTTAAGTCCACTGATTGATGAAAAGAGATTTGAAAAACAATCGTGTATTGCTCAATAGAAATTGTTTTTGCAATACAACGAAGGTTTTATTGAAAATCAATTATCAATCATAAAAACACCTTTTGATTTGAAAAATTAGTACACGGTCGATGTGCTAAAGAAAAGAGTTTTTAAGCACAAAGACCGGTTTTTCAAAGGTATCCGTCAATCCATAACCTGAACCAGGATTGATTCAAGAGATTGAATCGCCCCATTGTTTCTGTTCAGTTGTCACATGGTTGATCTATATAATAGATCTCACATGCCACCTACCAGGAGCTTGTTTGATGTTGGCTCCAGAAGGCTTTCCATCTTCATTGTGAATATGTAAACACATCACTCAGATGTTCTGGCAATACCACAAGGATAATGCGTAGGACTCAAGATATAATCTCTCTTTCCACATTGTGTGAAACAGAGAGTCTTCATTGAAAGTGTCCTAATGAGATTTATTGATGATCTCGTGGCTCTAGACTCAATTTGTGCATATTTGGATCCTGTGCCGGAGACTAGGGAGAGGGTCTCCTTCTTCAATATCAACAATCTCTAAGAGAAAGTCGATAGATAATGTCGGTTCCCGTGAGAATGAAACAAGTCTTTTAAGAGGAACTTGAGTGGTTTGGAAAGTTGAAGTGCAGTGCGTCACTGGGTCCATGACGTCTTGTCTTCAATACCGATGTTACCATCAGTAGCATATGAATTGAACCCGGTTTCTGCCCTAAGGTTGAATAAATGGAGGGCTATTTGTTTTCACCCTTTTCTCATTCAATTCTTTTTAATTCTTCAACCCCTTCAGTGCTTACCGAGACTTCATAGCAAGAACCTTGTTGGGTTTGTTCCAGTACTTGCTCTATCTCAGTCCGCACTCTTCCCATATCTCACTTTTCTCCTTTTATCATCATACCTAAGGACTTCTACACTAACTAGTGGATTGTCCCTGGGTAGATCCCTCCGGTTCTGGCGGATCATGGGAACCAATACCTAACCTTATCATCCTTATATCACCGTACATAAAGTAAAGTTGGTCGGTCTTTTTGGTATTGTTCATCTGCCATTGGAACCAATTGAAAACCATTTGAAAATCAATCCAGATACTTGTGATATATTATCAAAGCATTTTGTACCTGAATTGTTTTTGATATTTTTAGAATAAGTGCTCCCCCTCAACATGTGCATCAAGTGTTTGAAATCGTTTTGCACACGGAGGCAAGAGGAAGAAATTACTTCTTTGATTACCATTTTCTAAAAGATATCACCATCACTTCCTTTATCAAATCAAGTAGATAAAGCATTTCCGGGAAGGATGAGGTTTCCATAAATTTGCTCCCCCTCAATATGTGCCTCGAGGTTTGAAAAGAGTTTTGCACATACTAGAGAGAACCTGCACATTGAGATAAATGATCACGTTTCAAGTCATAGGTGTAAGATAGATGCTCCCTCTCAACATGTGAATGGAAAATTTGAAATCGTTTGTCACATGCGGGGAGGATAACATGTACATCCTTGTAAAACCATTTACCGAATCCTCAGTTTAAGTCCAATTTAAATCACACATTCTCCCCCGATCACACTTATCAAATCATTTGAGATTTGTGATCTCTTATAGATTTAAATTGATTTTGAAAGCTTTAAACTCCATTGATAAAACATGCATGTACATCTTTTGAAAACAATTTAATGCCAAATAACTTTTTAATTTAATTGAAATCATTCTCCCCCTCAATCAATGACATAGGTTGTTGATTGAGAGATAGAGATTTTGACAAATAAGTCCTGATGATTATCAAAAATAGAGACCGAGTTATTTTTCAAAGCAGTTAGTTTTTAGCAGATAAATGTTTATAGAATCAGAGCATTGAATTTTGAAAACATGATAAAGTATGGCTCTGTTCTTTCTTTGAAAAGCGGGTTACTGCCTGAAATGACAATAAACCATTTTTTCTCTTTCTCCCAAAAATATATATATATATATATATATATTTTTTTTTATTTTTATTTTTTTTTTAAATTCGAACAACATCTAAAGACCCGTGTCATTCTTTGAATGACAACATCAAGACCGTAGATATTATCGAATCGAGAGAAACAAGACAAAATGACAATATTTTTTGAAGATTTTTCGAATTTTTCAAGTTTTTATGGATTTTGAAAGTTTTATATTTTTCTATTTGATTTTCGAATAGATATATACAGGAGATAGATGAAGATAGACCTTTACTCCTTGTCTTCATCCTGAAGACGTTTGAGTGTTTCTGGTTGAAGGCTTTTCATGCCCATTCGTGGAAGAATAAACTCAAAGCGTTCTCTTGGAAGAGCTTTGGTGAAGATGTCTGCTAACTGGTATTCAGTCCTCACAAAATAGAGTTCCACTACACCTTTTTCCACTTGTTCCCTGATGAAATGATGTCGAATGTCGATATGCTTTGCTCTTGAGTGTTGAACGTTGTTGCATGAGAGAGCAATAGCACTTTTATTATCACAGTAGAGAGGGATTTTGTTGAATTCAAAGCCATAGTCAGATAATTGAGATCTCATCCATAAGATTTGAGCACAACAAGATGACATGGCTATGTATTCAGCCTCTATAGAGGAAATAGAAGTACTCATTTGCTTCTTTGAAGACCAGCTCACAAGCTTATCACCCAAAAACTGTGCACCTCCAGACGTACTTCGACGAGTATCTTGACACCCTGCATGATCTGCATCTGCATATGCTGTTAGTGACATACCGGTGTCCTTCGGGTACCAAAGTCCCATATTGATGGTTCCTTGGAGATACCGAAAGACCCGTTTAACCGCTTCAAGGTGCTTTTTAGGTATCTAGCACACATGCAAACAGCAAACAAGATGTCTGGTCTACTAGCAGTGAGGTACATCAGGGATCCAATCATACTACGATATTTCGTTTGGTCTATCATGATCCCTGAGTGGTCCTCATCTAGTTTGGTTCGATCAATCATGGGAGTGTCAACAGGGTCACTTGAATCAAATCCAAATTTCTTTAAGATCTCAGTTGCATATTTAGATTGATTTATGAAAATGCCTCCGGGACTTTGTGAAATTTGTAATCCCAAGAAAAATGACATTTGTCCCATCATTGACATTTGAAATTTTGAACTCATTTCATTTGAAAAACGATCACATTCCATTGGGTCGGTCGAGGCAAAAATAATATCATCAACATAAATTTGAACATGAATTAAATGTTTGCCTGACTTCCTGGTGAACAATGTAGGATCAACTGCTCCTTTGCTAAATCCGGTAGATAGAAGAAACTTTGACAGTGTATCATACCATGCCCTTGGAGCTTGCTTTAAACCGTAAAGAGCCTTCTTTAGACGATAAACGTGAGTAGGATGCTCGATTCACAAAGCCTTCAGTTGGTGACATATACGACTTCTTTAAGATCTCCGTTCGAAATGCCGTCTTTCACGTCCATCTGATATACTACCATGTTCTTACTAGCAGCATTAGCCAGAAAGATTCTGATTGCCTCGATTCGAGCAACGGGAGCAAAAGATTCTTCAAAGTCAATACCCTCCTCTTGATGGTATCCTTTAGCAACTAATCGAGCCTTGTTCTTCAACACATCACCATGCTCATCAAGTTTCACTTTGAAGATCCATTTAAGAGCAATAATCATAGCACAGTCTGGAGCAGGTACTAACTCCCATACATCAAGTCGATCAAACTCATGAATCTCATCTTGCATGGCATTGAACCAGCTATCTTCATTCATGGCGGTTTTAACATCTTTTGGTTCGATCTTAGATAGTACGGAGTTGAAGAAGCACCATAAGGCATCTGTTGCAAGTTGTTTCCGTGTTGATACAGGACGAGAGGGATTTCCAATGATGTTGTCTAGTGGATGATCGTGAGTCCATTTTCTAAGGTGTTCATGTGGCAGTTGTTGAGGGACTGAGGTAGCAGAGTCGATGTCTCCTGAAGAAGATGGTTCTGATGATGATTCAGGAGCAAATATGTTTTCAAATGGAGCATCTTCAGGAGTAGCAAAGGGATTAACTTCATCATTGATGCCAGAAACAGTTCCATGATGTACATTTGAAGAATGATGATTTGTTGATGAGACGGAAGGATCAGCAGTAGGCGCTTCTTGACTTAAAGATATTGAGACTGAGGGATTGACTTCATTCACAGGAATATGAGCAGCCTCTGTTGTAGGGATCAACACCTCATTAGTACTTGGATCATAAAGTTCATCAAACATAGGATCAAACAATTTCTTTAAATCATCTTCAGATGGAGGTACATATGGAGTTTCTTGAGAGGAGTTTGGAACAAGGGATGAACCAATGGGACTGTTTTGAAGTGCGGGTCCTGAACTGGAGTGTCCAGGAGCCATTTGACTAGTCAGCTCATCAAACGTAACGTGAATTGTTTCCATGATATTTCGGGTTCTTTTGTTGTAGATTCGGTATCCCTTTTTGTTTGGTGCATATCCTACAAATACTCCAATGTCGGCTTTAGCTCTAAGTTTGCCTAAGTCTTGACCCTCATTAGTTGGATAACACAATGCACCAAACACACGAAGGAAAGAGAGATTAGGTTTTCTGTTGTGGACAAGTTCATATGGAGTTTTTCCATGAACAAGTGTGAATCGGGAACGATTTGTGTGTAGCATGCAGTGGCAATTGCTTCAGCCCAGAGATACATTGGAACCTTTGAGTAAATCAGCATTGTTCTAGCGGCTTCAACAAGAGTTCGATTTCGTCTTTCAACTACACCGTTCGGTTGAGGAGTTCGTGGAACACTTCTTTGATGGCTGATTCCAACGCTTTCATAGAATTCACTAAGTTGTTTGTTGACAAACTCAGTTCCATTGTCTGTTCTGATAATCTCGACGGTTTTGTTAAGTCGAACCTGCAGCTGTTTGATGAGTTTGATGATGATATCAAGAGTTTCATCCTTTGTCCTTAAGAACTTGACCCAGGTGAATCTAGAGTAATCATCAACCACAACTAACACATATTTCTTCCCAAAGATATTCTGCACCCTCATTGGTCCACATAAATCCATATGAATCATATGAAGAACTTCTGTGACAGAGTTAGTAGGTTTGGGTTTATGGGCATACTTCTTGCTTTTTCCCAATTGACATGCTGAACAAAGATGATCCTTTTCGTACTTGAGTCTAGGTAAACCTACAACTAAGTCCTTTCTGGTGAGATCATTGATGGTGCCGAAGTTCAGGTGATTGAGACGACGATGCCATAACCATGACTTTGTTTTAGAAGCCTTTGACAGCAAGCAAATTGGAGAAGACTTCATCATATCTTCGATGGAGATGGTGTATAGATTTGAACCACGCGAACCTCTTAAAATTTCCTTACCATCAAGTTCTCTAACGAAGCAGGTATGTTTTCTGAAGGCTACTTCTATATCCGAATCGCAGAATTGACCAACAGAGAACAAGTTGTGACCAAGACCTTCTACATAGTAAACCCTGGAGATAACACTTTTGCCAACAACATAGTCTCCATAACCCATAATAGCACCGAAATGATCATTCCCAAATCTAACAGTCCCGATGAATTTGCTCACGAAGTTCATGAGCCGTGACCGGTCGCCAGTCATATGCTTGGAACAGCCTGAGTCCAGGTACCACAGACGATTTGAACGATCTGCAGTTGAACACAGACAAGAATGGATAACTGGATAATTGGGATCCCCATGCAAGAATGGGTTCCATTTGGTTAGTAACAATGGTTGGAACACCCACATCGAAATAGAAGCATCCATATCAGAAGATAAGCAATGGAATCATTGGGAATAGATGCAACTAGTGTCTGTATTAGCCCTATTCAAAGTGTGCTCACTTCTTAAGGGAATAGTTCTACCAGTAGGCATCCATTTTCTAGTGGGCATTGTCTGATTATTCTTATGACCAATAGGTATCCAATAATAGCCTATCTTCCTAAATGTTCTTCCTGTGGGTTTCCACTGTTTTCTAACTTTCTTTCGTTTTTTCCTTTTAGCCTTCTTAGCATGAATTTTAGCATTAACAATATTAACTGGACAATTTGACATCATTAGACAAAGCATTCACACCACATTCATGATTAGAAACAGAATTCAAGCAGACATCATTACAAGGTTTGCAAATAGTATCGAATTCGAATTAATACAGTATGCCTATGGCTAATACTAGAATCAACACGATTCGTTTTATTCGGTTCAAACTTAAAGTTCCTAGATTGTTCTTCTACTCTTTTCCAGTGCACATTCTTAGCTTGAGAGGTCCTATCATTCCTTGTATTATCTTGAGACTTTGACCTGCTCCCTTTAATGTCACTGATTACTCCTGTAGAAGGAATGGGAACATTAGTTGGTTTTACTACTCTTTGCATCACCTGTTTAGATGTGCTGGGATCTGAACTACATGCAGGCACACTAAGGTTCACTTTCTTAAAACTAGAAGTACTGGGATTTGTACTCCTAGAAGGCACGCTTGAGTTCTCTTTCTTAGCTTTGACAGATCTGGAATCTGAACTACTCAAAGGCACACTAAGGTTCACATTCAAAACATTGGGCATCAAATGAATATCATACTTGGCATTAGGCATCGAGCATGGAATCAAAGGATTAACTCTCTCACCTAATGACTTTGGGCATATTGTGATCAAGCATTCTAGGATTTCTTGAGATCGTTTGGCATATAAGCATGCATGTCCAATTGCATTATCATGAGGTTTCTCTAACTTATCCTCTTCAACAATCTCACGCAGACATTCTAGGCAATCCTTAAGGGATGAGAAGTATGTTTGAATAGCAAGTATGTTGTTCCTGAGATGAGGAGGGACATATTTCACAGACAAAGCATATTTATTACAAGAGTGAACCTTTGATACACCATTCTCCCCATTGGTCATAGGCATTTTCCCTTTTACCTGACTCTTCAGATTCTCAATTTCCTTTTGTAATGAAGCTATTTGTTCGTTATTTTTGTTACGAGTGACCTTTATTGATTCAAATAACTCATTGAAATGACTTTTAACCTTTTCATTTTCTTCTAGAAAACTTTTGTTTTCCTTTTGTAATGCATTTACTAGGTTTTGAAGATGAAACGTTTGAGAATTCTGAGAATCTAAAGGAGGAGGCATTTGGGAGCCTGTCATATTGTTCGTTTGACCCTTTAATTGAGAGATTTGGGCTTTCAACTTTCTGATCGTGTTGCAATGAGCTTGAATCTTTTCATCACGTTTGTTAATTTGAAAAACTACATCAAACTCTGGAGCATCTGAGGATGTCTTGATATTTGAAGTTTTGACATTTTCTTTAAGATGTTGATATTTTAGTTGTAAATTAAAATGCTCAACTTCTAGTTTAGAAAAATGTTTAACCAAATTTTCATGATCATCCAGTTCAATTTTCTCGTTTATTTCAGAATTAGTTTTTTCAAGCTCAATAACACGATCATGGGAGACTTTCAGGGCAACAGATAATTCATGAAATTGAGAAGCATTAATAGGACAATTTGTAGCAGTGAAGAACACATCTTGAGCAATACATTCAGAAATCAGGTTCTCATTTAGTGTATGCAAGTTCTTCCTCTCAATCTCATTATATTTTAGTGCTCGCTCATAGTCACTAACTTCAACTATCATTGCATCAAATTCCTTTTCCATTCCCTTAATATCAGTATGTATCCCCTTTTTAAGACTCTCAAAGTGATCTTTTAGAATTTTAAAGAAAGGCATGACCTTAGTTAAATAGCATTCTTTTGTTTGTTCAAAACCCCTTTCCCCTTCAGTAATCCCAGTGGGTGTGATCCTTTTCTTACAAGTTTTCTCAAAATCAACAAATAGTTGAAAAATAACATATTGACTGATTAAGATCTCGCTTTTAGTAGCAATCGTTCTGGGAACTAGATTCATTGGCGTATTGGGAGGATACACAGTTGCTTTAGGCATTTTCCTAAGGGGAGGGTTTGTTACAACAATATTTTCTGCTTTCTGCTTATCTAAGTCCATTTTCCAGAACACTTGTTCGGGAGTCAACAACGTTTGAGGCTTAAACATGTTCAGGGATATCCAATTCTCCTTTTTGTAGTCATGGGAAGTGATAATTACTTTCTTCTCTTTGCATTTAGGATCATTTAGTTTCTTATTCATCTTCTCCCTAGTGATTTCATCTAATTTCTTATCATCCTCAGTGCACTCAACGCAACTAGGTTTTTGTCTAGGTTTAAGAATCTCATTGCCATCATAGATCACACTTTGAGCTGCTTTTGCTATCTTTCCGTACTCAGGGTTGGGTTTATCTATAATGGGAACACTATGCTTATCGCTTAGAACTCTATGCTTAGTGATCATGTGAGCAGTCTGAATGGTGTTTCCTTGTATGTACAACTTGTTTTCAAGTTTGTTTTTCAAAGTTTTCAGATTAGAAAAGTCTCTCAAGAGTTTTGATTCCTTTGCATTAAATTCTTGCTTAAGCATTTTCACATTTTCTTGAAGTTCTTGTTTTTGCTTAGCAGTTTTAGAAAGCTTTTCTTGCAAGGAATTTAATTCTTGTTTTAATACTTCTTCTCTAAAATTACTTTTCTAATGATTGTACGCACTTGGTCATCCATTTCCTGCTCACGAGTGGTCAACTCAAATTTTGCACGTTGTTCATAAATAGCAACACGTTCTTTATAGGCATTTAGTTCGAAATTACAGACTCATCGGGGCACAGTGCAGTGTATTCATCAAAAATATAGTCATTGTTGATCGCAGAGATGCATCACTTGATTCAATTTCACTTTCACTTTGTTTCACATATTGATCATATGGGACAACATTGATATTACCCATATTTTCAATATTTGATTCAATGGTTTTAGTTGATAGTACTTTTGTCATGCATCTTTTGCACATCAACATCATCGTATAGTTTTAGTACCTCTGAGATGAGTTTGTCTTTGGATGGGCCAGCTTGTGGTGAAGAGGAGACCTTGGGAGAGACCATTGGAGAAATGCTAGCCATAAAGATTGTGTGTGCAGTAGGTCCATCATCCACATCAGAGTCGTATGCATCACAATCAGCGACTTGAAAGGCATTATGATGATTGTGACCTATCTCCTGAATAGGCTGCTCATCCACATCTGCATCATAGGTCTTGGCATTGCCCTCAGCTAGAAACAACAATTCCTCTTCATCCAAAGCAGCACCATTATCCTGAGCTTGCACAAGCAGCATCTTATCTCTGAAGTAATCAGCATTCTGTGGACGCTTTGGAGATGTGCAGTTCCTTGCAATGTGTCCCTCACCACCACAGTTATAACATTTGATCGGCTTAGCTTGACCTTGATTACCATTCCTTCCTCGATTCTGATTACCAACATAACCTCTACCAGCTCCACCTCTTCCTTGTTCAAACTGCCTTTCTTGAACTGTCTGCCCCATAATTTTCCCATCTCTGATCAAAGCATGGTTGTGAAGATTGGAGGCGGTTCGGATCTCATTGCAGGTGTGAAGTTTGTTGGTGTGAGGTGAAAGTGTCCTGTTCTCTTTAACCATGAGTGTCA
The DNA here is from genome assembly GCA_910596185.1 of Chrysanthemum makinoi. Taxonomy (NCBI): domain Eukaryota; kingdom Viridiplantae; phylum Streptophyta; class Magnoliopsida; order Asterales; family Asteraceae; genus Chrysanthemum; species Chrysanthemum makinoi. The sequence continues at coordinate 150,033,764 of OU343216.1, read as the reverse complement.
GTTGAGTGATGAAATGTTCCATGACAGCATTTGCATCAGGTTGCTTGAACCTTGGATCAGAAATGGGTTTGTGATTATCATCTTTCGTGGGTACAACTTGAGAAGCATTGGTGGTAATCCCATCATTTGTGAAAAAGGCATTTGAATCATTTGTAGAGCTTGTTTCTCCCTGACCTTTGAACTGATCAAGAATCCTCTTTTCAAACATGGCATGTCTCTCATTCTGAAGGAGGAAGGCATAGAGTTGCTCATAGTTTGTATTCTTCAATCCTTTAGTGAGCTTCACAGAGGTGACAAACTTGTGCCATTCGGGATTCATGTTGTTCACAAATTTAGAGTTCAGCTGAATGTTAGGCATAGTCATTCTGATGTTCCTCATATCATTCACCAACTTATGAAATCTCACATAGTACTCATAGACACTCTCATCTGGTTTCATCTGGAAATGTTCAAATTCGTCATAGAGTTGTGATTCTCTGTCTTCCATAGTTAATTCTGAACCTGAGAGAAGCATCTTGACATTATCCCATACTGCCTTTGCTTCGGTGTTGTGATTGATCAGCTTGTAGATGTCTTTAGGAAGACCTTGAAGAACAATGTTAGAAGCCCTGATATCAGCATCGAATCTCTTTTTCTCCTTATCATCAAGTTCATCATACATCTTTGGTCTGTCCATTCCGTAAATCAGAGTTCCATCTTCAGCAGTATCAAGTACATCTCTAGTCATCTCAACTCGATACGGTCCTCCATCAATGGATTTGAGAATGTTGACACCATTTTCCTTTCTAAGGCAGTACAATCTGATTCGTTGAGCCCAAGAATCGTAGTCAGTTCTGTCAAGCATGGGTGGACGAGTGTCTGATCCAGCAGCTTGAACATCCTCTGCAACAGTGGATATGATAGTAGGAACGTTGGTAGACATGTTAACAGATTATACGGGATTTTATAGCTCTATGATTAAACCGGGAAATAGATTCTTTCACGGGATTTTACTAAATCAAGAGAAAACCGTAAACAATCACCCAAGTCGCTAGAAGATAATGCACCAAGTCGCTAACACCTAATTTGCTACACCACCAAGTCGCTAAAGTCCCAAGTCGCTAGACAAATGCAAGTCGCTAAGTAGTAACTCGCTAAGCCTCAAGTCGCTAGCAAAATTTTGGCAGCAATTCGCTACTCAAGTCGCTAAAGATTCAAGTCGCTAAAGAGCAACTCGCTAAAGACCAAGTCGCTACCCGTAGTGGAGAGTCCACTACTTGTACTGTTAATCGCTAGGTCTAAGTCGCTAGCTCCAAAACTGTAACTCGCTACAAAATTGTGAAGCAAGTCGCTACGAAGAAAGAGATCCGTATATCAAGTCGCTAGCAAGAAAAACCACATAAACATCACTTTTCAATCCAAAAACAACCCAACCAAGATGATTCAAGCTTACCAAATGAAAACCTAAACACTTGTGATGATTCTAAACATAAAAGTACTAACAAAATCCAAGCTTTAACACAAGAAATCAACCAAATGATGCACAAACCACTAAACTTTTTCAAACTCAAAAACCACCTAAAAACCACTAGAAATCCAAAGATGTGCAAAATATGATCTAACCATGGCTCTTGATACCAATTGTAAGATATTGGTTTTCACATACACATCATAACACAATCAAACATAGGCGTATAGAAGATGAGTTTTAGAGAGAGAAAGTTAGAGGTTTAGGGAACTTTAGTGAGAGAAAGAAAATCTTATTATGAGCTCCAACTCTCTACCTTGGAAGGTAGAGAGTATTTATAGTCTTACAATAAAACGCCACACAACGGGCTGTGGATCGGCATACAGTGGGTAAAGACCCGTCCGTCCTCCACGGTGTTACTTAACTAAATACTACTTGACTTAAAAGAACTACGACTACGAGCTTTCTAACGATTACATATACTTGAGGTGACCGACTCTTTAATACCTGGAATTTCTAATTCCTAACAATCCCTAAAACTTTCACCACCAAAGCTTCCGAGGCTATTACATTGAAGAAAGAAATTGAACCATCTGAAAGTGAGACTTTGGCAGCTTCCCCCCAAACCGAAAATCCTTTAGATGAGCAGATTCGAAGCACTATTTCAAGCTTGCCTTAGCTAGGTGCACAGAGAAGCACACCATTAACATAAATCCCGCTGCTCCTTATAAGAACGATAGTCGAGATACTTCGTTTGGGGTTATATCATCAACAAGAAGAACATCAACGTATCATCCCACATTTGAATACCTCATCTCAAATTCCTTTTCCACTGAAGTCTGAAGCAATCCATTCCGAAAGGTGTCAAGAGAACACTTCCCCCAAGTAGATGAATTGATGCAGTCAGTCTCTTAGACTAGAGCTCACGAACCCGAATACACATACCCGAAGACAAAGAAACTTATACCATCGAGTAGCAGATTAAGTCCAATAGCCAAAGAATAACCCCGATGTATACTTTTCTCTCCCCCTGAAGAAAGTGTATGAAGCTCAAGAACCCGAAGTACCCGAATGCCCAAAGAGAGAATAACCGATAACATTGAAGAAGTAGGCCGAATCACTGATTATCTCTGCGGAGGACTATCTCTGCGGATTTCAACTCCGGAATAAGTGATTATATCTCTGAATCACTGATTAAGCCCTCAAGTGAAGCAGCTGAGCATCCCCAATGTACACAATCTCTCTCCCCTGATGATTGTGATAACATCAAAATCATCACACACTTGTGTACCTCTTTTATCTTCAGAAACTTTCTATTACATCACTTCCCCCACGTAGTTGGAATAATAACACTAAAAGCCTTGATGAGTAAAACCTTGAGATTCTCTGCGGTCATGACATTTGTCTTCCCGGGATATCTTCAATCACTTAGAAGAGTTAAGTTCATCAAGTTTACTCGCCATGAGTCAAACCTTGAATTTCTCTGCGGTAATAACATTTATCTTCCCGGGATATCTTCAATCACTTAGAAGAATTAAGTTCATCAAGTTTACTCGCTTTGTGTTTAGATGTGTGTCTCCTTCCCCCTTGCTGGTTTTGATACTTCAGAATCAGCAACATATTGTAAGCCCGTATACTAGAAATCTTGTTGAGAAGATCATAATTAGCTCAGATGTATCTGTGAGAATCAACTTGCTGAAGAAACAGAATGAGCAAGTCTAATTGGGGATTAAATCTGGCTTTTCACTCTCCCCCAATTAGTGCTCTCCCCTAAACCGACAATCTTTTAATAAATGCCCAGAATAAGAAGAAGTCTTTAGATCGTTAAATGCAACTCCTCTTTAGTCTTCTAACATGTAGCAAAAAATGTAGAACCGACTGTAGACTCGACCTTCTTCAAGATTGTCCAATTTGGGGATTAGATAGTTAACATCTTCATCTCACCAAATGCGTTCCAATTAACTTATTTGTAGCAAATATCCTTAACTAAAATCCCTCCCAATCAAACAAGAACAGAAAGATGTTCATCAAAGAAATCAGCCCAGCAACTAGAAGCACTTTGTCGTTAAACTCATCAGCCCGAGAGAAGATGTCAACCAACGGCTTCTTAGAAGAAACTCCATGTAAAGATGACTCGATAAGAAGAAGCTCGGTTCTTACATGAGTTAGGAGCCGTATGACCATTTATACACCGAAGTCAATCAACATGCTGTAAATTCAAACTTCTTCTCCCCCTCAAGAATTGCATACGGAGTTGCCATTCTTGATTGAATAAGTGAATATCTTCAACAAATGTAGTCTATTCACACTTCTCCCCCATAAAATTAGCACATAATGTCGCCATCGTCATTATAGTTGAGCAAGTGGAATAAGAAAACACTCAACAGTAGCCCGGTTCACTTGATGACTGAAGTGCATGGAAAAAGCATGAAGCATGTTGATGAGAATGGTCATAATAAGAAGATTTATCTTCTTCAGAAGATAAAGCGCACTGAAGCGTACATTTTTCTTTTCTTTAGAGAACGAGGCATGAACTGTAGTGTTCATACGTCATAAGAAGATTTCTCTTCTTTTTAAGATAAAGCGCACTGAGACGTACACATTTCTTTTCTTTAGAGTACGAGGCATGAACTGTTGTGTTCATACGTCATAATCTCTCTCTTTTCAACTCTCTTGGTAAAACATGTAATCAACCCATTATCATTCTGTAGGCTCTTTGTAGTGACAGCTGATGGAGATACCCCAATATGATGAATTTGACCCTGAAGTAAATTAACCCGAACTCGTGACTTATACTTGCACATATGTAACAAAGAGCGGTGCAGATTTCCATTAGCATCTCTAAGTACTCTCTAAGTACTCTATACTCTTCATCCAACCAACCATCAAGTAATAGACGTACTTTACCTCTTGAAAATCCACAATTGAATGTGACACTGAGCACTACAACGTAACTCCTTAAAGTGATAGTTATTTTCAGATGATAAGATACCAATTCCCCCAAGTGGAAAAAAGAAAGAGAAAAGATCACCCAACAATAACTAGATTTCCAAGTCTTCGTTTTTGATAATAAGCTCGAACAAGGATCATGAAGAATCTTCATCCATCCATCCCCGATACCTTCAGATACTAAGTACACTCGCCCGTGATAATTCACTTCAACCTCAAATAAATAATACTGAATTAACGTCGTTGTCACATCTTCTGAACTGCTCAAATCTAGCCTTCTTTGACATTTAAATGAACTTTGATAATGGTTTCATCCCGACCAAGGTTAAAAGCACATAACCCCGTAAAACCTTGTAATAACCAAACTGCTATGACGAATATCCAAACACACATCCAATTTATGAAGTACACCCTTTTATCCCTTCTTCGAAACAGAACCCATAACACCAGCATCAGAAGACCCCGAAATACGCTTTCCTTTCTCCAAGATGGTTCCATCAAAACGGGATTTTACAATTCTATGGTTTAAACCGAGAAATAGGTTCTTTCGCGGGATTTTACAAAACCAAGAATAAACCGTAAGATAGATCCGGAAATGCACTTTACTTTAACCAGGATGTTTTCATTGTTACGGGATTTTACAAGTCTATGATTTAAACCGAGAAATAGTTTCTTTCGCGGGATTTTACAAAATCAAGACAAAACCGTAAACAATGTCAGCTTGAATGTATTATAACAATTTTGGTTTCGGTGAATATCTGTTTTAGGGAACATGCGGTGGTTCATCAACGGTTCATTATCCAACATCAACATTAACATCAACCATGAAACACTTTGGTAAACACATCGTTCACGCATTCTGTAGGCAAATGTTGTGACAACAAGGTGAAGTAAACCCGATATGCCAAAATTGATCATGAAGTAAAATTCCCCATATTTGTTACTTAAACTTGTACTAATCCTCATGAAAAAGAAATGGTGTACCCAATGTACAAAACCTCTTGACATATCCTCAAGTGCGTGAGACACCGAAGTGATAGTTACGTTGTGGGTTAAGCGAGAAAGAATCACAACCGTAACTAAATATCCAAGTCTTTATCACACTCTATAAATGCCCAAACAAGTCATCTTCGCAGAAGGGTAGAAAGAAAGAAGACGAAATAAGTAAACACACCCGGAAATCCTTACTTCAAATTCAAACAAGAAATATCGTTCAAACAACCCCGTAGTCAACATTTTCCAATACACCCTTCAAGCCGTGACATAATATTTTTCGTGAAAATGTATATACCAAAGTATCAAACCACATTACCCAACAAAACTCATCATCACACCAATCTCATTGAGAAGCCCATCCGACCCAATCGTAAGTATGGCCCAAATTTGGTTATTTGAGTAATCGAGGCACGTTCAATGAAAATTAATCCAAGCAACCAAATTAACGCCCATGATACACCAAGTTCAAACTTCCCACATTTAATACAAGCCCGATCCAAAGAACTCTTAACTATCAAATATGAGACTTTGGTATAAATTCATAATGATACAATGGAACCGATTCTCAATAATACCAAATCTAATAATCCATCCGATACCAAATCATCATCCCTCATACAAGTACTAACAACAATAAACTAAGGTAATCATCACACAAATATTATGTGGAGCATATTACAACCCGTGAATATCCAATAAACACACGGCCCAGTTCGGATGCAATCACAACACAAGGCCCAATCCAGTATATGCACGAAAGCCCATAAGAAGTATAATACCCGATCCATAAACAATTCAATATCACCGGTTATAAGTATTAGGATACCCTAATATTTCTCACAATTGACCTAAACCTAACACATACTCTCAAACAGTCCGCCCCCCTTTTTTCTATCTCTTCCAAAACAGTCGACACACAGAAAAAATGATATCACAAGTTCATATATCAATCCAACTTAATGCACAATCAAAACAAATGTGTCTCTCCGTTTTGATAAACATCAAGACCTCACCACAGGGATGGTACGAGGCACATGACGAGGCCACATGGATGGCTAGAGAACAAGGTCCATGATTCGGATCGGCTTCAGATTATCGGGTAGGTATTATGATGTTAAATAATCGAACTAAAGTAAAGAAATAGCACTTTTGTTATTATCTTTAGCTTTTCTGATTCGAACATGAATTGAGGCTAGGTCTCAAACATATAGATCGATGATGTAAATTTTTTTTCATTCGTTATAATGACCTTCAAAGTCATGATATTTCTTTGATTAGAACGAATGAGAAAAGGCTGAGATCTTTTGCATTTAAGTTCATTTTATTTGATTGTCGAGTCTTGGTATTGATGAAAAAGATATTGAAGTAGTAAGTGGAGGATGATATTTGTTGTAGAAGTTGTGATTTAGGATTTGTTAGATTCGGATATGTTAAGTTGTTTCATGGACCGGTGATGTTGGTTGAAACTGAGGTCGATGATGTATGGGTTTATGGTGGCGTGGTCATGGTCTTTTGTTGTCATTTCTTCATCTAAATTTTCTATCAAGTCGCTACAGTCAGGTCTTGAGTCAAGCTGCTACCACTCAAGCTTTTCAAGTCGCTACCATTTTGAGTCATAAGTCGCTAGATAAGTAGAGTCAAGTCGCTACAGCATAAGTTGTGTCAAGTTGCTAGGTCTTCAAAACACAAGTCGCTAGCCTTTCAGTTTGACTCAAAAGTCAAACCGTCACCAAGTTGCTACCATTGTCAACTTGCTACTTGTTAAATAACAAGTAGCTACCATTAAAAAAGGGCACAAGTCGCTAGGAAGAAAACAATGACAAAAAACTCGCTAGCAGGTTATTTGACATTTTCCGATGAGATATTTCGACCAGAAAAATGTTCAGCTTCAATAAACCCAGAAAAAGGTGCATAAAAATGTCCCATTTTACCCGTTTTGACCAAAAAAATCAGATGACCACTTATCTTCACTTTGGTACAAAGCAACTAAAATGATAGAAACAAAACTGCTCATTGGACAAAACAGATTATTTGACTATGACACAAATAAAAGATACCACACAAAACTGTTAAAAGATAAACCTTTTACCCAGAAGAAAACTTGTTTAAAACTGTTAAATAATCAATATATTATTCGACCAAAAATTGATGAAAAACAGTTTTATTAGAACACTATTTGAGCCAACATAGATCAATAAAACACAAAAACCATGGTATGAAACCACACAAATCAACACAACACAAGAACCTTGGCTCTGGTACCAATTGTAGGATCGATATATTTATTGTGTTGATGATTCGGGTGGTCTTGGATGATCAAAATACATGTTAGCCATATTTTAGAGGGAGAAAGTAGAGAGGGTGTTCTTGGTAAAGACTTGGTTCACAAAATATGGAAGGTTAGATTACAAGAAGCCACACCCCTTCCATGGATGGAATGGGTATTTATACTTACAAACATAAAGACCTCCTATCGGCCTGTGGATCAGGTATACAGTGGGTAAAGACCCGTCCTTCCTCCGATGTTGCTCTAAACTAAACTACGCTACAGACTAACTAATAAACTGCTAAATAACGTAACTAACGATATGTCTACGAGCTAACTTATGCTAGATAATATTTGGGGTGACCGATACTTTACTTATGGAATTTCCAATTCCTAACAGTTTACCCATTTAATTTATACCCAAAATCTGAGATATTTAATAAATAGGTCGGATGGATCAACTTGAACACGCCTCGAAATCTATTTAAACTCATTCTCGGATCTGATTTTGTGTCATGTCATAAATTATCAACCCTGCTTGAAGTTAAACAACTCAGATTGACACGTTACCAAAGACTTGTCAAGCGAAAAATAAGTACGGTGAAAAGACGAATATTACAAATAATTACCCGCCAAAATAAAGAAGTATGGGGCCCACAAGTAGATTAGAAGTAGCTAGCCTGCTATTCAAACAGTTTGCTTCCATTTGTGGGCATCTCGTGAGTGACCACACCGGCCTTCTTTCATTGACAAATCACAAATGCAAGTCATATCTCAATAGTATTATTATTTTATATAAGCTTCAACCGGCCATTATCATTTTGTTAGGTATGCTTGTGCTATTTCAGCTTTTCTTACACATTGATTGATGTTGATATTATCATAAAAGTAAAATAAACTCGCAATAAAGCCGGGTGTAATGGTCACCTTCACTTTATCAAGACCTCAACGTTTTTAGTTTTCATCACATCATCTAACACATTAGAAAACCACATAATCAAACACATGAAAATACATCACTTTTATACAATCATATTGTTGGAAAAATGTTTTGCAAAATGATTTTTGTAATTTTTTGACACTATTTAATATATGTAGATGTTATATATATTTATATTTCTTGGTAGTTTTGCGTTCTCATTGACGAGAGCTTCGTAACGAGCTAAAATGTGTCAGCATGTTTATAAGGAAATCTTGGTATTGACTATCAAAATATTTTAGTTGGTTTTACTTCAACACCTACGTACGCGCGCGAGAGGGTGCAGATTCTGAGCCAAAATGAGGAGCGCGATTCCAGAAATTTGTTTGCTGGGTCGCGTGTTCTGTGGATCCCACTATCCACATATTTTTATTTTTTTCCTATTTTTTTCTATATCAGTTTTGCTATTTTCAAAGATTTGCTGGAAATTTAACGATTCGCTTTAAAGATCTCTTACTATTCGACATACTTATAACTAGTACTAAACTTCAATTCAATAGAGATTACACCAATATTTTTGATTTTTATGTGATAAGATGAAAAATTCAAACAAAAGCAAGAAACCCTAATTTCACACAAATTGGGGGATTCCTCAAATCTTAATGAAAAACAAATCAGATCACATCATTGTGTGCGCAATGATAAGACAATTTGATTGATGTTTTCATAATTGAAATTGATAACGATTTGAGTAGGTAATTTGAGAGAAAACCATGATATTAGTGATGGAAGATGATGGCGGGAAAAACGGTTATGGGAGAGAAAAAGGAGAGAAAACTATCCGGAAAAATTATGACTCGAGTTAAGAGGAAGAGTGATTTAGGGTGTGTGAATGATGAGGCTGTGTTAAAAAGGAAAAGTTGATGTAGATAACGTGACAACTCTTTGACCAGCCGTAATGGCATGGTCATGCACTCGGTCACTCATTACACCCACTCGGTCCTGGTCGTGGTCATGTCCAAAAACTGCATAACTCGTTCATATACTCGATCGAGTCGTCCCTTTTATTATGTGTGAGTGTGTGTTTGTTAATTTGCTTTTGTGAGGTATATTTGTGTTTTAGTGATAACCGTGATCGTCCCGTATTACACTAACTTTGTCATAAAGAAGATTGTGCTGAGTTGGCGTTGATATTCGTCATCGGAGGCCTAGTCTATACTACATATAATATAAAAACAGTCAAAGGTGAATTGTTGAATTGTTGGAAAGTTGAAATTGGTCAATGGAGAGAGAAATGCATAATGTAATTAATACTCATATTAAAATACCCCATTACTTAAAAGTACAATAATTTATTCACATTATACAACTAATTAAAAAACATCTATCAAAATAAAAACAACAATTAAAACACTCCTTACTAAAAAGTACAATAAAATTTTCGTAACGTACAATTTAAAGAAGCTATAACATAATCCAAAATATAAAATAATTAAACACACTAATTAATGTTATTTTTAAAACACCCTAAAATGAAAAGTACATGTTATTATACACATTATACAAATTAATAAAACACACAAAACTCATACAAGCTAACAAGTTGATGGTACATATAGTTTTGAAAACCGGACCAGACCAACGTGTTCAACCGGGAACCGGTGTCGCCACCGGTTCGGCTAACCAATTAAAGCCATTCGAAAACGAACCAGAGAGGACTCGTTGAAACCGATACAAACTGATGAATCAGATCTCATCGAGATCTATTTCTTTGGTTAATCGTCACAGGGTACCCGCTGCCGAAACGCGCGGGTACCCTGCTATTACTATATATAAATGAAAAACCAAAAAGTAGAAAGTGAAGAGTTGAAACTAAAAGCGGAAATGTCGAAGACATATATTTCAAAAGGAAACTATTAATACACATCAAAAACAAGTTGACCCGGGACTCTTCAAACCCGGTGGGTTGACCCAGTTTAATTTGACTTGTTTTCGACACAACCTATTGGGTTGACTCGGTTTAAATCGACCTGTTTTTTTACCAGAACGGTTGAACCACCCGGGTCGAACTGGGTTTCATATTTGACAAAATTATATGAGAAATGACGAAGTAGTTTTGGAACCCGTGACAAATTTGGAGAAATGAGAGACAAAGTAATTGTAGTTTTTTGTTGTTATTTTGCTTTGACACATGTACTTTGTCATTTGTATAATGTTATTGGGTTTTTCTAACTTGTGCCCTAAGGGCACAAGTTAAGCATACTAAAAGTACAACAAAAGAACACTAGGACCCACATAAAAGTACACATGTCTGTACTTTTATGTGAATCCTTGTGTACTTTTTGGTGGATTCCAATGTACTTTTGATGTGCTTAACTTGTGCCCTAGGGCACACGTTAGAAAAACCCATCTTTAGCGATAATTATTTGTACCATAAACAAATAGCTTTGAAAAATGCTTAAATATCTATGCAAATTGATAGTACAAGATAATCTTATTATGGTGATATCAAATTGATAAGGTTACAAGTTTAAAAGTCACACAACAAATGATAAACGCTACACATGTAAAAAAAATAAAAATAAATAAAAATAAAGTTATCACTGTCTAAATTACCGACAAAACAAGAAAAGGCGGTCACACACATTAGCTTTTTGTAATGCTTGAATCTATTATTACTAACATCTCAATAACTTAAAACGATCATGTTAGAAAATATACTCCCACACTTATATCGACTCCACATAATATTTTTAAAAACCGCATATTTCTGCTGTTATGCCACCACGCATCTAGATTATAGTTATTCGAAAATGATTCTCTAAAGCTACAAATACAGTTTGTTGAAAGAAACTTATGGGTCGTCAGAATTTTGCAGAAAACTAGACACCGCTGTCGCTAGGCGCGGGTACTTGTCTAGTCCTTGTAAAAAGTAAAAGGTTAAAAATTGTTATGTTGAATTTTTAAAGTATATATATAAAAAGAACAAAATGGGTGATGATATGATAATCTCAACCTCCATGTTTGCGTAACCACCACTGCACCCACCCACCGTCCCTTCAATTATTTCTCCCCTAACCCATCAATCAATCCATACCCCATTATCAGTTTATTTTTTTTCTCTCTACAAACCATCATATATGATAACAGCCAAAGTGTTAAGTGAAGTGTTGGCATGTGAGGTACATGTGTGCATTTTTTAAACACACACATGAGGTGCACGTGAGTTTTCCACACAACTCACATAACTACCTTTGGCGCCCATTTTTCCCTTTAAAAGTAGTTGTCATCTGTTCATTTTGTTTTAGCTTATCAGATTTATAACTTTCCTTTCTCTCTCAATCTCACTGTAACAAACCATCAGCAGTTAGTTGTTGTAACTGTTTTTCCCACCATTAATAACAAACAAGCAATCCGATTCCCATTCAATCCATTGAGTATCCATACTTGTATGTTGCCTCTTAACAATTCTTAATTGAGTTCTAAGAGTGTTCTATCAATTGGTATCAGAGCACTTTCCTGGCTCTATATCATCATATTACCCAGTTTCCGATCAAAATTCCGGTGAAGATTTCTAATTTTCTGATCAAGAAATTAAAATCAAGAATACTACACTGGTACATTGATTAAGAGTGTACTATCCGTTCAGAAACACGACTACTTGTCAAGTATTCATCGCGATCACAAGAGCAGCGCATAAGTGCTTAAATCCTCTGCTTTTGAATGAATGATCAGTTTTGTTTGACTTGAAGGTAGCCAAAAAAGGGTTAAAATTGTTAGTTAGCATTCAATTGAAGGGTAGGGAATGGTAACTGATAACAAACTCATTCAACATTAAAAAAAAATAGTACACGTGGCATACAAGTTCATAAATGGCACCATCCACAAGAAGTGTGAATACTGGAAGTGAAGGGATTGATCCAAATGTCAAGAATTATTTGGATAATGCACTTGATGAAATTAGACAATCTTTGGTTAATCTCACAAACACAATCACAGCTATGGGTACACAACCTAATCAGTTGGTGAATCCAGGCATAGGAAGACAAGAAAATCAGTATAGTAGGATGGCTAAACTGGAATTTCCAAAGTTTCAAGGTGATGATGTGAGGGGTTGGGTATTCAAATGTGATTAGTTCTTCCTCATTGACAACACTCCAGATAACGAGAAGGTAAAAATTGTATCTGTGCATTTAAGTGAGAAAGCTTTACTTTGGCATAGGTAATTTATACGTATTATTGGTGATAATATGGGGTGGGAAATGTATAAAACAGCCATTATTCAAAGACTTGGGTAAATTAATGATGATCCAATAGCTGCTCTTAAGAATTCAAAATATGAAAAGAATGCCAAAGACTATCAAGATCTGTTTGATACACTTTTGTGTAGAATAGACATAAGTTTAGAGCATGCTGTGAGTTTGTATTTGGGGGGTTTGCCACCTGAATTGGAAATGTCTGTGAGAATGTTCAGACCCATATCACTTGATGAGGCTTATAATTTGACAAATTTGCAAGAAGCAACTTTGGAGGTTATTAAGAGAAAGAATAGATCTGTGGGGAGTCAAAATGTGGGAAGATTTAGGTATAATAATCACATAGGAGGAAGTAATAAACCACCATTGTTGGCCTTGCCTGCTACCAACAACAAGTTTAACCCAAACACTTCAGTTAGAAACCCAATGAGAAAACAATTGACTCAATAAGAGTATGAGGAGAAGAGGGCTAAGAACATGTGTTTCTACTGTGATAAGAAGTATGTGCCTGGTCATAAGTGTGAAGGGCAGTTGTTTTCTTTAGTTGTGTTGGGAGAAGAGGAAGAAGGTGATGAAGAATTTATGGATGCACCAGAACAGTTGGTAGATACAGTTCAGGATTTAGCACCTCATATATCCTTGATTGATTTTACTGGTGTAAGTTCTTATAGAACTTTAAGGATAGTTGGAATTGTAGCTAACAAGTTTAAGCTGCACATTTTGGTGGATTCAGGATCTACTCACAATTTTCTAGACATTAATGTGGCAAAAAGAATGGGTTGTAAGATTGAACAAACCAAACCTTTACCAGTATCTGTGGCTGGAGGAAGGAAACTCATGCGTGTTAGTGCATGTAAGAATTTTGTTTGGAAGACCAAAGGAGAAACTTTTGTGAGTGATGTCATGCTCTTACCCTTGGGAGGATGTGAAATGGTTCTTGGCATTCAATGGCTGGAAACTTTGGGCACCATCAGTGTAATTTTAGAGAATTAAAGATGGAGTTTGTATACAATGAGAAGAAGGTGTTGCTTAGAGGAACTACCAAACAGTGCAATGGGTTAAAGGTAGGAAACAAGTGCAGGCTATGGAGAATAAAACACCAGTTGAGGTAATGATGATGAGTATCTATCCAAACAATGGATTAGACTTGTGGTCTATTGAGAAGACAGAATCAAAACAGGTTGTACCAGAATTACAAACATTGCTTGATTATTTCCCTGATGTGTTTGAAGTACCTAAGACATTACCCCCATACAGAAGTCATGATAACAAAATTCCCTTGGTGAATGGAACTGCTCCGGTTAATATTAGGACCTACAAGCATCCTCCTGCACAGAAAGATGCCATTGAGACAATGGTTAAAGAGTTACTAGAAGCTGGAGTGATCAAACACAGTCAAAGTCCATTTGCTTCACCTGTGGTTATGGTTAAGAAGAAGGACAATACTTGGAGAATGTGTGTAGACTATAGACAACTCAACAAGAACACTATCAAAGATAAGTTTCCTATTCCCTATTATTAAAGAATTGATAGATGAATTGCATGGGTCAACTGTGTTCTCTAAACTGGACTTGAGGTTTGGTTATCACCAAATCAGAATGTATGAGGATGATGTGGCAAAGACAGCTTTCAAAACTCATGAGGGACATTATGAGTTTTTGGTCATGCCATTTGGCCTTACTAATGCTCCTTCAACCTTCCAAGCTCTAATGAATGAAGTTTTCAAACCATTTTTTAGGAAGTTCACATTGGTATTTTTTGATGACATACTGGTTTACAGTAAGAGCATGGAAGAGCATATCCAACACTTAACTCAAATCTTACAAACTATTAGAAAGCACAACCTATTTGCTAAGATGAGTAAGTGTGTATTTGGTACAAGTCAAGTGGAGTACTTAGGCCATGTCATTTCAGCTCAAGGAGTAGCTACTGATACCACCAAGATACAAGCCATGGCAGATTGGCCACAACCAAAGAACATCAAACAGTTAAGAGGATTCTTGGGATTAACTGGCTATTACAGAAAGTTCATCAGGAATTATGCTATTTTGAGTAAACCTTTAACTCAGCTATTAAAGTAGAATGGGTACAAATGGAATGAAGAGGCTCAAAAGGCATTTGATACACTTAAATAGGCCATGATTCAAGCACCAGTTTTGGGATTGCCAGATTTCACTAAGCCTTTTGTAGTGGAAACAGATGCTTCAGGAATAGGCATTGGTGCTGTGCTAATGCAACAAGGTCATCCCATAGTCTATCATAGTAAAGCCCTCTCACCCAAACATCAAACTATGTCCACTTATGACCAATAATTTTTGGCAGTTTTGTTGGCTTTGGAAAAATGGAGAGGATATCTCTTGGACAGGCACTTTGTGATCAAAACTGATCATTTGAGTTTGAAATATCTACTTGACCAAAGAATTACTACTCCTACACAGATGAAATGGCTTCCTAAGTTGATGGGCTTTGATTATGAGGTGGTATACAAGAAGGGAACTGAGAATATAGCTGCTGATGCACTGTCTAGAGTAGAAGGAAGTGCAGAATTGTTGACAATTACTGTCTCATCGATTACTACTAATTTGTATGAAAAGATTAAGCAAATTTGGGAAGCAGATGAGCAGATTCAACAAGTTATTGCCAACTTGAAACAAGGTAAGCCTGCTAAGAAACACCATACTTGGATGAATGACCAATTGCTTAGAAAAAATAAGTTGGTGGTTGGTAACAATAAGGAACTCAGAGTTGAGTTAATCAAACACATTCACGAAGGTGTGATTGGGGGTCATTCAGGAGTACAATCAACTGTGCAGAAATTGGCTTCTTTGTTTTATTGGAAGGGAATGAGGAGAGAAACCAGACAATTGATTAAGGAATGTTTGGTATGTCAGAGAAATAAACCAGATTTAGCAAGTTACCCTGGATTGCTACAACCATTACCTATACCACAAGGGGTGTGGAAAAGTATTTCTATGGACTTCATTGAAGCTCTTCCAAAATCACAAGGAAAAGACACTATATTGGTGGTGGTGGATAGATTGAGCAAATATGCCCATTTCATTCCTTTATCTCATCCATTCACAGCAACATAAGTAGCTCAGTCTTTCTTGGATACTGTTTATAAACTTCATGGACTTCCTGAAAGTATTATGTTTGACAGAGACAAGATATTCATGAGTAGATTTTGGAAGGAGCTCTTCAAACTTATACAAGTGAAATTGTTGATGTCCACTTCTTACCACCCACAAACTGATGGTCAAACAGAGGTGGTCAACAGATGTTTGGAAGGGTATTTGAGGTGTATGGTAGGAGAACAACCCAAAGAATGGTCAAAATGGCTCAGTTTGGCAGAATTGTGTTACAACACAAACTATCATTCTTCCATCAACACTACTCCATTTGAAATACTTTATGGGCAACCACCACCTATACATGTTCCTTACTTAGGTGGTGAGAGTAGGGTGGAAGCTGTTGATAGGTCTTTAAAAGCTAGAGAAGAAGATGTTAAGGTACTAAAGTTCCACCTCCAAAGGTCACAACATAGAATGACGCAACAAGCAGATAAAAAGAGAACTGAAAGACATTTTAAGGTGGGTGATTTGGTCCTCTTAAAACTACAACCACATAGGCAAGTCACAATTCGAAAAGGCAAGCAGAACAAGTTCTCTCCCAAGTATTATGGTCCCTTTGAAGTGGTAGAAAAGATTGGTGCAGTAGCTTACATGTTGTCCTTACCTGAGCAATCATAGATTCATGATGTTTTCCATGTTTCACAAATCAAAGGGTACAGAGGTACCAAACCAGTGAACCAAACAGTTACTTTGCCACATTGTGACCAAAGTGGAGTGATGGTGATTCCACCTATTGCAGTCCTTGACAGAAAGATAGTGAAGAAGAACAATGTTGTGGCAGTATATGGGCTTATTCAATGGGCAAATGGTACTAAAGAAGATGCAACATGGGAGTTGTTGGAAGATATTTTGAATAGATTTCAAACCTTTGATCTTAGTTCTTGAGGACAAGAACAATTTAAGGGGAAGGGATTGATAGCAGCCAAAGTGTTAAGTGAAGTGTTGGCACGTGAGGTGCATGTGTGCGTTTTTTAAACACACACATGAGGTGCACGTGAGTTTTCCACACAACTCACATAACCACCTTTGGCGCCCATTTTTTCCTTTAAAAGTAGTTGTCATCTTTTCATTTTGTTTTAGCTTATCAGATTTATAACTTTCCTTTCTATCTCAATCTCACTGTAACAAACCATTAGCAGTTAGTTGTTGTAACTGTTTTTCCCACCATTAATAACAAACAAGCAATCCGATTCTCATTCAATCCATTGAGTATCCATACTTGTATGTTGCCTCTTAACAATTCTTAATTGAGTTCTAAGAGTGTTCTATCAATATATTCACACACATTTGTTTCAAATCATATAGTATTCTTTATAAGGTACATAAATTATTGCCATCATATATTTGTTGCCATCATATATTTTTTTAGGATCTAACCAGAGTTTGTTACCTCTAGGTAACAAGTTTACCTTTTTTTAGTAGTGTAGTCGTGTTTGATTGATTGATTGTCTGATTTATGCTCACTTATTTTATTGAATATTATATATAATGGATAAATACTGTATGTATGAATTACTTCTTGAAAAAGAAAACTTTTTTTTTTAATTTTTTATTTATTGCTCACTGATTTTGATCTTGTAATGATATTATTTTCTATTTTTTTATTATTATTATTATTTTTGGCTTATTTTGTGGTTTTTGCCTTTAAAAAATATGGTGTGTGATCTTGACTGTTACTTGTTAAGGTTGAAATTGTAGTTAGATTTAAGGATTATGTTTCTTGCAATTTTGTTTCCGTGGATTAGAAATAGTGTTAGTGATTGATGACTTTGGGGGTGTTTATGTTTGTTTTGGCTTATATAGCGGGCGTATGGCTTATGTTTCATAAGCTCAGTTTTTGTGGCTTATTTTGCAACTTTTAAACTTGTATAAAGCCGAAAATGTTTCAAAATATGTAACATATTGGATTTCACATACACATCAAACCACACACATACTTGGGCGTACAAGAGATGAGTTTTAGAGAGAGAAAGCTAGAGGTTTGAGAACTTTAGTGAGAGAAAGAAATATCTTATTATGAGCTCCAACTCTCTACCTTGGGAGGTAGAGAGTATTTATAGTACTTACATAAAACGCCACCGACGGCGTGGATCAGGCATACAATGGGTAAAGACCCATCCGTCCTCCACGGTGTTACAAAACTAAATACTACTTAACACTAAATAACTATGACTACGAGCTTTCTAACGATTACATATACTTGAGGTGACCGACACTTTAACTACTGATTTTCCAAATCCTAACAATCTCCCCCTAAGGGAGGTCACCTCAAACATACATTAAATTTCATAGAAAACAAACAGATATTACATTGAGATTGTTCTTGGATTCTTGTTCAGTAGCTCGTAGTCTTTGATTCTTCATTTTTGCATGTTTTGGATAATCCGACTGGAGGTCTTTAATGATCCACGTGATAATCGAGTTTTGAGCCAGCTTTGAGATCATCACAACATTACATCTCGACTCATCCATTGTGGTGTTGGTATTATGTGATGTTGTGATTTTTGGACCGACATGCTCACATTCTGGATTATGATTTATTCTTATCAGAGTAGCGGAAGCTTTCGTTGATTCATGATATTGGCGCAGCGTAGCGAAGCATGGAGTGAAAAATATCAGAGTCATTGATGCACTAATCATGATTTCTTTAGATATAAATGTGTGTGTGAGCATGCGCTATGGATCGACCGCTCCATTGATCAGCTTGCAAACGTCGGGTGTACCTGATAAAACAGTTAGCAATAAAGCGACGAAAGTGTCTTTGATCACTTCGAAGAATTGAGGTATAATTTACGACCCACGGTTTTTCTCCGTTGATCGCATAAGCACGCTGTGATCGGTATAATTCCAAAGAATTTCCTTGACAGGGTTTCTCGCAGAATGCTCTAGCTCGTTCTCAAACCGAACGCTCAAAGAAGACAACACGGAGTGAGTGAACCAAAACGAGATTCACGATTGATGAAAGAGATTTGAAAAACAATCGTATTGCTCAATGAAATTGTTTTAATACAAACGAAGGTTTTAATGAAAATCAATTATCAATCATAAACACCATTTATTTTGAGAAATAAGTACACAGCGATGTACTAAAGGAAAGAGTTTTTAAGCACAACGACGGTTTTCAAAGGTATCCGCAATCCATAACCCGAACCAGATTAATTCAAAAGATTGAATCTCCCCATTGTTTCTGTCCAGTTGTCACATGGTTGATCTATTGGATAGATATCACATGCCACCTACCAGGAGCTTGTTTGATGTTGGCTCCAGAAGGCTTTCCATCTTCATCGTGAATATGAATGCATATCACTTAGATGTTCGGGCAATACCACAAGGATAATGCGTAGGACTCATAAGATATAATCTCTCTTTCCACATTGTGTGAAACAGAGAGTCTTCATTGAAAGTGTCCTAATGAGATTTATGGATGATCTCGTGGCTCTAGACTCAATTGTGCATATTTGGTTCCTATGCCGGAGACTAGGGAGAGGGTCTCCTTCTTCAATATCAACAATCTCTAAGAGAAAGTCGATAGATTATGTCGGTTCCCCGTGAGAATGAAACAAGCCCTTTTAAGAGGAACTTGAATGGTTTGGAAAGTTGAAGTGCAGTGCGTCACTGGGTCCATGACGACTTGTCTTCAATACCGATGTTACCTTGGTAACCACCAGTAGTATATGAATTGAACTCGGTTTCTGCCCTAAGGTTGAATAATGGAGGGCTATTTCTTTTCACCCTTTTTCACATTCAATTCTTTTTCATACTTCAACCCCTTTAGTGCTTACCGAGACTTCATTACTAGAACCTTGTTAGGTTTATTCCAGTACTAGCTCAGTCTCAGTCCGCACTCTTCCCATATCTCACTTTTCTCCTTTTTTCATCATACCTAAGGACTTCTACACTATCTAGTGGATTGTCCCTGGGTAGATCCCTCCGGTTCTTGCGGATCATGGGATCTCAACCTAACCTTATCATCCTTATATCACCATACATAAAGTAAAGTTGGTCGGTCTTTTTGGTATCGTTCATCTGCGATAGGAACCAATTGAAAACCATTTGAAAAATCAATCAAGATACTTGTGATATAGACTCAAAGCATTTTGTATCTTAATTGTTTTATATTTTAGAAATGCTCCCCCTCAACATATGCATAAAAATTTAGAAATTGTTTTAGCACATGGAGGCAAGAGATCTTTGAAATCGTTAGATTAAGAGTGAAAGGTCCAATCTTTTGATTAACATTTTCTAAAATGATCATCACCACTTCCCAATCAATTTGAGTAGATAAATAATTTGGAGGAAGGATGAGGTTTTTCAAAAGTTTGCTCCCCCTCAATATGTGCCTCGAATTTTGAAAAGAATCTTGCACATATTAGAGGGAATCTGCACTTAGAGACAATTCAATCACGTTTCAATAATTTAAGGTTTAAAATAGTTGCTCCCCCTCAACATGTGCATGGAAAATTTGAAATCGTTTGTCACTTACGGGGAGGCAAACATGCTAAACACTTATGAAACCATTTATCTAATTATCAGTTTAAATCCAATTTAAATCACAAATTCTCCCCGATCACAATTATCAAATCATTTGAGATTTGTGATCTCTGTAGATTTAAATTGATTTTGAAGGCTTTTAAGGAGAATTATGACTTGATTTGCAAAAATGTTTTAACTGATAAGGATCTGATTTTGAGACTTTAAACTCCATTGATTGAACATGCATAAATATCTTTTGAAAACATAATAATAACCAAGGTCTGAAACCAATTGTGTAACATTTTGTAAACCATTTAGAGTAGACCTTACTCATTTAAGTGCAAATTGTTTAAAAAGAACACTTTTTGATTTGATTGAAAAATCATTCTCCCCCTCAATCAATGACGAAAGTCGTTGATTGATGAATTGAGGTTTTGACACTTGATAAGTTCTTTTGATTTTCAAAAATAGAGTTCGAAGTATTTTAAAAACAATTGAGTTTTCATAAGATTGCAAATATTTTTCAGAGGAATCATTAGAAGGAAAAACATTTGAAATTAAACATTTGTCTTGTTATTGACAAACATTTATTTTTAGAATCAGAGCATTAGGTTTGAAACATGAGATAAAGTATGGCTCTGTTCTTTCTTTGAAAAGCGGGTTACAGCCTGAAATAACAGTAAACCATTGTTTTACTTTCTCCCAATATATATATATATATAGAGTAGGGATCCAGTGAGAAGTAAATTAAAATAAGAAGTGGTGAGAAGTGACCAAAACCACGTATTTGAGATGCGACGACTTGCATTAGATGCATTTATATTCATATAGATGCAACATCTTGAGTTTCGAAAGTTAATTTGATGTATATATGGTGCAAATTGATTTTCATGATTTTGGCAAGTGCAGAGGAACAAAAAACAAGAGAAATCATGAAATGCATCTAATATACGATATGATCTGATTAAAAGCTATAAAACACACTATGATGCGTTATAATGCATCTAAGATTATAGGGATGCATCTAATTTAGGTCGGTGCATCTAGGATTTGCGGTTATAGTTCTTCTTATTCCTTCTTATTTTAAGTAATCTTCTTATTTGATCCTAACTCTATATATATATATATATATATATATATATATATATTTTAACATTCGAACAACATCTAAAGTCCCGTATCAATCTTTGAGTGACAGCACAAAGACCGTAGATATATATCGAATCAAGAAAGAAAAGACAAAAAGACAATATTTTTTGAGATTTTTCGAGATTTTCGATTTTATGGATTTTGAAAGTTTTATAATTTTCTATTTGGTTTTATAAGGTTTTATAATTTTGTATTTTGCTTTTTGGATAAATATATACAAAGATATAGATGAAGGAAAGACCTTACTCCTCGCCTTCCTCCTCGGGCGTTTGAGTGTTCTGGTTGAAGGCTTTTCGCCAAGTCGAGGAAGAATAAACTCAAAACGCTCTCTCGGAAGAGCTTTGGTGAAGATGTCTGCTAACCGGTATTCTGACTTCACAAAATAGAGTTCCACCACACCGTTTTCCACTTGCTCCCGATGAAATGATGTCTAATGTCGATGTGCTTTGCTCTTGAGTGTTGAACATTGTTGCATGAGAGAGCAATAGCACTTTTATTATCACAGAGGGATTTTGTTGAATTCAAAGCCATAGTCAGATAATTGTGATCTCATCCAAAGGATTTGAGCGCAACAAGATGACATGGCTATGTATTCAGCCTCTGTATAGGAAATAGAAGTACTCATTTGCTTCTTTGAAGACCAACTCACAAGCTTATCACCCAAAAACTGAGCACCTCTTGACGTACTTCGACGTGTATCTTGACATTCTGCATGATCAGCATCTGCATAGGCTGTTAGTGACATACCGGTGTCCTTCGGGTACCATAGTCCCATATTGATGGTTCCTTGGAGATACCGAAAGACCCGTTTAACCGCTTCAAGGTGCTTTTTAGTAGGCTTAGCCTGATATCTAGCACACATGCACACAAAGAACAAGATGTCTGGTCTGCTAGCTGTGAGGTACACCAGGGATCCAATCATGCTGCGATATTTCGTTTGATCTACCATGATCCCTGAGTGGTCCTCATCCAACTTAGTACGTTCAATCATGGGAGTGTCAACGATTTCACATGATTCAAATCCAAATTTCTTTAAAATCTCATTTGCATATTTAGATTGATTTATAAAAATGCCTTCGGGACTTTGTGAAATTTGTAATCCCAAGAAAAATGACATTTGTCCCATCATTGACATTTGAAATTTGGAACCCATTTCATTTGAAAAATGATCACATTCATTGGGGGTCAGTCGAGGCAAAGATAATATCATCAACATAAATTTGAACGTGAATTAAATGTTTGCCTAACTTCCGGGTGAACAATGTCGGATCAACTGCTCATTTGCTGAATCCAGAAGACAGAAGAAACTTTGATAGCGTGTCATACCATGCTCTAGGAGCTTGCTTTAAACCGTAAAGAGCCTTTTTCAAGAGATAGACATGAGTAGGATGCTCTGGATTCACAAAACCCTCTGGCTGGCTGACGTAAACCACCTCTTTCAAATCTCCATTAAGAAAGGCGGTTTTAACATCCATCTGATATACGACCATGTTTTTACTAGCCGCATTAGCCAAGAAGATTCTGATAGCTTCGATACGAGCTAATGAAGCAAATGATTCTTCAAAGTCAATACCCTCTTCTTGACGGTATCCTTTAGCGACTAACCTAGCCTTATTTTTCAACACATCACCATGCTCATCAAGCTTCACTTTGAAGATCCACTTTAGAGCAATGATCATAGCACAATCTGGAGCAGGTACTAATTCCCATACATCAAGTCGATCAAACTCATGAATTTCTTCTTGCATGGCATTGAACCAGCAGTCTTCATTCATGGCAGTTTTAATGTCTTTTGGTTCGACCTTAGAGAGTACGGAGTTGAAGAAGCACCATAAGGCATCGGTTGCAAGTTGTTTCCGTGTGGATACTGGGCGAGAGGGGTTTCCAATGATGTTGTCCAATGGGTGATCATGTGTCCATTTTCTAAGGTGTTCATGTGGTTGTTGTTGTGGAACTGAAGTAGCAGAGTCGATGTCTCGATGAAGAAGGTTCGATGATGATTCGGAGCAAAGATATTTTCAAATGGAGCATCTTCGAGAGTTGCAAAGGGATTAACTTCATTATTGATGCTGTGAAACACTTCCATGATGTACATTTGATGATTGATGATTTGTTGATGAGACAGAGTGATCGCAGCAGGTGCTTCTCGACTTAATGATATTGAGATGACGGGTTCACTTCATTCACAGTGGATAGGAGCACCGTTGATGGAATTGACATTTCATCATCATTAGGTTCATAGTGTTCATCAAACATTGGATCAAACAATTTCTTTAAATCATCTTCGAATGGAGGTACATATGGAGTTGCTGGAGAAGAGTTTGGTACAAGGGATGAACCAATGGGACTGTTTTTGAAGTGCGGGTCCTGAACTGGATTGTCCAGGAGCCATTTGACCGGTCACCATCAACGTAACGTGAATTGTTTCCATGATATTTCGGTTCTCTTGTTGTAGATTCGGTAACCCTTCTTGTTTGGTGCATAACCAACAAAAACTCCAATATCTGCCTTTGCTCTTAATTTGCCTAAGTCTTGACCGTCATTCGTTGGATAGCACAAAGCACCAAACACACGAAGGTAGGAGAGATCAGGCTTTCGTTTATGAACAAGTTCATATGGAGTTTTTCCATGAGAGGCGTGTATAAGGGAACGATTTTGGGTGTAGCAAGCAGTGGCAATGGCTTCAGCCCATAGAAACATTGGAACCTTCAAATAAATAAGCATTGTTCTTGCGGCTTCCACAAGAGTTCGATTTCGTCTTTCAACTACACCGTTCTGTTGAGGAGTTCGTGGAACACTTCTTTGATGACTGATTCCAACACTTTCATAAAACTGAATTAAGTCTTTGTTGACAAACTCATGCCATTGTTCTGCTTCGAACAATTCGACCGTATTGTTGAGTCGAACCTGAAGCTGTTTGATTAGTTTGATGATGACATCTGGATTTTCATCCTTTGTCCTCAAAAACTTTACCCAAGTAAATCGAGAGTAGTCATCAACAACTACTAGAATGTATTTCTTCCCATTTATCGCTTGCACTCTCATTGGTACTCACATCCATATGAAGGGTATGAAGAACTTCCATTACAAAATTTGTGGGTTTTGGTTTGTGGGCATATTTCGTGCTTTTACCCAATTGGCAAGCTGAACAAAGATGATCTTTTTCATATTTTAACTGGGTAAGCCTCGACAAGATCCTTTCTGGAAAGGTTATTAACGGTGCCAAGTTCAAGTGATTGAGACGACGATGCCATAACCATGACTTTGTTTTTAGAAGCCTTTGACAACAAGCAGATTGAAGAAGACTTCATCATGTCTTCGATAGAAATGGTGTATAGGTTAGAACCTCGAGTACCTCTTAATAATTCCACACCATCAAGTTCTCTAACGAAGCAAGTATGTTTTCTAAAGGCTACCTCTAGATCGGAATCACAGAATTGACCAACATAGAACAAATTATGACCAAGACCTTCCACATAATATACCCTGGAGATTACACTTTTGCCAACTACATGATCACCATAACCCATAATTGCTCCAAAATGGTCGTTCCCGAATCTAACAGCCCCGATGAATTTGCTCACGGTTCATGAGCGCGACCGTCTCCAGCATATGCTTGGAACAGCCTAAGTCTAGGTACCACAGAACGATTTGAACGATCTGCAGTTGAACACAGCACAAGAATGGATAATCGATAATTGGGATCCCCATGCAAGAATGGGTTCCACTTGGTTAGTAACAGGGATTGGAACACCCACATCGGAAATAGAAACATCCATATCAGAAGTAGAAGCAATGGAATCATTAGGAATAGATGCAGTGCTGGCCGGGTGTCTATTTGACCTATTCAAAGTATGTTCACTTCTTAAGGGAATAGTTCTACCAAGAGGCATCCATTTTCTAGTGGGCATAGTCTTAGCCGATTGAGGGCAAAACTGATTATTCTTATGGCCAAAAGGTATCCAATGATAGCCTATCTTTATAAATGTTCTTCCTGTGGGTTTCCACTGTTTTCTAACTATTTTTCGTCTTTGCCTTTTAGCATTAACAATTTTAACTGGGCATTTGACAAAGACTAGACAAAGCATTCACACCATAATCATGATTAGCAACGTAATTCATACAGAGACATCATTACATGGTTTGCAAATAGTATCGTAATTCTAATTAATTACAAGACGCCTATGGCTAATACTAGAATCAACACGATTCGCTTTATTCAACACAGACTTAAAGTTCCTAGGTTGGTCTTCTACTCTCTTCCAATGCACATTTTAGCTTGCGAGGTCCTATCTTGCTTGGTATTGCCTGGAGGCTTTGACCTGCTTGCTTTATGTCACAATTCTCAATTTCCGGTCATTTCTCAAACTCAATATTCATCATTTCATATCTGTTCGTGCATGGTTTTGCATTTTACATTAAACGTTTATTTTCCTATTAAATAAACGCTATCGCGTAAACATTTATTTTGAATATTTGATCCAACACTTCCAAAAATATTCCTAATATATTTTTATACTCATTTTAAGACCATAAAAATTATATTATTAGTTTACCCGGTGTTTTAAATTTATTTTGTATATAAATTGTTATATATAAATAATTACGACGGTTTTCGTAAATTCTACACGACAATTATTATTTCACTAAATTCTTGTGGAAATGTATTTTTATAATTTTTGTGACTTCAATATATTTTATCTTGCTCCTGTAAAATCAATTTCTAGCCAACTCTATACCTAATAACTAAAAATCTAAACTTAATCTAACTAATATTAAGTTATGAATACATTTTATAACCAATTTCTACAAAAAAGTCTTGCACCTAGCCATTTCCACGCCTTTTCTTTGTCATATTAGTTATCAAATTTGTTTTGAAGACTTAATTACCATTATGCCCTTTTTGCCTACATAATATCTTTTACAAACACATTAATATCTTTTACAAACACATATACTACACACATTAAAAGGTGAAAACTGAAAGAAACCTCTCATCTCCTCTCAAAAATTCAGCCAACTCAAGAACACCAAGAAGAAATCCATAAATTTTCATGATTCAAGTATTTATCAAGTCCTAGGAATGATCTTGTTAAGGTTTTGAAATAAAAACCTCAAGAATTATTAAGCATACTTTTCTCAAAACTCTTCAATCATTCAAGTAAGCATTCCATGATTTTTATTACTCTTTCATATTCATATTTATGTTATTTCATTATTTTTGCAAGAAAACATGCATGAATTCCATGATCCATACCACTTTTATTGGTTTTTAGTACATATAATGAGTTTTAATTATCCAAATAATTACTCTTTGAAACATATCACTTTTGGTCATGTCTAGGAACCCATGACATCCTAAGAAGTGTATGGTAGATTCAATAGCTTCGGAGTTGTTTTGAATTGGTTAGAATAGGTTTGGCGCGAGAAAAACCCATTTCGACAAGTGTAACTAAGGGTCTGTCCATATTTTGAAAATCTGGAAAATCCGACAGTTTGTAAAATATTTTGGCTAGCTATTCCGAAAATATACTTTAAAACGAAAACGTGGACGCTTGAACGGATTAAAACGGAGCTATAACGAAGAAGTTATGAATTTTTCAAGTTGACGATCACGAAAACTATTTGTTAAAGAAAATTCAGCATGTATTCTCAACTTTTTACGAGTCAAAAATGAATCTTAAGCGCTATAAATTGTGTCGACTTATCAAAAATATATTAGTATACTTTGATACGAATCTAAGGACATATAAAACATAGAAAACGGACTTGTAACGATTAAATTATACACGTTTACACAAAGTTGCCACTTTATATTATATAAGAAAAACTAATATATTTCTATTAGACACATACTACGGCAACTAAGGACCATGTTGAGGGTCGTTTTTAACATTGATGTAGTACTTTTTATAACGTGATTTCTTCTAGTAAAAGCAAGTTCGCCTAGCATATTTTCCAAAACGTCCAACCGTTTGTCAAACGGAGTTGTAACGAGTAGAATACGGTTACTTAAACTTTGCCGGAAACCACCCTAAAACGATATTTTGGACAAGTGCCATACTTTATCTATATTTTTCTCCGTGATCGAGACTTCTAGGATGAAAAATTAAATGCTAAAACTTTGAGATAATTATACAAGCTTCCCAAAACCGTTGAGTTTGTTTCCTAACACTTGATGTGCACCATTTTACGACTAGCTTTTCAAGGACGTTTAGTCACTTTCATGAAATTGTCAAATGACATTATTTTACGACGAAAAGTTATAGTTTCATAATAAATCACA
Source organism: Chrysanthemum makinoi (assembly GCA_910596185.1). Taxonomy (NCBI): domain Eukaryota; kingdom Viridiplantae; phylum Streptophyta; class Magnoliopsida; order Asterales; family Asteraceae; genus Chrysanthemum; species Chrysanthemum makinoi. The sequence continues at coordinate 150,005,892 of OU343216.1, read as the reverse complement.
AAATGACTATCGTAGGATATCATTTTCAACGTAAATACTTGTAAAGTATTTGGTAACTTGACAATATGTCATAAACATATATTTCGACGATAAACTTTATTTTCCAAAATGTACAAGTGGTATGGATATCATATGAGTTTGCATGCACGATATTGTTTCATGACTTATATTAGAGCATATCATTCATATTAGGTTGCGGATAGAGATCGCACCTCATTTCAGTGTATCTACTTTTGTCACCATAATCATTGCATTAGTGAGTCATAGCCCCACTTTCTATTAATTGTTTACAAACTTTTAGGGGAGATACATGCTCAACTACTTGCTTTTACAAATACAAATACTCAAAACATTTACACTTTTATGCTACGCTATACTTTTTATACTTGATTGCATTATACTTGATAGCATTTATACTTGATTGCATTATACTTGATTGTGTTATACTAAACTTGAAAGTCTCCCAACATACACGGAGCAGTCCCCTCGTTCGCATGATAAGTCTCCTTGGATAAAAACACGATTGGTTTCGGAGATGAAGTAGAACCAATGCTATTACTTTCCTTGTGAGTTCATACCCGCTACTCGTCTAAATTCCTATAAACTATTTAGATACATGCTTATTTATCAAAACATTTAAACTCTTTTGCCAAACAACATTACTTATATGTTAGACTTGGTGCGTGTTGCGATTAGACTTAAACAAACATCCCAATATTTATATGTTGGAAGGCCATTTATTTGGATACAGCCCAACGTGAGTCTGTAACACCCCCAAAAATGACTCAGCGGAAGCATACGTGTATTGGGGTGCTACTAAATTGGTATCACAACATAAGCATAGAACAACGGATTTTTATAAATAACTTTTATTTATTTCTTAAAAACAATGTTTACATTTTTGATTTGATGCGGAAAATAGCCCAATATAAAAGGTGTCCCAATACATAAATCGAGTCGTTCATGCCATGCCTTTGCCTTGCGCCCAAAGATAAGTTGTCACCTTAAAACCTGAAGATACATGCTAAAAGGGGTCAGCTTACGCTGGTGAGTTCATAGGTTTATTTAAAAAGGAATTCAGTACACTGTTTCAACGTTGGTTTTTGATGATCATTATATCTGCGTAATGTCATAAAGTTTATGGTTTCCATTCATAAAAGGATTTCATAAAAGAGATTTCGTTAGTGGACCATAAGTAGGGTATATGCACATTACAACGAATATAATGTCATATATTGAATCTATTACGCTAGCACTAAGTTCATGCAACCGAAACTACGACAGTTCTTGTATGCACAAAGGAGTCATACAAATAAGGAGCCCATGGCGAGTGTTTATCCCAATACACTCTGTTCCGACATGCTACATGTTTCGCCTTGACCCAAGCGGGGTCAACCGAACAGAGGAGTCACCCTCAATAGATCTATTTATAACATTCGGCTTCCCGCAGAATGACTGTTCATGAAAAGGGCAATTTGGGATCTAAGGACATAGGCGGCTGCGTAATATTCTAGGTCAAACATTTTGGTATGTTCTATAAAACATCTATGTATGATGAAAACTTTAAACATGTGAAAGCATAGTATGCATGGAATGCACAAGTAAAATGATTTAAGTAAAATGAGCATGTATCTTCCCCCAAAACAAGTATAAAAACAGTTAAAAGTAGGGGCTATGAAACTCACCTTGGCAATGTGCAATATGAAGTCTAAAGGGAATTTAATCAAGTGAGTATAGTGCACGGCCCCACGCTAACCTAAGTAATACGGCAATTTAGTCTTTATGTTTAAGACTCGATAAAGTTTAACTAACTTTATAAATTTTAATTGTTGTTGTTGTTGTTGCCTTTGTGGCATTATTTAAGTTTAAAAAATAGTTTTCTGAACGTTTGTAAGTATTGGTTCTTTGGAAGTATAAAAATATTGGATAGGAAAATACATCCAAGACGGATGAGAATATGGAACAGAAACTTTATCCAAGACGGATGATCCTTTGGTCCCGATGGAGGACTAAAGTCCACTACGAGAATGATCATTTATAGTACTAAGCGATAAAAGCTTATGCCAATACTATTGACACGGTAAGTACATATGGAAAATGTGTATTTTTTATGACCCATTTTAGGTTACAATAGATGTACTCAAAGTTTAATTAAGTTTAAATATATTTTGTTTTAAGAGACTTAATTTGTGAAAATTATGAAATAAATCTTCAAAACAAGTTAAAATTATATACATCGTCAAAGATCAAGCATCGTCCTATATAATTGGTAAACAACAAAAATTTAGATACACGGTTTAATGGTTTTAAAGTTTAATTAGAATTTAAAACTTTATTGGTTGGTCTTGTGGAGTAAAAAAATAGTATACTTTTCTTATAAAACTATCCGGTTTGTATGTACATTTTTTATAAGGACTCATTTTATTTAGACAATTCTTTTACCCATTTAGTTTTACGTTTATGTTCTCATTATTGGCTTTGCGACTTGAACTTTTAGTATGATGAACGGTATAGGTAGCAATGCATGATGCGTCGAGAACATATATGGGGAACGAGTCGAGAATCGTATCGCGGAATGGATGGAGTATGCGATTGACATCACACGAGGGCTACTAACAACTTGACATTCTTTACTTATCTTCATAACAAAAGTCTTATACCATATGCTCTGATGAAATTAACCAGTTGCAACATGATCTACTGACGTGGGTCATGGCCCAGTGGAAGGATTATATGGGCTCGTGTGGATTGTGTACTGCTGCCCAGTGGGGTGCAAGCAGGAAACAAAATATACAGGATTTCTTCTTGAAGACACCTCGAAACTGTAACTTTGGTGAGTTATTTGGATACTACAACATGAAATTGATCACACCACTTGGTGCTAGCTTAGGGCTCTTTGAATTGTCATGACAGTAGGGTATTATGCTCGTAGCCTCTTTGTGGGCTTCGACACAAGAAGGGACAACCATCACCTTCCTTAGGTGATGTTGAGCCAAGGTACTCAAACGAGGACATATCTTTACTCGTGGTGTCTCGTTAGCTAGGTAATTAGGGTGGAACACAACTCGAACCAAAAGACAACGCTCCTGCTACTGGAAGATGGCTCCAACCATGCTTCCTAACCCAACCACCCCATTAGCTTCTAACTCGAATTTACTAAGCACAGCAAGGTTATTCATGAGTCCAACTAGGGACGGGACAAAAATGAGACCAAAGAACAATTAAACGAGTAACGCCCACCACTGCTCCAGTAGTGGCAGCAAATGATTTAAGACGACTACTTATTACCTAAATGGCCCTCTCTAGACGGAATGAAACTAACAAGACTCATGACCATTCTATTTAACACTTGAATGGGGTGCAACCATGACCAGGACAATGCAACAATCTATCTTATCCCATTCGTAAAAGTCAGTTTGTAAAGTGGTGATGAGTGTTTTTAAACAGACCTGAACTAACAACTCAACCAGACCGCGAGTGTACTTGGGAGGATAGGGACAACAGGAGACCTCGATCTACAGTAACTTAATGAGTTCCGATCAAAATTAACACCAACGACTAACCAAAAAGTGAGTCGTCTGCTACGAGGGATTCCTAATTGGTCCTAAGGTTTCTATTCAGATTTTGTTCTTTCTTCACTTGCCACACAAGTTCATCAACAACACTTAACATTTTACAACACAGAATATTACATATACGATTGGCGAGATAAGAGAAATGAATCAATGCAAAATTATCAAAACCCAATATTTTTACTTTTATATTAACATAAATATGACAAATCAAGGATAAAAATTCTTGTTTTCCTTACAAAAGATCAGGCACGATTTGGAGGAGAGAAACACGCCCTGCGACAGTAATGGATCCCACTCGGTTCTATCCAAACCCGACTCTAAGCAAGGATCAGACCTCTTTAAATTAACTCGATTGGAAGATGATTATTGTGAGTGGTTTTTGAGAGTGGATGTGCGTGTGACCCTGAAGCGCTCGACTTCATAAAGAATTAATAATGGATGGATTTGACTCTTCCTTCTTGACCTTGGAACCGTGGAGGCACCCTTTTTGGCAAACATCACCGTCCAGTGTATTCTTCAAGATTTACCTTGTGACTATTACCATGAGAGAGGAGGGATGGGTGATGTTGATGGATCGAAGCTTGCTTAAATTGGTGAGTCATGGAGGGGGCGTGAGAGAAAGCAGGAGGCTGAAGATCTATATTTATGATTTCTGCTTTTAGGGTCATAGCTTTAGTTAGGCTTTAGGTAGAAGAGAGTAGTGGTTGACTTTGAGGAGGGGTGTGGAGCATGAGGGGAGCAAAGAGGACAAAAAGAAGAAGCGGGTATAATTCACATGATAAGTTTTTATGTTTGATAAGGTTGGGTGAAAATGTATTTTGTTCCCCATGTCTTGCCGAATTAATTGTAATTGTATTGTTTCAGCTTGGTGATAGATTCGCGAGATGACGTTTCGGAACATGATCCGTCAAGATTTATGAAGTTTTCTATTCCGAGGATTTATTATGTGTTTATTTTGCCCTTAGTGTCGGTACGCGTGCGGTGCCGTGATTTTCTAATTTCACGAGATGACCTCTCGTTTTTAGATCTAAATATTGAAAACTGTCAGAAAATAGCTGATTTGAATTTTCTGACGTAATAAATATTATTATAATAATCCAGAAATTTACGGGTTGTTATAGTCTACCCACCTTACAGGAGATCCGTCCCGGATCTCAGTTTACGTTACCCGATAGGGTGTCGGGAACGAGGTGATGGTATTTGGAATAAGTTTTGAGTTTTCCTCGGTTGTCCTAGAGTTTCGTCTTTGGGTATGGCTACCTAGGTGTTATGTCAGCAGTACATCCTCTATATGAAGAGCCATGATTTTCTGGGGTAGGTTCATTGAGTGAAAGTTGATGTTATGAGGTTTCACTATTTGTTAACGTGAGAGTCTCTAACTTCCCATGGTAAAACATACCCATTTCTGGTATTTAATGATTCTAAAGTATAGTGGTTAATTCTTAAGATTTGCTACGGGTTTGTGTGTTTTCTTCTTTAAAGGGTGAAGAAACATTTGTTTTAATTTCTCGAAATGTTTGTACAAGTTTGATTAAGACCAGATTTCAAAATCGGTAAGATGTAAAAATGACACATTTTCAAAAGACTGTAAAACCGGTTCTTAATTATGGGGTGTATAGGGAAGTTTTGCGAAACTTTTAGTGTTTCAGTATTTTGTCTCATTTTAACGGAGGATTTGGAAAGTATTATTGTTGGATTTAAAAAGGGGAATTCTCAAATTTGGAAAATATATTGTAGCAAGAGTATGTAGCAGGATATAACATTTACTCATAGCTACGGGTAGGGTTTAGTTGTCTAAGTTGGGTAAGAATGGAGATTTAATTGTTGATGAACCTCATGGTTATCTATGGTTTTAGGTAGAGGTGTAGGATACATCATAAGGTCAGGCTTAGCTATCAAGGAGGACATTGATCATTTCTGTTTATGGGGTATTAATTTAAAACGCATTTCGGGTAAATAAGTAACCAATAGAGTGGTTCAGGAATATTTTTCAAAGTATTAAGGAACACTTTATTTTGGTAAGGTATGGGTAGAATTGTAGTTTACTTTATGGTGTAATGATAAGGTGGTAATTTGGTTAGTAGATTGATTCATGAAGTATTTTGGTTATAATGGTTTGAGGGATAATCGGAAATAGTGGTATGACAACTCTTTTGTTTGTAGGAGAGTGACAAGGTAGGCACGGTTATTCTTAAAAGGTATGTGGAGCTTTTAGGTTTTTAAATTCTCAAGGTAAGGCGTAAAGTTTTCAAGTTTCAGTGGGATTATAGGTCCTCTATCGTGCTCTTTTAGATCTTGCCAAAGGTTTATTGTATTTTCTCATAGGTGTTATTGAAAGGTTGCTCCTAGAATGGTTTGATTGTCCATGGAGTGTAAGGTGTGGGGTAGGAGTGACTATAACATAACCCGATTGTGATATGGAATTATAAAGTTTATGATTAAGAAGTAGTATGACGCCAGTGAGTGGCTTATGATTAAGAGATATTGTGATGCCAGTGAGTGTTTTATGACTAAGGAATGTCAGTGAGTGACTTGCGATTAAGGAATGTCAGTGAGTGACTTATGTTTAGGGAATGCCAGTGAGTGGTTTGTGTTTAGGAAATGCCAGTGAGTGGTTTATGATTAGGGTATGCCGGTGAGTGGCTTGTGATTAGTGTATGCCGATGAGTGGCTTGTGATTAGGGTATGCCGATGAGTGGCTTGTGTTTAAAGGATAGTGTGACACCAGTGTGTGGCTTCAGGGTAACCGTCAATGTGTGGTTTATTGAAATGTTACATGTTTATCAAAATATCATCATTTTCTCACTTGACATAAGGCTATTATAACTATCCTAAGTATTGCAAAATTCACCTCTGAGTCGGACATAGGTGATCAGGCTATGTCCCACTGTCCCTGGTTGAATATAGGTGATCAGTCTACATTCACCCGAGGTTCAATGAATTTTGAAATACTTAGCTTAGTTACGCTAGTAATATGTCACAATACTTTTAAAGATTTTCTTGAAGGATTAGAACAATTATTCTCTTTATGTGAGGGAAAGGTGTAGTGCTGTGATACGTAAATATACGTATAGGGAAGATAATTATAACCTAAAATGAAATTAGGTGAGCAGTGATAAAACATGTATCTTATCAAGTATGATCTCAACAGGATCATAAGTGAGGCATCACTCGGCTTCAGCTGCACGTGTCGGTCATATGGTTAAGTTTTTGTAAAAGTGGTTATAGTCTAGGTTTTAAAATACCCAGTTCTCTATAACCTAGGCTCTGATACCAATCTGTAACACCCCAAAAATGACTACGGAAGCATCGTGTATTGGGTGCTACTAAATTGGTATCACAACATAAGCATAGAACAACGGATTTTTATAAATAACTTTTATTTATTTCTTAAAAACAATGTTTACATTTTTGATTTGATGCGGAAAATAGCCCAATATAAAAAGGTGGTCCCAATACATAAATCAGAGTCGTCTATGACCATGCCATGCCTTTGCCTTGCGCCTCCAAAGATAAGCTGTCACCTTAAAACCTGAAGATACATGCTAAAAGGGGTCAGCTTACGCTGGTGAGTTCATAGGTTTATTTAAAAAGGAATTCAGTACACTGTTTCAACGTTGGTTTTTGATGATCATTATATCTGCGTAATGTCATAAAGTTTATGGTTTCCATTCATAAAAGGATTTCATAAAAGAGATTTCGTTAGTGGACCATAAGTAGGGTATATGCACATTACAACGAATATAATGTCATATATTGAATCTATTACGCTAGCACTAAGTTCATGCAACCGAAACTACGACAGTTCTTGTATGCACAAAGGAGTCATACAAATAAGGAGCCCATGGCGAGTGTTTATCCCAATACACTCTGTTCCGACATGCTATATGTTTCGCCTTGACCCAAGCGGGGTCAACCGAACAGAGGAGTCACCCTCAATAGATCTATTTATAACATTCGCGCTTCCCAGCAGGAATTGACGGTTCATGAAAAGGGCAATTTGGGATCTAAGGACTTAGGCTGAGCTGCGTAATATTCTAGGTCAAACATTTTGGTATGTTCTATAAAACATCTATGTATGATGAAAACTTTAAACATGTGAAAGCATAGTATGCATGGAATGCACAAGTAAAATGATTTAAATAAAATGAGCATGTATCTTCCCCCAAAACAAGTATAAAACAGTTAAAAGTAGGGGCTATGAAACTCACCTTGGCAATGTGCAATATGAAGTCTAAAGGGAATTTAATCAAGGAGTGATAGTGCACGGCTCCGACACGCAACCTAAGTAATACGGCAATTTAGTCTTTATGTTTAAGACTCGATAAAGTTTAACTAACTTTATAAATTTTAATTGTTGTTGTTGTTGTTGCTGCTGCTTGTGTGGCATTATTTAAGTTTGAAAAATAATTTTCTAAATGTTCGTAAGTATTGGCTATTTGGAAGTATAAGATTATTGGATAGGAAACTATATCTAAGACGGATGAGAATATGAAACAGAAACTTTATCCAAGACGGATGATCCTTTGGTCCTGATGGAGGACGAAAGTCGACGCACAGAGAATGATCATTTATAGTACTAAGCGATAAAAGCTTATGCCAATACTATTGACACGGTAAGTACATATGGGAAAATGTGTATTTTTATGACACCATTTTAGGTTACAATAGATGTACTCAAAGTTTAATTAAGTTTAAATATATTTGTTTTTAAGAGACTTAATTTGTGAAAATTATGAAATAAATCTTCAAAACAAGTTAAAATTATATACATCGTCAAAGATCAAGCATCGTCCGTATATAAATTGGTAAACAACAAAAATTTAGATACACGGCTTAATGGTTTTAAAGTTTAATTAGAATTTAAAACTTTATTGGTTGGTCTTGTGGAGCAAAAATAATATACTTTTCTTATAAAACTATCCGGTTTGTATGTACATTTTTATAAGGGACTCATTTTATTTAGACAATTATGTTACCCATTTAGTTTTACGTTTATGTTCTCATTATTGGCTTTGCGACTTGAACTTTTAGTAGTGATGACGGTATAGGTAGCAATGCATGATGCGTCGAGAACATATATGGGGAACGAGTCGAGAATCGTATCGCGGAATGGATGGAGTATGCGATTGACATCACACGAGGGCTACTAACAACTTGACATTCTTTACTTATCTTCATAACAAAAGTCTTATACCATATGCTCTGATGAAAATATAACCAGTTGCAACATGATCTACTGACGTGGGTCATGGCCCAGTGGAAGGATTATATGGGCTCGTGTGGATTAGTGAGCTGCTGCCCAGTGGGGTGCAAGCAGGGGAAACAAAATATACAGGATTTCTTCTTTGAAGACACCTCGAGAACTGTAGACTTTGGTGGAGTTATTTTTGGATACTACAACATGAAATTGATCACACCACTTAGTGCTAGCTTAGGGCTCTTTGAATTGTCATGACAGTAGGGTATTATGCTCGTGTAGCCTCTTTGGTGGCTTCGAACCAAGAAGGGACAACCATCACCTTCCTTAGGTGATGTTGAGCCAAGGTACTCAAACGAGGACATATCTTTACTCGTGGTGTCTCGTTAGCTAGGTAATTAGGGTGGAACACAACTCGAACCAAAAGACAACGCTCCTGCTACTGGAAGATGGCTCCAACCATGCTTCCTAACCCAACCACCCCATTAGCTTCTAACTCGAATTTACTAAGCACAGCAAGGTTATTCATGAGTCCAACTAGGGACGGGACAAAAATGAGACCAAAGAACAATTAAACGAGTAACGCCCACCACTGCTCCAGTAGTGGCAGCAAATGATTTAAGACGACTACTTATTACCTAAATGGACCTCTTCTAGACGGAATGAAACTAACAAGACTCATGACCATTCTATTTAACACTTGAATGGGGTGCAACCATGACCAGGACAATGCAACAATCTATCTTATCCCATTCGTAAAAGTCAGTTTGTAAAGTGGTGATGAGTGTTTTTAAACAGACCTGAACTAACAACTCAACCAGACCGCGAGTGTACTCGGGAGGATAGGGACAACAGGAGACCTCGATCTACAGTAACTTAATGAGTTCCGATCAAAATTAACACCAACGACTAACCAAAAAGTGAGTCGTCTGCTACGAGGGATTCCTAATTGGTCCTAAGGTTTCTATTCAGATTTTGTTCTTTCTTCACTTGCCACACAAGTTCATCAACAACACTTAACATTTTACAACACAGAATATTACATATACGATTGGCGAGATAAGAGAAATGAATCAATGCAAAATTATCAAAACCCAATATTTTTACTTTTATATTAACATAAATATGACAAATCAAGGATAAAAATTCTTGTTTTCCTTACAAAAGATCAGGCACGATTTGGAGGAGAGAAACACGCCCTGCGACAGTAATGGATCCCACTCGGTTCTATCCAAACCCGACTCTAAGCAAGGATCAGACCTCTTTAAATTAACTCGATTGGAAGATGATTATTGTGAGTGGTTTTTGAGAGTGGATGTGCGTGTGACCCTGAAGCGCTCGACTTCATAAAGAATTAATAATGGATGGATTTGACTCTTCCTTCTTGACCTTGGAACCGTGGAGGCACCCTTTTTGGCAAACATCACCGTCCAGTGTATTCTTCAAGATTTACCTTGTGACTATTACCATGAGAGAGGAGGGATGGGTGATGTTGATGGATCGAAGCTTGCTTAAATTGGTGAGTCATGGAGGGGGCGTGAGAGAAAGCAGGAGGCTGAAGATCTATATTTATGATTTCTGCTTTTAGGGTCATAGCTTTAGTTAGGCTTTAGGTAGAAGAGAGTAGTGGTTGACTTTGAGGAGGGGTGTGGAGCATGAGGGGAGCAAAGAGGACAAAAAGAAGAAGCGGGTATAATTCACATGATAAGTTTTTATGTTTGATAAGGTTGGGTGAAAATGTATTTTGTTCCCCATGTCTTGCCGAATTAATTGTAATTGTATTGTTTCAGCTTGGTGATAGATTCGCGAGATGACGTTTCGGAACATGATCCGTCAAGATTTATGAAGTTTTCTATTCCGAGGATTTATTATGTGTTTATTTTGCCCTTAGTGTCGGTACGCGTGCGGTGCCGTGATTTTCTAATTTCACGAGATGACCTCTCGTTTTTAGATCTAAATATTGAAAACTGTCAGAAAATAGCTGATTTGAATTTTCTGACGTAATAAATATTATTATAATAATCCGGAAATTTACGGGTTGTTATAGAGTCGTTGGAGGAACATCCCAATATTTATATGTTGGAAGGCCATTTATATGGATACAGCCCAACGTGAGTCGTTGGAGGAACATCCCAACACGAGTTGTTGGAAGACCCTTGTGGTGATATTTATACTTTTAACTACCTTAATGCGCATATTCATGATTGTCATTCTATTTTTAGCAGTGGGTTGTAAACACATAGGTTGCAAGTTTTGTATGGGCGGAACTTGGAACTGAGTGGATTTACAATGCCTTTGCTTTGTGAACTCTTTTGGCAACGTGTGCATGAACATAAACTATACATATTTTGGCAGTGGATTGTGAACACACAGGTTGCAAGTTTTGTATGGGCGGAACTTGGAACTGAGTGGATTTACGATGCCTTTGCTTGGTGGACTATTCTATATGACCAAAAACTTTGCCTTTGTTGCATGAACGCTCTTTAAAAGCTTTACTTGTTAACCAAACTCTATGAACTCACTCAACCATTGTGTTGACACTTTTTAGCATGTTTTATCTCAGGTATCTAAGGCATTCACTTCATGGCATGCATGTGGACTTATCATAGAGTCGCGATGTCGATGCGTCTCACCTATATTCCATGCACTTAATTATCGTTTGATTGTAACAAACTCATTTTGGTATATTGGAAATATTTTGGGACCTATGTTTTGTAAACTCTGATTATTTTACTTTATCAAACGATATTTTCAAAACGACACTTTAGGTCGTTCGATATAACTGTAACTTTGATGCTATGACAGTCATCCCCCAGGAATTCCATTCCGCTGCAAAACAGTTAATTTGGGGGTGTGACAGATTGGTATCAGAGCATCGGTTATAGAGAACTAGGTTGCATCATTGACCCTAGACTATAACTACATCATCATAGCATCTCATCATATCATTATAAGTGCATATTCTTTATACATGTGGACTTATGACTCAACACCAAACATCATATGAGTCGATTAGTCCAAGCATTGCATAGTTACTCCTAAATTATACATAGCCTGATCACCTATGTCTAATTCAGGAAGAATCATGCAATGAAGGGAGTAGTAGTCTCATATGAGTAAGCAATTCCGTAATCGAGCCAAATTTTCAAAAGATTTTTTTCAAACCACTTGTTTCCAGTTTGATCTGAGTGACAGTTCTTGTTTGATGAGCTGCAAAGATCAAGCTAGAAACAAGTTGTTACCTAAACCGATTTAGCCTAATCGTATGACAGTTCTTGTTTGATGAGTTGTGGGATTAAGTAAAAATCGGTTACCTAAAAGTCTTTTGAAAATTTTGCTCGAGAATGGGAAAGCCTGCCTCATCGAGCCTAATCATAAGGGAGCATGTCTTTAGAATGGGATATAGTCACGATATATGCATGAGCATTGACATAATCATTTAGACCATACATGAGCATAAACTTTTAGAACCCTTGTCGCGGTTTGGGCCATAGTATCATTAATCAAATCACGAGGACGTGATTCCTCTGACATGGGAAGAATGTCACAATTCTCAATTTCCGGTCATTTCTCAAACTCAATATTCATCATTTCATATCGGTTCGTGCATGGTTTTGCATTTTACATTAAACGTTTATTTTCCTATTAAATAAACGCTATCGCGTAAACATTTATTTTGAATATTTGATCCAACACTTCCAAAAATATTCCTAATATATTTTTATACTCATTTTAAGACCATAAAAATTATATTATTAGTTTACCCGGTGTTTTAAATTTATTGTGTATATAAATTGTTATATATAAATAATTACGACGGTTTTCGTAAATTCTACACGACAATTATTATTTCACTAAATTCTTGCGGGAAATGTATTTTTATAATTTTTGTGACTTCAATATATTTTATCTTGCTCCGTTAAAATCAATTTCTAGCCAACTCTATACCTAATAACTAAAAATCTAAACTTAATCTAACTAATATTAAGTTATGAATACATTTTATAACCAATTTCTACAAAAAAGTCTTGCACCTAGCCATTTCCACGTTCCCCCCTTTGTCATATTAGTTATCAAATTTGTTTTGAAGACTTAATTACCATTATGCCCTTTTTGCCTACATAATATCTTTTACAAACACATTAATATCTTTTACAAACACATATACTACACACATTAAAAGGTGAAAATTGAAAGAAACCTCTCATCTCCTCTCAAAAATTCAGCCAACTCAAGAACACCAAGAAGAAATCCATAAATTTTCATGATTCAAGTATTTATCAAGTCCTAGGAATGATCTTGTTAAGGTTTTGAAATAAAAACCTCAAGAATTATTAAGCATACTTTTCTCAAAACTCTTCAATCATTCAAGTAAGCATTCCATGATTTTTATTACTCTTCCATATTCATATTTATGTTGTTTCATTATTTTTGCAAGAAAAACATGTATGAATTCCATGATCCATACCACTTTTATTGGTTTTTAGTACATATAATGAGTTTTAATTATCCAAATAATTACTCTTTGAAACATGTCACTTTTGGTGATGTCTAGGAACCCATGACACCCTAAGAAGGTGTATGGTAGGATTGGAATAGCTTCAGAGTTGTTTTGAATTGGTTAGAATAGGTTTGGCGCTAGAAAAACCCATTTCGACAAGTGTAACTAAGGGTCTGTCCATATTTTGAAAATCTGGAAAATCCGACAGTTTGTAAAATATTTTGGGCTAGCTATTCCGAAAATATACTTTAAAACGAAAACGTGGCCGCTTGAACGGATTAAAACGGAGCTATAACGAAGAAGTTATGAATTTTTCAAGTTGACGACGAAAACTATTTGTTTCAGAAAATTCAGCATGTATTCTCAACTTTTTACGAGTCAAAAATGAATCTTAAACGTTATAAATTGTGTCGACTTATCAAAAATATATTAGTATACTTTGATACGAATCTAAGGACATATAAAACATAGAAAACGGACTTGTAACGATTAAATTATACACGTTTACACAAAGTTGCCGTAACTTTATTATATAAGAAAAACTAATATATTTCTATTAGACACATACTACGGCAACTAAGGACCATGTTGAGGGTCGTTTTTAACATTGATGTAGTACTTTTTATAACGTGATGTCTTCAAGTAAAAGCAAGTTCGCCTAGCATATTTTCCAAAACGTCCAACCGTTTGTCAAACGGAGTTGTAACGAGTAGAATACGGTTACTTAAACTTTGTCGGAAACCACCCTAAAACGATATTTTGGACAAGTGCCATACTTTATCTATATTTTTCTCCGTGATCGAGACTTCTAGGATGAAAACTTAAATGCTAAAACTTTGAGATAATGATACAAGCTTCCCAAAACCGTTGAGTTTGTTTCCTAACACTTGATGTGCACCATTTTACGACTAGCTTTTCAAGGACGTTTAGTCACTTTCATGAAATTGTCAAATGACATTATTTTACGACGAAAAGTTATAGTTTCATAATAAATCACAAAATGACTATCGTAGGATATCATTTTCAACGTAAATACTTGTAAAGTATTTGGTAACTTGACAATATGTCATAAACATATATTTCGACGATAAACTTTATTTTCCAAAATGTACAAGTGGTATGGATATCATATGAGTTTGCATGCACGACATTGTTTCATGACTTATATTAGAGCATATCATTCATATTAGGTTGCGGATAGAGATCGCACCTCATTTCAGTGTATCTACTTTTGTCACCATAATCATTGCATCAGGTGAGTTTTCATAGCCCCACTTTCTATTAATTGTTTACAAACTTTTGGGGGAGATACATGCTCAACTACTTGCTTTTACAAATACAAATACTCAAAACATTTACACTTTTATGCTACGCTATACTTTTTATACTTGATAGCATTTATACTTGATTGCATTATACTTGATTGTGTTATACTAAACTTGAAAGTCTCCCAACATACACGGAGCAGTCCCCTCGTTCGCATGATAAGTCTCCTTGGATAAAACACGCATTGGGTTTCGGAGATGAAGTAGAACCAATGCTATTACTTTCCTTGTGAGTTCATACCCCGCTTTTACTCGTCTAAATTCCTATAAACTATTTGGGGCGAGATACATGCTTATTTATCAAAACATTTAAACTCTTTTGCCAAACAACATTACTTATATGTTAGACTTGGTGCGTGAAGTGACTAGACTTAAACAAACATCCCAATATTTATATGTTGGAAGGCCATTTATTTGGATACAGCCCAACGTGAGTCGTTGGAGGAACATCCCAATATTTATATGTTGGAAGGCCATTTATTTGGATACAGCCCAACGTGAGTCGTTGGAGGAACATCCCAATATTTATATGTTGGAAGGCCATTTATATGGATACAGCCCAACGTGAGTCGTTGGAGGAACATCCCAACACGAGTTGTTGGAAGACCCTTGTGGTGATATTTATACTTTTAACTACCTTAATGCGCATATTCATGATTGTCATTCTATTCATGATTGTAAACACATAGGTTGCAAGTTTTGTATGGGCGGAACTTGGAACTGAGTGGATTTACAATGCCTTTGCTTTGTGAACTCTTTTGGCAACGTGTGCATGAACATAAACTATACATATTTTGGCAGTGGATTGTGAACACACAGGTTGCAAGTTTTGTATGGGCGGAACTTGGAACTGAGTGGATTTACGATGCCTTTGCTTGGTGGACTATTCTATATGACCAAAAACTTTGCCTTTGTTGCATGAACGCTCTTTAAAAGCTTTACTTGTTAACCAAACTCTATGAACTCACTCAACCATTGTGTTGACACTTTTTAGCATGTTTTATCTCAGGTATCTAAGGCATTCACTTCATGGCATGCATGTGGACTTATCATAGAGTCGCGATGTCGATGCGTCTCACCTATATTTTATGCACTTAATTATCGTTTGATTGTAACAAACTCATTTTGGTATATTGGAAATATTTTGGGACCTATGTTTTGTAAACTCTGATTATTTTACTTTATCAAACGATATTTTCAAAACGACACTTTAGTTCGTTCGATATAACTGTAACTTTGATGTTATGACAGTCATCCCCCAGGAATTCCATTCCACTGCAAAACAGGTAATTTGGGGGTGTGACACTTTAATGTCACTGATTACTCCTGTAGAGGGAATTATGGGAACATTAGTTGGTTGATCTACTTTTTGCATTCCTGAACTAGACGTGCAAGGATCTGTATTACTAGAAGGCACATTGATGTTCACTTTCTTAAAACTGGGCCTAGAATGGTTTGAATGCTTGGCACTAGGCATAGAACAAGGCATCACAGCTTTGCCTTTTGCACCTAAGGATTTTGGACATGTTGCAATTACACATTCAAGCAGCTCTTGAGATCGTTTGGCCTGGAGGCAAGCAAACCTAATTTCTCTATCAAGAGGTTTATTAATGAAATCCTCTTCAACAATCTCACGGAGACATTCTAGACTATCCTTAAGGTGAGCACAATAGTCATGAAACACAGGTTCATTATTCCTAAGATGAGGAGGAATATATTTAACCGTCACAGTGTATTTGCAGTCTAAGGGTGACTTTGAAACAACATTCTTATTAAAAACAAGTGGCAGTTTCCCATTTTCCTGACTTCTCAGATTCTCAATTTCCTTTTGTAAAGACGTTATTTTTTCGTTGTTTTGGTCACGAGTGACTTTCATTGAATCATATAACTCTTTAAAGTGTCGTTTAACTTTTCATTTTCTTCTAGAAAACTCTCGTTTTCCTTTTGTAAGGCATTAACTAAGTTTTGAAGATGAAAAGTTTGAGAGTACTGAGAATCTAAAGGAGGAGGCATTTGGGATCCAGTCACATTGTTCTTTTCACCCTTTAATTGAGAGATTTGGGCTTTCAACTTTTTGATCGTGTTACAATGAGCTCAAATATGTTCATAACGTTTGCTAATTTCAAAAACTGCATCAAATTCAGGAACATCCAAGGATGTCTTGATATTTGAGGTTTTAACATTTTCTTTTAAATGTTGATATTTTAGTTGTAAATCAAAATGTTCAACTTCTAGTTTAGAAAGATGCTTTACCAAATTATCGTGATCATCCTGATCAATTTTCTCATTAACTTTCGAATTAATCTTTTCAAGCTCAATGACACGATCATGGGAGACTTTCAGAGCAACAGATAATTCATGAAATTGAGAAGCATTAATGGAGCAATTCGTAGCAGTGTAAAACACATCTTGAGCAATACATTCAGAAATAAGATTCTCATTCAAGATATGCAAGTTCTTCCTCTCAATCTCATTATATTTTAATGCTCGCTCATAGTCACTAACCTCAACTATCATTGCATCAAATTCCTTTTCCATTCCTTTAATATCTGAATCTATCCCCTTTTTAAGACTCTCAAAATGATCTTTTAGTAGTTTAAAGAAAGGCATGACCTCAGTTAGATAGCATTCTTTTGTTTGCTCAAAACCCCTTTCCCTCTCAGTTATCCCAGTGGGTGTGATCCTTTTCTTACAAGTTTTCTCAAAATCGACAAATACTTGAAGAATAACATATTGGCTGATTAAGGTCTTACTCTTAGTGGCAATAGTTCTAGGAACTAAATGCATTGGTGTATTTGGAGGATACACAGTCGCTGCAGGCATTTTCCTAAGGGGAGGGTTTGTTTCAACAAGATTTTCAGCTTTTTGCTTATCTAAGTCCTTTTTCCAGAAAACTTGTTCACGTGTTAACAACGTTTGAGGCTTAAATTTGTTTAAGGAGATCCAGTTTTCCTTCTTGTAATCATGGGATTTGATCGTGATGTTATTCTTTTTGCATTCAGGATCTTCTAGCTTCTTATTCATTTTCACCGTAGATGCATCATCTAATTTTCTATCTTCCTCAGTGCACTCAACGCAACTAGGTTTCTGTCTAGGTTTAAGAATCTCATTGCCATCATAAATTACATTTTGAGCCGCCTTAGCTAACTTACTGTACTCAGGGTTGGGTTTATCTATAATGGGAATACTATGCTAATTGCTTAAAACTCTATGCTTAGTGACCATGTGAGCAGTCTGAATGGTATTCCCTTGTATGTACAACTTATTTTCAAGCTTGTTCTTCAAAGTTTTTTGATTAGAAAAATCATTCAAAAGTTTTGATTCCTTAGCATGAAATTCCTGCTTAAGCACTTTAACATTTTCTTGAAGTTCTTGTTTTTGCTTAGCAGTTTTTGAAAGCTTTTCTTGTAAGGAGTTTAACTCTTGTTTTAACACTTCTTCTCTAAAATTACTTTTTCTAATAATTGTACGCATTTGGTTATCCAACTCCTGCTCACGAGTAGTTAGCTCAAACTTAGCACGTTGTTCATAAATGGCAACTCGTTCTTTATAGGCATTAAGTTCAGAGAGAACAGAATCATTAGGTGCACATGCAGTGTATTCATAAAAAACATAGTCATCGTTGACTGCAGAAGATGCATCACTAGGTACGATCACACTTTCACTTTGTTTCACATATTGATCATATGGGACAACATTGATATTACCCATATTTTCAATATTTGACTCAATAGTTTCGGTTGATTGTACTTTGTCATGCATCTTTTGCACATCAGCATCATCGTATAGTTTTAATACCTCATAAATAATTTTGTCTTTGGATGGACCAGCTTGTGGTGATGAAGAGATTTTAGGAGAGACCATTGGAGAGATGCTAGCCATGAAAATGGTTTGTGCAGTAGGTTCATCATCAACATCAGAGTCGTATGCATCACAATCAGCTACTTGAAAGGCATTCTGATGATTATGGCCTATCTCCTTAATTGGCTGCTCATCCACATCTGCATCATACGTCTTGGCATTTCCCTCAGCAAGAAATAACAACTCTTCTTCATCCAAAGCTACACCATTATCCTGAGCTTGAACAAGCAACATCTTATCCCTGAAGTATTCAGCATTCTGAGGGCGTTTTGGCGATGTGCAGTTCCTTGCAATGTGTCCCTCACCTCCACAGTTGTAACACTTGATCGTCTTAACTTGTCCTTGATTTCCATTTCTTCCCCTATTCTGATTTGCCACATATCCTCTACCGACTCCACCTTTTCCTTGTTCGTACTGCCTTTCTTGATCTGGCTACACCATAACTTTCCCATCTCTGACTAGAGCATGATTGTGAAGATTGGATGCAGTTCTGATCTCATTGTTGGTGTGAAGACTGTTGGTATGTGGACTGAGAGTCAAGTTTTGTTTAACCATAAGGGCCAGTTGAGTAATGAAGTGTCCCAAGGCTGCATCAGCATCAGCTTGTTTGAATCTTGGATCGAGAATGAGTTTGTGATTGCCATCACCCATGGGTATAACTTGAGATGCTTTGGTGGTAATTCCAAGGTTTGAGTAGTAAGCAGTTGAATCATTTGATGAGCTTATCTCTCTCTGGTTAGTTTTGAACTGATCAAGAATCCTTTTTTCAAACATAGCATGTCTCTCATTCTGAAGAAGGAAGGCATAGAGTTGCTCATAGTTTGTATTCTTCAATCCTTTGGTTAGCTTCACAGAGGTGACAAACTTATGCCATTCGGGATTCATGTTGTTCACAAACTTTGAGTTCAGCTGAATGTTTGGCATAGTCATTCTGATGTTTCTCATGTCATTCACAAGCTTATGGAATCTTACATAGTACTCATAGACACTCTCATCTGGATTCATCTTAAAGTTCTCAAATTCATCATAGAGTTGGGATTCTCTGTCTTCCATAGTTAATTCAGAACCAGAAAGAAGCATCTTGACATTATCCCACACTGCTTTTGCTTCGGTGTTGTGATTGATAAGCTTGTAGATATCCTTTGGAAGACCTTGAAGTACGATGTTAGAAGCCCTGATATCAGCATCGAATCTCTTTTTCTCCTTATCACTGAGCTCATCATACGTCTTTGGTCTGTCCAATCCAAAAATCATAGTTCCATCTGCGGCAGTATCAATTATGTCTCTTGTAGTCTCAACCTGATAAGGTCCTTCATCAATCGATTTGAGAATGTTGACCCCATTTTCCTTTCCAAGACAGTACAATCTGATTCTTTGAGCCCAAGAGTCGTAGTCAGTTCTGTCAAGCATAGGTGGACGAGTATCTGAGCCAGCAGCTTGAACATCCTCGGCAACAGTGGAGATGATTTTAGATCCGTTGGTAGACATCTTTGAAGTTTACACTGGATTTTATAACTCAATGATTAAACCGGGAAATAGATTCTTTCACGGGATTTTACTAAATCTAGAGAAAACCATAATACACGCAAAAATCAACCAAGTCGCTAAAAATCCTTGAACCAAGTCGCTAAGTACTAAGTTGCTAAGTAGTAACAAAACAAGTCGCTAAGTTCCCAAGTCGCTACAAATTTTGACAGCAAGTCACTAAGATGTCAAGTCGCTAAATAGCAACTCGCTAAGGACCAAGTCGCTACCACCAAGTCGCTAAGAAACTTAAAGAACAAGTCGTTATCAAAATTGAAAGCAAGTCGCTACCTTCACCAAGTCGCTACCCGTAGTGGAGAATCCACCAACAGTACTTTTTGTTGGCTTGTCTCTAAAGGCAAGTCGCTAGGATCAACTTGCCACCAAACAACACTACAACTCGCTAATTTTTTCTGAAGGAAATCGCTAGCAAGAAAGTTATACCGTGAGCCAAGTAGCTAACTTGAAAAACTTCCAAAACACACTTTTCAATCCAAAAACAACCCAACCATGATGATTCAAGCCTTCCAAATCAAAACCTAAACACTTATGATGATCCTAAACACAAAAGTACAATCAAAATCCAAACTTTAACACTAGAAATCAACCAAATGATGCAAAAACCACTAAACTTTCTCAAACTCAAAAACCACTTAAAAACCACTAGAAATCCAAAGATATGTAAGAGATGATCTAACCATGGCCATTTGTAACATATTGGATTTCACATACACATCAAACCACACACATACTTGGGCGTACAAGAGATGAGTTTTAGAGAGAGAAAGCTAGAGGTTTGGGAACTTTAGTGAGAGAAAGAAAAATTTTATTATGAGCTTCAACTCTCTACCTTGGGAGGTAGAGAGTATTTATAGTACTTACATAAAACGCCACCTGACGGGCTGTGGATCAGGCATACAGTGGGTAAAGACCCGTCCGTCCTCCACGGTGTTACAAAACTAAATACTACTTAACACTAAATAACTACGACTACAAGCTTTCTAACGATTACATATACTTGAGGTGACCGACACTTTAACTACTGGATTTTCCAAATCCTAACAGAATAAGCTACAAATAGTGAGCTTATGAAACATAAGCTCAAAACCAAATAAGCCAAAAAAAAAACACCCCCTTATTCTAGCTTTTATGGATTTGATATACTTTTTTTTGTTTGGAACTTGAATTCCAATATTATTACCGTTAAACACGGACATTGCACATGTAATATGTAATCTATCTGTCAATATTCAATGAATGTATGGATTTAGTGACTTTTCAGAGTTTTTAACATTGACTCAGTTCCACGGCTTTAAATTATAGAAATTGGTTTTCTGCTAGGTTTCAATTATTTTCATTTTTTTCTTCCATTTCTGGATTGGCATATCGGAATCTGTATATCTGCGTGGTTTGTATTTTTCTATAGTAAAGTCACTTGTTTTAGCATTTGCAATTCGTGGTGTGTTAGAATTTAACTGATTTCTATCCTTGTTCAATTGCAGGCAGATAGTATCTATGGCGATTCGCAAAAGATGTTTGGAGGAAGCAATACCAATTCTTTAGTTCCTGTCTATCTTGACGAGAACCTTTTCCAATATCCTTAAAACCAATTGCAGCTCTTTGGAAATGGTGAGTTTCTAGCACTTTAATACCAAAATTCGTGCACTTATATTGGACTACTGAATATTGATT
This sequence comes from Chrysanthemum makinoi, assembly GCA_910596185.1. NCBI lineage: Eukaryota > Viridiplantae > Streptophyta > Magnoliopsida > Asterales > Asteraceae > Chrysanthemum > Chrysanthemum makinoi. Next base: position 149,984,214 of record OU343216.1, on the reverse strand, counting down.
ATCGGAGTGTTATCGCTACAATGTATGGTTCCTTATGTTAATGTAGTACCCCAATTACAGTGTGTGATTTTTTTGATTTGTTCACAAGGGTTTTAAATTTACTTACCCTCTTTGGATATATTACGGTACATAATACTACTTATGTCTTTTATGTTCATTGATGCAAGTTTGCTATGCTCGATTGCAAGTCACGAAGTCCCTTATTAGTATGCATAGTTTTTAGTGCAATACTGGGGTTCGTTAAATTGCTTGAACGTTTATGGATATATCCGTCTAATACACGCCGTATATTTGTTAAATTTTTGCCATATAAGTTTTCACGAGTACCCTTGTACACATACTACTACCGGTGTTTGTCATACTAAGGTGGTTAATTGTTTCATGGGTGATCTAGTATTCTGGACTCGAAACGTCAAAGGTAGTTTATTTCAAATTTGTATTGTTGTACATGGGATTAGATTCAAACACAATCATTGTATGGTTATATGCATGTAGATAGTATATCTCAATCATAATTTACACTCTAATACTTGATTTAGCATCCTGCTTGCTTCATTTTCATGAACCTATAACATCATATGTAAGTTTAAATTGCATATTTTATGTGTTTGTACATGAAGTTAAATTGAGAAGACATGATCAGAGTATGTTTATGCATGTGATATAATATATTTTTCATACCTACCCTCTGTTACCTTACACATGGTGTTCAACTTGAACCATCATTACATTCGTTCAATTTTATAACGGTTGTTTGTTGAATTGCTGGATGTAATATTTTAGACGAGACATAAGTTAAGAGATGGTTGGTTAGGATATGCTCTAAGATCGCACAAGAGAATTCTCCATTTATTTACTCAAGAGAAACCTTAAATTATTCTGACAGTCACATCACGATGAAATATAATTATTAGATTCAGGTATCTCTCTATTCTTGGTTTGATAGCTCTACTGTGTGTAAAGAGTTCTCTTTTGCTAATTGAACTGTTCTGCTGGGGTCTCACCGTTACTTTAGTCACCTCAGGCTATAATGTTGTATGTTTTCCCATTTAAATGGCAATGCCAGGTAGTACATAGCCACTAGAATCGGAGACTTTTTTTCGGTGATAACTGGTTAAGATTCTTTTGGTTGACAGTTGACACACTGTCTTCTGTAAACTTCATTCTTTTTGAGGTCATTATATATTGTGGTATGCGTTATGGCTGATAAAGCTCTACACACTTTCACCAAAACATGCCCTTAAGTCCCTGAAGTATTTTTGTGGTTGATTTGGTTTGCAAAGATATATTTTTATTCAATTAAATATGATTTTTTTCCTGCGAGTGGTATTCCTTAAACTTTGTTATTGATTACTGATTACGCCACTAAAGATTGTTTATTTTATTTATGATTTGAGTGACTAAATCACATCTTTAAACTTCAAGAACTTAAACCACATTTATGGTGGAAGTATATATGTTTTTTCTTAGCGATAGCCCTTTTTATGATGATTCACCGTGTATCTGATCTTTGATTCTCTGCATTGATGTTCTTGTGACAGTACCAGCTGTTGATCCAGTAAATTATTCCGGTAGAGCGCGAAACAACCCTGTCTTTCAGTCAATTAAACGACCAAGGGAAGTCGAGGCTAATATGCAGAAGAAGCTTCAGATATCATTGAACTAGAACTATTATAACGAAGAATCTGACTGGCCATCAAGCATTCCAAATCCACATGCTGCATCTACTGGTTTAAAATTGTCGTATGATGATGAGGAACGTAACTCCTCAATAACCTCGACAAGTGGAAGTATGACAGAAGCACCATCAATTATGTCTTCTTTTGGTGATAGTGTCACAACTGAACTTGATCGACAAAATGAAGAACTTGAAAGATAAGTTATGCTTCAGGTATTAATTTAATTTTCGCTCTTAAAATGATATTTTTCTTTAATCATATCACTCTTTAGGCATCTACAAGAGTAACTAGGCCATGATAAATTTTGGGCCACGGCAAGGAAATACAAATACAATGTGTGACAACCTGTAAATTCCTCGATGCGTCGTAAATGGAGAAAGGTCAATTAGAGCGATCGTTTGATTTAATTTGAGATACGAGTCGTATTTTATATCGTTTTTATTGGAAATAATATTTTAAGATCATTCGTTTACTAGGTTAAACGAGCCCCGAACCTAATATATCACAAGTATTGCAAAGTTACATCTAGGGTCCTTGGGATAGTTTACATCTTCACCCCTAGAGTTTTAAAGGAACAAGTTTGGTCCCTCGTGGGTATATAAATACACCCACTCCTCTCACTTTCCTCATTTTCCACCAACGCTTTCCCTCTCTTAAAACACACACACACCACAACTCTCTCTCTCTAGAATTATTATCCGGTCACCCACCTAGGGTTCCGGCGCCGTCACAAATTCCGGCCAACTTTCCGGCCACCTCATTTACATACACCACCTACCTCATCTTGTAGATCGGGTCATGGTGGTTCCCTTTCTACAAACCACGCACCTCAAATCTCACTCACGCTCTCTTAATCTCAAACCCTAGTTTCTTAGTTTAGGGTTTTGTGATGAAAACGTATGTTTTGGTTCAAGGTTGATGGCTACGGGTTGTACCCGTTGGAGACGCCATTAAAACCCTCGTTTTCTTTCTCCTTCCTCTCGGTAACCCTTCGACCCATTTCATATTTTTTTATCTCGTTTAAATAATTATACATGTTGTGTTTTCATGGCTTGACAAACGAATTCAAGATGATATATCAAGGGGTTAATAAATCGAAGATGATAAACAAGTTTTAAACCCGTACAGAAAAACGTTTGTATGATATGAATTAGAATAAAACATTGCTAAAGTTTCGTGTGGTATAAAAAGAGTTGATAAATTGTGATTTCTGTTTTGGATTTTGTCGGGTTGTGTTTGACCCGTTTGGGGTCTTATACGGGTCAGGTCAAGGGGCCTAAAGTGGTCACAGGTACGTGAGTCTTGGGGTCATTGGTGTCTAGTCAACTCAGTAGGGATGTGTTATATTGATGCTTGGTTAGACCTAGTCGGGTATTATGACCCACGAATGTAATTACTTGGGTCAGTTGGGTATGAGCCCAGTAGGGGTTTCTTTGGTTTGGAAAGGTTATCGAGGCACTAAGCCGCGTGCGTGCTTGCTGGTGAAAATGGGTCACAAAAATAGTCACGGGTCGTGGTGTTTGTGATAAGTAGTCACGATTAGGTTGCGTTTGTTACCTTAGCCGTTGTTTCCTAACATGAGTTGAACCAAGAAATGAGTAATACGTTAATTGGACTTGATAAATGTGGTCGATAAGTAGTAAATATTATTGTAACAAGAGATATTAAGACTAGTAAAATTAGTTAATGTATCAACATGGATTCATTTGTTTAATCGTGAACTAGTATGTTTCGGATAATATGGAGATTTTATACATGATATTGGACATATTAGAGCTAACGGTTGTTATAACGGGATATCGGAACTAATGATATGGTGAAACAATATAAGTTTAACGGTTAACTAGTAATTAGTCAATATGTAAACTTGGAAAATATAACGAATTAATTATACATCGATAATGAGATAGAACTACCGTGATACGCGATATTAGACTTGATTTAGTAAGTTCTTATAAAATGGTGTGGTAATATTAAAAGAACTAAGCTACGTAATTAGTAGTTAATACCGATATTTTGTTTACATCAATTACGAGTTATAAATTTGGAATAACGTTTATTATGCAAGTTATATTGGTATTGAATTACATTTTTGTTAAACGTTTTGACTTAAATGGGTCTAAATATTTTATCGTCACATATTAACTAACAATGAGATAATTAGATATATATATATATTATTAACGAATGCGGTTTTGTTTAATTATAAACCTTTATGAACTACGATAATAAATCATGTCTTATAAATATTAAATACCTTTTATAAATTTGTTGATAACATTTATATTAATTAGTGTGTTGTACTCTATTAAACGTTTTGGTTTAAATAAGTTTAGTATAATTGTTTTGCAATAAGGTTAAATATTCCGTTTCCACATCTAAGCTGCTATTGAATTATATAACCATATACATTATGGACGGATATGGTTTAATCTATTATAAACCCTTATTAAATACGATGGTAACTCGTGTTTTATAACACATGTTAGTTTTTATAAACTTGTTTAGAAATATTATTTTGATAAGATAACTTATTAAAGTCGTAATGGTTTGGGAATAAACGAACGTATCATTTATAGTACACTATTTACTATACCTTATATGAAGTAATTTCGGGTAAACTTGTATGATTATGAATGACGATTGAGATACCTTTATTAATTGAGTGATAAATGGAAACTTATCTTTTATTATTAAACATGTACGTTTGGGAATTGTTGGGTAAATTGCTGAAGCTTATCAATTAACCTATTTATGTTACATGAATAATTGTCATCATTTCCTAGTCTTTGACTAGCATGAGTATTGTCGGTATTTCTTAATTTGGTCGATGTCTATTCCTATTTGGCGTGAGTTATGGTCTGTATGTCTCGATTATGTCGATGTATTCTCTTCGTTCGCGTGAGTTGTACATCGCGTCTATGTTTCTTACCACCACACGAAACGTTAAAACTAAACTTTTGAGATAACAATTATAAACTTTTGGGAACGATAACGTACTTTTGAAGATAACGACATGAATGATCCACGAAAACCACAACACATTACTTTCTATTCATTTCTTTATCGTATGAGCCGTATTCTAAGAATATCGTATACGCATTAGGTTGCGTCACAACTATTCTATTGTACTCGTCGTACATTCTTTTAGATGCCATGGAGATTAACTTTAGATTCCAGTCGTGTCAATAGTGAATAGTGCATTGATGTGCCGTGATTACCTGTTATCTTCTGCTAGTGTTTATTAGTGCTTTGCTATGGCTAAGGTGAGTTTCATAGCCCCACTTTTATCTACGTTTTTAATTATATTGGGGTGAGAATCATGCTACTATTTTTGGACTGTTAAAACTATTTGGATTTGCTTGTATGCTTGACTGTTTAGATAGATGTGCGGTAGCTGTTGCCTTAGCCTAGGTTTAACCGTTGCCTAACTAAGAATAGACTTCTACCTCGACCTAGTTCGGGGTTGGCAACTGTTCTAGAGGTTGCCACGATAGTGCTGGACTAGAGTCGCGGGGCCCGAGTAATCCCTGGATACGGGATGTGAGTATATGGTTGGTGATCCGGGTAGGATCGGTGTGTGCAAACGGTATTATTCTATCTTAGGTCTTGCATAGCAAATCAACTCCTACAGGTCCACTATGATTTTGTTGAACTTAAACCTATGAACTCACCAGCGTAAGCTGACCTTTTATCATGACTTCTCAGGAATTTGAGAGGTGTTTGGAATACGTGATCGGTCGAAGCTTGGCAAGAAGGCGGGGTGCAAGGATCAATTCTGACTCTGATAAACTTTGGGTATCTATTTTACTAAATCATGTTTTGGGCCTTATATTTACAATTTTGGATTAAATGTTTTGAATAACTAAATTTGGGATTGGTTTTGAATGCTAAATGACTATCTTTTTGCTATACTTGTGTGCGATACCAATCCAATAGTAACGCCCTAAAAACTTGATTAAGTCTTCCGTTGTACCCAGATTTGGGGGTGTTACAGATTGCTATCAGAGCTCAAGTTTATAGAGAACTAGGTATTTTATAAACCCTAAACTATAACCACTTTTAAGAAAATTGATCCTCGACCGACGCACGCCCGCTTGCCAAGCCGAAGCTTCTTAATTGATTATGGTATGAACTGCGATTTGAATTATGAGATGATCTGTTGAGGGATATTGTGAACTGATTATGGAAACGTTATGATTTGAAGATATGATTATTGATTTTGGGTAAATGAGATGTGATTATCGAGATATTACGGAATTTGAATTGAGTAAACGATATATTATGATCTTGGAATTTTGAACTCGATTGATTGATGAGATGTTTATATTTGATGAACGGTTTGATTGAACACTTGATTGAGCGTGTGCCCTGTCAGTAGACGATTTAAGTCTGCATACCTTAGTAGTTCACTATAAGCATTCTGCATGCTTATACACTCACAGAAAGCATGTCCTCATGCTTTCGCACGCGCTATACCTTTCACAGAGTGTGGAGTCCCAAACCTTAAATCTATAACGCTTAGCTTATATTAAGTAGTTGCCTTGGGTATATCCCAAAACAATAAAGAGAAAACTTTGTATGAATATACACAAATACGTGGGATCTATTGGAATGTTTTTGGAAGATTAAAGTGAACAAATGAACACATAATGTGATAACCAATAATTCAACATTATTTATCAATAATGCGGATACTCTCAAAGTATCATGGTTACGGCAATTTCCTTGCGTAATCTCACCACTTGATTTAAAACTTGCACATTAGTAGTGGTCGTGGAAATGATTTGGGAATATAAAGGAAATGGTACTATTATAACTAAGTCAGGGAGTTACAAATGAGGCCTTTTGTCTCGTGAACGTGAGTCCCACAGTCAAGTTTTGATTAACACGAGTCTTAAACGCGTTAAAGCTAATAAAGCATGTAAACTGGTGTGTTGGTGTCATGTGTGTGTCATGTTCACGTGTTTTGCATCTTATCATGTTTATGTGCCCTTGATCATAACTAGATGATGGATTATAATGATTTTGATGATGTCGATTGGTGATGGTCTCGTGTCACGATTTTGAGTCGAAACCCTCGTAAACCATTGTTTTATTCTTTAAAATTTGTCAAACAAGTGGTAATCGGTTTTGATTACTAATAATGAATTCATGTCCGTTAATGTTATACTGATAGGTGAAACCAGTAAGTGTTTTCAGATGATAAATTGGACTAACGTGTGATTATTTGGTTAACGTTGAATCATTGGTATGAATCAGATTTTTGGAGTCGAATGACATTTCAATTAACAACCTTAATTGAATAACAAATTAATTGTGGTGTTTTGGGTAATTGGTAAGTTATTGACAAACATTAGATTTGATACCCGTTAACCGGTTGTGTTTGGGAAATTGAAAGAGTCAATTGGAAGTGTTTAATGGTGTTGTGTATGTTTGGTTGTCTGTCTAGATGGCGAGATTGGTATGAGATTGCTTGGGAGATTAATTAGAATTGTGAAAATTGTTTATTTTGGATTCAATGGTATATATGTCAACTTTGCGCTACGTCAGGTGTTATCGTGACTTTCTAGTCTCGACTACCCTGGCAATGCCGTAACGTGGTCTTTAGTATTTATTTGGGAAATATGATTGTATAAAAGCCGAGAGTCATGACTCGGACTTGGGAACTCGAAACGAATAATGACTCGAAACTTATATCGAATTTTTATCGAAACTTATATTAAAATTTTTATCGAAATTTATATTAGAATTTTTATTGAAATTTATATTGAAATTTATAAGTGAGATGAATATAATTACATTGAAATTTATCTCGAAATATATATCTATACTACTTATAAAGCATGCATATCTCCCTCCTAACTCCGAACCTAAAAATTAAGATTCAGCCACCCAACCCAACTTTCGAACCTAAATTTACACACACCAAACCAACATCCGATCCTAAAAATTTTAAACCAATAAAACCACATACACATTCCATAAAAACAAATACCTACCCATAACCCCATTTCATTTACAACCTGATACCCTCTATTAAAAAACACACACACTTCCACCTAAAAAAAACTCTACATTATTTGTTAAGACTAATTGGAAGTGTTTAAAAGTTTTTTTAGGTGGAAGTGTGTGTGTTTTTTAATAGAGGGTATCAGGTTGTAAATGAAATGGGGTTATGGGTAGGTATTTGTTTTTATGGAATGTGTATGTGGTTTTATTGGTTTAAAATTTTTAGGATCGGATGTTGGTTTGGTGTGTGTAAATTTAGGTTCGAAAGTTGGGTTGGGTGGCTGAATCTTAATTTTTAGGTTCAGAGTTAGGAGGGGGATATGCATGCTTTATAAGTAGTATAGATGTAGGTAACCTTTTTTTTTAATGAAAGTTATGAGCAACCAAAGTTGTTTTGGGTCGTCCGAATGTTGATTTTGATGATATGATGTCTTCGGTTGTCCGGAAATTTCATTATTTGTTAAGATTAAAGATTCGATGTCTTTTGGTTTATTGTTTGTTACAAAGCAATGACGACAACTTTCAAACACGAATTTAAAGTGATTCTTAGCATTTTTGCTTGGCAAATGTGAATGAAAGTATTGTGTTGAGGATTATCTTTTGCACAATATGTACCTTTTTCTTTTGTACCCGAGATTACCTTTTTGAAGGTAAACTTTTGAAAGTTTGAGAAAGTGAACTTTTTGTATTTAAAACTCTGAAAAATTCAACTTTTAACATTCAAAATATCAAACTTTATTGAGCCACATAAAAAAGTTGTTGAGAGATATCTACTTTTGACATTCAAACTTTATTGAAACTTTATTGAGCAAAAAAAATAAAAAATATTGAATGTCTGGATAAAGATGACACGTTAAGTCAAGAAAAATTCTAACGCAAAGAGACAAAACTATATATTTTTTTTTGAAAGGAAAATTTCATATGTAAAATAATTGTCTATTACAAATGTAAAATAATTGTCTATTTAAAAATAGGTTGGGTCTTGAGATATTGTCTTTGACTTTTAAGAAATAGAGATTGATATACGGGGCTAAATTTGTTTGGATTTCTCATCAAATAAAATACCAATATTTTTTTAAAACTGCATGTAACCAATATTTTTTGTAAGTGCAAGTCGTCGTTTGTGTTGATGGAAAGAAAAAAAGTAATTAGGTTGAAACACATACAAAGTTTTTAAAACTGCATGTAACCAATGAGTAGATTACAAAGTTGAAAACTCATTGATTAATGTACTCGAATTTATTAGTTTTTCATTTGAAGTTTATGTAACGGTTTTAATTCGCTGTTAATCTATTTGATTGTTGTCGTGATAGCTTGTGTGAAAACAAGTAATGCTTGTACACACAAAATAGAGTGCATGTAAAAAAATGAGTGTTATGTTTAAACCATTCATAATACACTAAAATCACATTGATAACAAACAGCTATCAAGGCTTTTATTTTTTTCCCCTTTTTTTTTTTTTTTTTTTTTTTTTTCTCCTAAACAGTAATTTTAACTATCTGATGATAATATATACCACTAATCTATCTCACATATCATAAACAGAAAACTTGAACCCACAATCATTTGAATAAAGAGCTTTTTCACACAACATGAGATATTATTAAGACACAAACACTTTGGTAGCTATCAGGTTTTGTAAGAAACTATATGTTGTCGTCATCATGTTGCCATGTCACTATTAAAACATGTTTCTTAAAGGATTCCATAGCTCTACAATATTAGTTTGCCGAAAGAAAATCCTTACGCGCTAAAAATTTGTTGAAAACTAAACACCGCTACCGCTAAATGTATGTACTTGGCTAAATTCCCTTACGCTACAAAAACAATCTCTTGAAAACATTATTCGTCGTCGAAATTTAGTCGCAAACAGATACCGCCGCCGCTATGCGCATCTACTCGGCTAGATATTGTTGCCGCTAGGTGCGGATAATCGGCTAGAACTGCTGCCCTCAAAATTACGTGAGTACCCTACTATACATTTCTGCCGCTAACCATTCCATAAGAAAAGAATTCCCTAGCGCTACAAAACAATTTTTCGAAAGAAAAGTCTTTGCCGCCGAAATTTTGTTAAAACTAAACACCACTGCCGCTAGGCGCGGGTACTCTGCTAGATACCACTGCCGCAATACATGGCTACTCTGCTAGATACCGTTGCCGCTACGCGCGGACACTCGGCTAGAAACCGCTGCCGCTAGAAACCGATGCCGCTAGGCACGGGTACTCGCCTAGTGTATATATATATATATATATATATATATATATATATATATATATATATATATATATATATACTAGTAAATGGTACCGGAAGATATAGATGATAAAAGGTCTTGTTCTAAGCATTCGATAACAAGGCTCGCCTTGTTATTCGACATTTTAAAAAGGGAACCAACGTTTAAAAATAGAAATGTTTTATAATAAATGAGTCATTAAATGTTTCGAGGTCACGTTTATCGAAGGGTGTCATTTATGAATATTTAATGTCACTTATGTGTTGTGCGTGGGTTACGGATGACCTAACATTAATAGCGTCGATCCACGTGGATAACGGATTTATTAGGTTGACGAACCTAATAGGCGCCCGCTATGTACGTAGGATAACGTTATTAATGGGCAAATTATCCTTATGACTCGTTAGAATGTGTTTGGTTTTGGGATAATAAGCGACATGAACAAATGGTTGAGTTTATCGAGTTGACGAATTCGATAAGGTCTAATTATTTGTTAGGAATTAAAAAATCCGTTAGTTAAAGTATCGGTCACCTCAAGTATATGTTGTTGTTAAAAAGCTCGTAGTCGTAGTCAAGTTATGTTATTTAGTATTTAGTTAAGTAACACCGTGGAGGACGGATGGGTCCTTACCCACTGTATGCCTGATCCACAGCCCGTAGGAGGCGTTTATGTAAGATACTATAAATACCCTCTACCTCCCAAGGTAGAGGGTTGGAGCTCATAATAATACTTTTACTTTCTCTCACTAAGTTCCCAAAACCTCTAAACTTTCTCTCTCTAAAAAACCTCATTTAGTACGCCTACTTTGATCATGGTTTGATGTGTTAGCGAAATCCATTATTTTACAACTGGTATCAAGAGCCATGGTTTGATCATCTCTCTTACATATTCTTGGATTTCTAGTGGTTTTTTATGGTTTTTGAGTTTGAAAAAGTTTAGTGGTATTTGCATCATTTGGACCATTTCTTGTGTTAAAGTTTGGATTTTGATTGTACTTTTGTGTTTTGAATCATCATAAGTGCTTAGGTTTTGATTTGGAAGGCTTGAATCACTGTGGTTGGACTGTTTTTGGATTGTTAAGTGGCGTTTGTGTAAGTTTGCATATTAGCGATTTGTGTCACTGTAACACATTCTGTTGAGCGATTTTCCCTGTTTTGGAAGCGATTTGTGTCAGTTTCAAATAACTTATTTAAGCGATTTGTCTGGGTAGTGGCTGTACTTGTGCGACTTGTTAGGAGAAGCGAATTGTCATTTTTCAGCGATTTGCTTATTTAAGCGAGTTGTGTCTTTAAGCGATTTGTCATTGTTTTCAACGACTTGTTTATTGAAGCGAGTTGTAAGTTTAAGAGACTTGTCTTGGTTAAGCAATTTGTCTTGGTTAAGCGACTTGTCTTGGTTGAGCGATTTGTTAGTTGATGCGACTTGTTACTTTGGAGCGATTTGTTGTCTAAGAGATTTGTTCTGCTGAGCGATTTGTCTCTTGTGACTTAGTGCTTTTCTTCTTGATTACATTCTACGGTTTTCTCTTGATTTAGTAAAATCCCGTGAAAGAATCTATTTCCCGGTTTAATCCAAGAGTTTTAAAATCCCGTGAAATCTGTAATCATGTCTACCAACGTGCCTACAATCATCTCTTTTGTTGCAGAGGACGTTCAAGCAGCTGTATCAGATACTCGTCCACCTATGCTTGACAGAACTGACTATGACTAATGGGCTCAACGAATTAGGTTGTACTGTTTGGGAAAGGAAAATGGGGTGAACATCCTCAAATCAATTGATGAAGGACCTTATCAAGTTGAGACAACCAGATACATACTTGAGACTGCTGCTGATGGCTCGGTGATATTAGGACTGGACAGACCTAAAATGTATGATGAACTAAATGATAAAGAGAAGAAGAGATACGATGCAGACATCAGGGCTTCTAACATCATACTCCAGGGTTTACCTAAGGACATTTACAAGCTGATCAATCACAACACGGAAGCTAAGGCAGTTTGGGACAATGTCAAGATGCTTCTCTCTGGCTCTGAATTAACTAAAGAAGACAGAGAATCCCAACTGTATGATGACTTTGAGCATTTCAAGATGAACCCAGGGGAAAGTGTCACTGAATACTACGTGAGGTTTCACAAACTGGTGAATGACATGAGGAATATCAAAATGACTATGCCTAATATTCAGCTCAACTCAAAGTTTGTGAACAACAAGAATCCCGAATGGCACAAATTTGTCACTTCAGTCAAGTTAACTAAGGGTTTGAGGAACACTAACTATGAGCAATTGTATGCATTCCTGCTTCAGAATGAGAGACATGCTATGTTTGAATGAATGATTCTTGAACAGTTCAAGTCTAAACAGGGAGATGCAAGTTCATCAAATGATTCAACAACCTTTTACACCAATGTAGGAATTACCACCAAAGCTTCTCAAGTCATACCTACTGGAAATGGTAATCACAAACTCATTCCCGATCCGAGGTTCAAGCAACCAGATGCTGATGTAGTCATGGAACACTTCATCAATCAACTGGCTCTTATGGTTAAACAAAACTTGACCCTTACTCCGCATACTAACAGTCTACACACTAACAATGAAATCAGAACTGCATCTAATCTACACAATCATGCTATTGTCAGAGATGGAAAGGTTATGGTGCAACCAGTTCAAGGAAGACAGTATGAACAGGGTAGAGGTGGAGTAGGTGGAGGGTATGTGGCTAATCAGAATCGTGGAAGGAATGCAAATCAAGGACAAGCAAAGCCAATCAAGTGCTACAACTGTGGTGGTGATGGACACATTGCAAGGAACTGCACATCTCCAAAACGTACACAAAATGCTGAGTATTTCAGGGAGAAGATGTTGCTGGTACAAGCTCAGGTTAATGGAGCTGTTTTGGATGAAGAGGAATTGCTGTTTCTGGCTGAGGGAAATGCCAAGACTTATGATGCTGATGTGGATGAAGAACAGCCAGTCGGTCAGGACTTGGGTCAGAATCATCCTAACGCATTTCAGGTAGCTGATTGTGATGCATATGACTCAGATGTTGATGATGAACCAACTGCCCAGACCATATTCATGGCTAGTATTTCACCAATGGTCTCACCAAAGGTTTCATCGCCACAGTAGGCTGGTCCTTCCAAAGAATCTATCATCTCTGAGGTATTAAAACTATACGATGAAGTTGATGGGCAAAAGATGCATAACAAAGTACAATCACATGCAACTAATGAATCAGATATAGATGATGTGGGTAATAGTAATATTGTCCCATATGATCAATATGTGATACAAAGTGAAAGTGAGATTGTATCAAGTGATGCATCCTCTGCGGTCAATGATGACAATGTTTTTGATGAATACACTGCATGTGCTCCTGATGATTCCATAGTTTCTGAACTTAATGCCTATAAAGAACAAATTGCCATTTATGAACAACGCTCTAAGTTTGAGTTAACCACCCGTGAGCAGGAAATGGATGACCAAATGCGTACAATTATTAGAAAAAGTTATTTTAGAGAAGAAGTATTAAAACAAGAGTTAAACTCCTTGCAAGAAAAGCTTTCTAAAACTGTTAAGCAAAAACAAGAACTCCAAGATAATTTTAAAGTGCTTAAACAAGAATTTAATGCTAAGGAATCAAAACTTTTGAATGACTTTTCCAATCTAAAAACTTTGAAAAACAAGCTTGAAAATAAATTGTACGTACAAGGGAATACCATTCAGACTACTCACATGATCACTAAGCATAGAGTCTTAAGTGATAAGCATAGCATTCCCCTTGTAGAAGTACCCAATCCTAGGTATGGAAAGGTTGCTAGAGCTGCTCAAATGGTAATCTATGATGGTAATGAGATTCTCAAGCCTAGGTAAACACCATCATGTATAGGAAGCACGGAAGAGGATATAAAATTAGAAGATACCTCTAGGGAGAAAATAGATGAGAAGCTAAAAGATCCTGAGTGTAAAAAGAAAAACATAACGATTAAACCCCATGATTAAACAAAAGAAAATTGGATCTCCCTGAACATGTTTAAGCCTCAAACACAATTAACCTCAGAAAAAATTTTCTGGAAGAAAGATATAGATAAGCAAAAGGCAGATAATCTTATTGCTAAGAATCCCCCTTGCAGGAAATTGCCCCCAGCCACTGTGTATCCTCCAAATACACCAATGCATTTAGTGCCTAGGAATCTTCCCACTAATCACACCCACCGGGATAACTGAAGGGGAAAGGGGTTTTGAGCAAACTAAGGAATGCTATTTAACTGAGGTCATGCCTTTCTTTAAACAATTAAAAGGCCAATTTGAAAGTCTTCAAAAAGGAATAAACTCGGATGTTAAAGAAATGGAAAAGGAATTTGATGCAATGATTGTTGAGATAAATGACAATGAACGGGAACTCAAATATAATAAAATTGAAAGGAAAAACCTGCATATCTTAAATGAGAACTTAGTGTTGAGTTGTGTGGCTCAAGATGTGTTTTATACTGTTACTAAGTATTCTATTACTGCTTCTCAATTTCATGAATTATCGGTTGCTTTGAATGTCTCCCATGATCGTGTCATTGAGCTTGAAACAACAAATTCAAAACTGCATGATAAAATTGAAAAGGATGATCATGATAACTTGGTCAAACATTTTTCTAAATTGGAAGTTGAACTTTTTAATTTACAACTAAAATATCAACATCTTAAAGAAAATGTTAAAACCTCAAATATCAAGACATCCTCAGATGCTCCTGAATTTGATGCAGCTTTTGAATTAAACAAACGTGATGAACAAATTCAAGCTCATTGTA
>OU343216.1:149854401-149955217 GCA_910596185.1 Chrysanthemum makinoi | reverse complement strand
CTAGAGTATGAGGTGGTTGAAAGACCATCGGGGTCTTAGTCATTTGGTCTCAATAGTTTGGAAAAACAAATTTGGATGCTGAAGGAACCTAATCAGAAATAAGTCAGTCTGGTGGCTAGGGTTATAGACAGGGAAGAGGGTGTGGACTTTGTGAAAAATCATTAAGCTCTAGTTTTCTCTCTTGAGGTACGGATTTTTCAAGGCATTCTTGTATCACCCCAATTACACATTTTGCGGTAGGAATGGAATTCTGGGGATGACTGTTATAGCATCACAATCACAGTTATATTGAGCGACCTAAAATTATTAGTTTGAAGAGCTGTCGTTTGATATATTAAAAACATTGAGAGTTACAGGGATAGATCCCAAATGAAAATCAACATGTGCGGAAAATAAGTTTGGTACAAGTCAAACGATGTTTTTGAAATGTATAAATCCCATGTGAGGCAGCGTGCGTCACGCGACTCTATGATATGTCCCACATGCATGCCATGAAGTAGATACCTTAGTTACACGAAAATACATTGCTAAAAGTGTCAACACAAAGGTTGAGAGTGAGTTCATAGGATTCATGTAAAAGCGTTTTGCTCACGACTACCACAAGTATAGGCCATGTATGACAAAAAATGTCACATAAAATATTTACAATTGCTATAAGCACATGACGCTGCTAGACTGTCATGATGTTAAGCTATGAGTGTTTTGCCAAACAACTCAAAAATGTGATATTAAATGAAATGCATCCGTTTGACCGGTTGGAATCACTAACTTGGGATGGAGGTCACCCTCGATAGATGGATCTCACCTAACACCCGATTAAGTACTTGGTTCATGATTTACGATATGGGGACATTCAATTGGCAATAAAGTAACCAGCAATGTAATGAATTTGATATACTTGGTATCGTAATAAAAATGATGTGCAATGTATTATCCCCCGTAGGTTTGAAATAAGTATAACTTGAATAAATGGGGCTATAAAACTCACTTTAGTCCGAAGAAATACAAGAATCACAACTAACTACCGACTGCATGAGAAATGTAATACATTAGTATCACAATGTGGCATCGCACAACGATATAAAGTGTATGTCGGATTTGGCGAGCTTTTGCGATGACCTAAATTAAAATAGGTGCGTCTTAGGTTTATTCATAAGAAAGGTAAATATACAAAACGGTGCTAGTATTCATTATATTATACTTGGTGTTTATCTAGTTTATAAAAGGATAAGGACTAGCTTGCATTTTATGTCCTATGGTCCGTCTTTCGTCAATAGTCCAATAATCTTCCAATCATTTCGTAAAATTTATTTTCATAAACTTACATGGAGTATCTCAAAGTACATCTTGTAATAAGAGTGTACCTGAACACTAATATTATTTGTTTTGTAAAAGTATCACTTGTATAAAATGACACCATCATATTATTTTCTAGATAATATGACAAAGGTTGTGCCTGACTCAAGAAATCATATACATTTTTATATAGTCAAATATGGTTTCCATACATTTCGATTAAAGCATTTGGTTGATGACTGAACCAAAATAAGTTTTTATATATTCCTTTATTAAATTTTACATCCTAGTTTCAAGTGACTATAACAAGTATAACAGATAACATTTAAGTTTCTTAATAAAATATAAGTTGTTATTTAATGAAGTGATCTAAAAGCTTTTGGTTCACGTAGCATATGGTGTAATATTTAGGATAATATAGTGCATGCGTCATTCAACATCCAGTAAACTCATTTCAGCCTCCTTAATTTCTATCTTGCAATTATTTTAACATCTGTTGTAGTATATTGAAATAGTCCATGTCTAATTCAATATCTTCTACGTATATTTAACTGTAAACTTTGCAAAATTAAAAACTGGTTGACGTTCCTTGTTTTTAGTCATTTAAAGCCTGATATAATCTTGACCAATATTAGATAAAAAGTGATCATTAATGTACGCAACTATCATCAAACTCCAAAAAGAAAATTGCTATACATATATTTATAACCAAAAGTAATGGTGATGTTAAATGCTAAATCTGCAACATAAATAGTTTAAATACCATGGAAATAGTAGTGGATGATAGTGAATGTATTATCAGTGATTTAATTTGGTCTTTATCGAGGTATCATCCTATAATCTTGGCGTTAAAGTAAGATTGACATTATAGTTCGGGAAATACCTTAACAAAAGGATAGTTGAGATCGAAAAACAAAGACAAGTACGAATGCCAACCGAGCACAATCCTGACCGACAAGAAACTCAAACCCAAACACGAACACGAACTCCAGCGAAGTACAACAACGATTCTTAGTAGCTTAAGATACTACGTACAACGAAGTTGAATCACCATGGTTTGCAAGTTGGCATGTGGAAATGGAAGTGAAAAAAATCATTGTTGTTTACATTACGACATATATTATATTACAGAGTCTTGGTATACATGCATGTTGAGGTTTCAAAGCGATATGTAAACACATGTAGAGATATCTTTCCATTAAACAAATTTACTTATACACACGTAAGGAAATTTACATGTGAAATGAGATATTTTATAATATAACATGCAATCTCATTCAAAGTAGCATAGACATGTGTATTGCTTGATAAACATGAACCATATGGTGTAGTGTAATACTTTTGTAATTATCTTATATAAGATAGAAAGTTTAAGGTTTAGAGGGTATAGTTTGATCCGATAATTATTATTAGCGTTAAGTATTTAAATCACGAAACTTAAAACTGAGTAATGTAAAAATGAAATACTTACAAAAATGTCTAACCTTGCCAATATACCCCAACTAAGTTTATTAAAAGTGTGATAAGCTTAGTGTGCTGATGTTGTTAAAACCTAATAACATAGGTTTGATGAGCGTCTTACGTAAAAGTAAGATGTGTATGTAAAAATAAAAGTGGCAATAGTTCATATAAAATATATGACTATTGGTGATATTGAGTATTTTGAACACATATACTCATCCTAGTTTTGTGTTGGTGCACTTAAAGAAAAGTTCACTCGATTAAACTTTAGAATTATAAAATTTACATTAAATTGTTTATTGTGTTGACGTTATTATTAGATATGCGTTGTGTGTTTTATCACGAAAGAGAGAAAGGCAATTATTATTTGGTGTGAGTTTTTATAGAAGATATGTATAATATAAGCGGTTTGGGTATATAAAAAGTAAAAGATATTTGTTTGTCTTAACAATGAAATTTTGAGATATAGTGGGTATTTGGTTATATAGTTTGATTCGGTAATTTCATGGTGAGTCCTTAAGTTGTGAAACTTAATATTGGGTAAGTGAAGCTCATAAAATGTTAAAAATTTTAAACATACTCAATCTTAATATCTAAAATGAGTGGTGGGTTTATCGAAGTGTGTAAAAGTGATAATAAATAAAAGTTTATAGTTAATTTAATAGTCGTAAAAGTACGGTTGGTTATATAATTATTGTATGAAATTACAATTAAACCGTCGTAAATATATATATATAACAATATATATACAAAATAAATTCAAACATCCGGGTAAACTAATATAATTTTATAGTCTTAAATGAGGTATTAAAATATATCAATATAATTGTTGGAAGTGTTGGATCAATTATTCAAAATAAATGATAGATGGAATGCGTTTATTTAATAAATAAATATAGTTAATGAAATATGCAAACCCATGCATGACTTTAATATAGGAAATGATGTGCCCATGATATGTAGACTAACTCTAGTCTATATGTAATGTTATTCTCAATGATGTTCCATGAATACAGCATTAACCCTCAAGGTTACGGCATTATTTGATACTAAATAAACCGGATTTCGAAAAATGAATAGTAACGGTGAATAGTATATTTGAGAAATGACTAAAATTACGAGAGTTGTCACATTTACGACACATGAACATCGGTCTTTCAAATGGATGTCAAAACTGCCTTTCTCAATGGACAAGCTGAAAAGCGGTCTATGTTAGCCCGGCCGGAAGGATTAGTTGATCGAGTGTTAGGATTTGGAAAATCCTTTGTAGTTAAGGTAATGGTCACCTCAAGTATATGTCGTTAGAAAGCTTGTAGTCGTGGATTATTTAATGTTAAGTAGTATTTAGCTTTGTAACAGCGTGGAGGATGGACATGTCTTTACCCTTTGTATGCACGATCCAAAACCGTCGAATTGGCGTTTTATGTTAATGACTATATAAATACTCTACCTCCCAAGGTAGAGAGTTGGAACTAATAATAAGATTTTTCTTTCTCTCACTAAAGTTCCCAAACCTCTAACTCTTTCTCTCTCTCTAAACTCTCATCTATATTATGCATTATACTTAGTTAGTGATATGATGTGTATGTGAAGTCCAATATGTTTCAAATGGTATCAAGAGCCATGGTTAGATGACCTCTTACACATCTTTGGATTTCTAGTGGTTTTTAGATGGTTTTGTCACACCCCCAATTTACCTGTTTTGCAGCGGAATGGAATTCCTGGGGGATTGACTGTCATAGCACCACATCACAGTTATATTGAACGACCTAAAGTGTCGTTTTTAAAACACATCGTTGGATATTATAATAAAAACATTCAGAGTACAACATCGGTCCCAAAAGGTTTACAAAGTTTGCGGAAATACAAATATGTTACAAATCCAAACGATGTTTTGAAATAAAGTGCCATAATGTACATAATGTAAGTCGACGCCGCGACTCAAAATGTAGGTCCCTAAACCATGTCATGATGATAATGCCTCAGTTACCTGAAAATACATTGCTAAAAACGGTCAACAATAATGTTGGTGAGAAATCATAGGTTTATGTAAATGTTTTATACGACTACACAAGTATCTATCATGCATGACCATCAAGTCACGTAAAAATAATGTTACAATTGCTCTAAGCCCATGACCCCGAAACTAGACTATTCAATCATGTATGCCCCTGCAGAGTGTTTGCCAGACAACTCCGTAATGTGATCAAATGAAATGCATCCGTTTTCCTGGTTGGGATTCACCAACCCGGATGGAGGCGTCACCCTCGATAGATCTATCCACTCATCCTCGCTTCAAAGATTAACGGTTCATGTTCAAGTAATGGGGACTTTCAAATTGGCAAATGCGGTAACTTAAGCAATGTAATGAATTTAACATACTTGGTATCGTACAAAAAAAATGTAGTGCAATGTATTCTCCCCCGTGGGTTTGAAAATAATCGAAAGCATGTAAAACGGGGCTATGAAAACTCACTTGGTAAACTGGAATAATGGCAAAAGTGAGTACACCGAGGTTTAATGTGATGCGTTAACCGGGACCTATTATCAATGATATGATATGTCATGAGTTGCAATGTAATGTTATGCATGCACTTGATATGTTATTTATACCATTTACGAGTTTTGAAAATATTACTCATCGTCGAAAAATACTCTTTTGACGTCTTGACCAATCAAAAATCACTTTACATGTTTTTACGTCAAAATGTCATCCTACAATGGTTTTATAATGATTTTTAGAGAAATTACCACTTTTCGTCGCAAAACAATGTCGTCGGAAAAATCATGAAATTAACAAAAATGGCTTTGGAAAACTAGTCGTAAAACAGTGTACGTCGATCGTTAGAGAACGAACTCGACTGTTTTGGAAAGTTTGTATCGATATCTAAAAGTTTCAGTTCAGGAGTTTTCGTCCAAAAGGTCTCGAACATAAAGATAATAAGGGTTAAAGATGGTGGTTTTGGCTAATTGTGTGCAGAAAATTAGTTACGGCAAGTTTATGAAAAAGTGCATATCTTTGTCGTTTCAAATCCGTTTTCTACGGTTTATACGTCCTTAGCTTCGTATCAAAGTAAACTAATATATTTTTGACAAGTCGAAATAATTTGTGAAGCTTAAGGCTCATTTTTGACCCGTACAAGATAAAAATATGTTGCTGAAATTTCTGAAAATAATATATTTCGTCGTCAAACTTGTAAAATCCATAACTTCTTCGTTATAAGTCCGTTTTATCCGTTCAAGCGGCCACGGATTCGTTTTAAAGTATATTTTCTAAATATCAAGGCCAAAAGTCGTGCCTACTGTCGGATTTTCCAGAAAAGCAAAACAAGGACAGAACACAAAATATACTTATCGAAAATAGTTTTTCTCGGACAAAACCTATTCTAATCCCTTCAAATCAACTCCAAAACTAATCTAATCCTACCATACACCTTCTTAGGGTGTCATGGGTTCCTAATCACCATCAAGACCAACCAATACCATGGGGATAATTATAGGATGACCATATATATATATATACTCTAAAATCATGAAAAATGGTATAAATCACATATCATGCATAATATCTCCAAAATGAAAAGAAACATATGAAAATGAAAAGGAAACATGAAAATGATAAAAACATGCTTACTAGTGATAATGAAGAGGTGAAAGTAACAAGGATTAACTTAAATACCCTTGGTTTTTATTTCAAAACCATATAAAGAGTATATACTAGATTGTTAAACACTTGAACTTGAAAATTTTGATCCCTTGAGACCTTGATGTGGCCGGTTTTGAGAGAAAAAAGAAGAGAGAAAATTTTCTAACACTTGTGAAAATGAATGAATGAAAATAATTGAAGTAAGACTTTTATGTGAGTGAAATTTAACAATCAAACCATACCAATTTAATGCACCCTCCCCTTGGTCGGCCAAGGGGAGGGATATATATATTTTTTTTTTTTAAAATTTTACTTGTATATTTGTATAATTTGATAAAAGTGTAAGTAAGTGTAGAAATGTAAGTAAAGGTAAATGGAAATTTTTTTGGTACAAGTAAGTTTTTAATAGGTCAAAATAGAATGTAATGAGATGATAAAAATTGTAAAAATACATTCCTTGTGAAATTTGAGTGATAAAATAATTATCGTATAATTTTTAAGAAAAACGACGTAATAATTAAACTTTAACGATTAATATACCAAATAAATTTGAAACACTAGGAAAACTAAAAATATAGTTTTTATAAACTAAATGTAAGTTTAAAAATACATCGGGATCATTTTTGAAAGTAACGGATTAAATATTCAAAATAATAACTCACGCGATAAAGATTATTAAATATAAAAATTACGCGTTGAATGTGAAATGAAATGTCGTGAATGAATTAATGAGATGCAAATGATGTCAATGAAATGTAGACTAATCATAGTCCATATGAAATGTACGTGATGTCATGATCATGAATTCGCCGCTAAACCTCCAAGGTTACGCGAATTTGAAACAAGTAAACCAAGTTTACTATAAATGTTGAAATAATGAGACATGAATTGTGTCGAGAAATGACCTGAAAGTACGGGTTGTCACATTCGCCCATCCAAAAAGGAATTCAGTCCCTGAATTCAATCGTTGTTAGGTCTAACGGTGTCGGTGAAAAGATGAGGATACTTGCGTCGCATCTGGTCTTCCCGTTCCCAAGTAAACTCAGGACCTCGTCGAGAATTCCAACGAACTTTCACAATAGGAATACGACTCTGTTTCAACTGCTTGACCTCGCGGTCCATGATTTCTACAGGTTCTTCCACAAAGTTGAGTTTGTCGTCAAGCTGAACTTCGTCCAATGGAATAACGAGCGATTCGTCCGAAAGACACTTCTTCAAGTTTGAAACGTGAAACGTGTTGTGCACATGACTGAGTTCTGATGGAAGATCAAGTCGATAAGCTACCGGACCAACTCTGCTCAAAATCTTGAATGGTCCAATGTATCTCGGGTTTAACTTCCCACGCTTTCCAAATCGTACCACGCCCTTCCAAGGCGATACTTTCAACATAACTTTGTCACCTACTTGAAATTCCAAATCCTTGCGTCTAACATCCGCATAACTTTTCTGTCGACTCCTTGCAGTTCTGAGTCTATCACGAATTTGAACAATCTTTTCCGTGGTTTCCCGTACCATTTCTGGACCAGTAAGTTGTGCGTCTCCTACCTCGGCCCAACAAACAGGTGATCGGCACTTACGACCATAGAGTGCCTCGAATGGTGCCATCTTGATACTGGTGTGATAACTATTGTTGTACGAGAATTCTATCAATGGCAAATGGTTAGCCCAACCATTTCCAAAATCAATAACACATGCCCTCAGCATATCTTCTAACGTTTGAATGGTCCTTTCACTTTGACCGTCGGTTTGTGGGTGATATGCTGTGCTCATCTCTAATCTGGTTCCGAATGAATCTTGCAATGAATTCCAAAAGTTTGAAGTGAATCGACTATCTCTGTCGGAAATGATAGAAATTGGTGCTCCGTGCCTCGAGACTATTTCCTTGACATAAAGTCTAGTGAGTTGCTCCATGGAATAAGTCTCTCTAATCGGTATGAAATGGGCTGACTTGGTAAGGCGATCAACAATTACCCAAATAGCGTCGTAACCTCCCGATGTCTTAGGAAGTTTCGTAACAAAGTCCATTGTAATGCGTTCCCATTTCCATTGAGGAATTTCCGGTTGTTGGAGTAATCCTGACGGCTTCTGGTATTCGACTTTTACCTTAGAGCAGGTAAGGCATTTGCTAACGTACGTGGCAATCTCCGCTTTCATGTTCGGCCACCAATAAAGCTTCTTAAGATCTTGATACATCTTATCCGATCCTGGATGAATAGAATACTTTGACTTATGCGACTCATGCATAATCAATTCTCGTATTCCGCCATACAATGGAACCCACATTCTATCCTTGAAACATAATACTCCATCTGCTCTCTTTACAAAACCATTTGCGCTTTCGGGCATACCATAAAGCTTTTCACTTGGTCGATTTTCCTCCTTAAGTGCTTCGACTTGTGCTTCATGGATTTTCGATGGTAAAGGAGAAATAATCGTCATTCCCAATGATCGAACTCTTAAAGGTTTAGGCCTCTCTTTCCGACTAAGAGCATCAGCCACAACATTGGCTTTTCCCGGGTGATACTTGATTTCACAATCATAGTCGCTGAGTAACTCCAACCAACGACGTTGCCTCATATTAAGCTCCTTCTGATCAAGAATATATTGCAAACTCTTGTGGTCGGTAAACACTGTGCACTTTGTACCGTAGAGGTAGTGTCTCCAAATCTTGAGCGCAAAAACTACGGCTCCTAACTCGAGATCATGAGTTGTGTAGTTCTTCTCATGAGTCTTAAGTTGTCGAGAAGCATACGCTATCACCTTCTCGTTTTGCATTAAAACAGCCCCAAGTCCTTTATGCGAAGCGTCGCAATATACAACAAAGTTCTCAATGCCTTCGGGTAGTGCCAAAATTGGCGCACTGCAAAGCTTTTGCTTCAACAACTGAAAAGCAACTTCTTGTTTCTTTCCCCACTCGTACTTCTTGTTTTTCTGTGTCAACTTGGTCAAAGGTCTCGCTATCTTCGAAAAACCTTCGATGAACCTTCGGTAATATCCTGCTAGTCCTAGAAATTGTCGAATTTCTGTAGGATTCGTTGGAGTAGCCCAATCTTTCACGGCTTCAATCTTTGCGGGATCAACTTGTAGTCCATGACTATCAATGACATGACCAAGAAATTGCACTTTGTGGTTCCAAAAATCACACTTCGAAAATTTGGCATACAACTTCTCATTCTTGAGTAGCCTTAAAATCATCCTTAAATGCTCTTCGTGCTCTTCTTTGCTCTTGGAGTAGATCAAGATGTCGTCGATGAACACTATAACAAACTTGTCCAAATACGGCTTACAAACTCTATTCATGAGATCCATGAATACCGCCGGTGCATTAGTCAATCCAAACGGCATCACTTGAAACTCGTAATGACCGTAACGTGTTCTAAACGCTGTTTTCGGAATATCCTCTTCCCGAACTCGAAGCTGATGATAACCCGATCGAAGATCAATCTTGGAATAAATACTAGAACCTTGCAACTGATCGAACAAGTCATCAATTCTGGGGAGTGGGTAACGATTCTTCACCGTTAACTTGTTCAATTCTCTATAATCTATGCACATTCGGAAGGATCCATCCTTCTTCTTCACAAACAAGACCGGTGCTCCCCAAGGCGAGGAACTCGGCCTAATGAATCCTTTGTCTAGAAGCTCTTGCAATTGATTAGACAACTCTTGCATTTCGGATGGTGCTAGACGGTACGGTGCTCGCGCAATCGGTGCAGCTCCGGGCACTAAGTCAATATGAAATTCTACTTGACGTGCCGGTGGAAGTCCCGGTAAATCCTCGGGAAATACTTCAGAAAATTCACGAACAATAGGAACATCTTCAAGTCGCTTCTCCTCCGACTTTTTCTCGGTTACATGGGCTAAGAAAGCAAGACAACCTTTCTTAATGTACTTCTCCGTTTTGATGCACGATATGATACTAATTCTAGTTCCACTTCGTTCCCCACGAATAATCAAAGTTTCGCCGTTATAGGGAAGATGAACAACTTTCTCATCACAAATGATCTTTGCACGATGCTTAGATAACCAGTCCATGCCGATGACGACGTCAAAACTACCAAGCTCTACGGGCATGAGGTCTATGTTGAAGGGATGATTAAGAAAATTGAATGTGCAACCGCGGACAATGGTGTTGGTGCTAACTACGCTACCATTAGCTAATTCGACAATGTATGATGTATCTAAGGTGGTTGGCTTAATGTTGAGCAAAGGTGCAAATGCATTGGACACAAAACTTTTATCGGCACCCGAATCAAATAAAACTGAAGCATAACGATTATTGAGAAGAAACGTACCCGTTATGACATTCGGGTCCTCCCTATCTTCTCCGCCTCCAATGACGTAAACCCTTCCTCGTGCCAAACCTCCTTGATTCGGATTTGCTTGATTCTTTCCCTTCTTACAATCCTTCTTGTAGTGTCCAGTTTCCCCGCAACCAAAACATGTAACTTGTGGCCACTTGCAATCCCTAGTACGGTGACCAACTTTCTTGCAATTTTCACACGGATCAAGACATCGACCCGGATTGTGATGACTCAAACACTTATTACACTTCGGCAAAATCCCCGTATATCCTTTTCCTTCCTTTTGACCCGCAACATAAGCCTTAGCAACCTCTTGCCTTTTGGGTGGTTGTTGAGTAGCATTCCTACCCCTAGTGTTGTCCCACTTGCGCTTGTTGTTGTTGCTATTGTTGTTGTAGTTGCCTCGGTTATTGTTGTTGAAACGGTTGTTGGGGTTGTTGTTGTTTCGGTTGGTGGTGGTGTACTTACCTCGCTTCACCACTTGTGCCATCAACTTCTGAGTCACTCGAATAGCTTCCTCAATTGTTTGTGGATCAAACGAAGTCACATCTCCTTGAATAACCTCGGGAAGTCCCCCGATAAAAGCCTCTAGCAACTTTTCATTATCCGATACCATCGACGGGCATAACGCGGCTAATTCCTGGAATCTCCGAATGTAAGTGTCGATATCATACCCAATAGTTACCAATTCATAGAACTCCGTCTCCAACTTTTTGATTTCCGTTCGAGGACAAAACTTCTTAGTCACCAAGCCCTTGAATTCCTCCCAAGTAAGCTTAAAAGCATTCTCCATTCCAATCGGTTGAGCGTATGAATTCCACCATGACAACGCTCCATCGAGTAAAGTGCTCGTAGCAAATTTGACCTTACTGTCATCCGGACAGTTACAAAGCAAAAACACCGATTCCAATTTTCAAACCATCGTACCATTGCAGTAGCTCCCTCGGTACCTCGAAACTTAGTGGGTTCACCACTCTTGAAATCCTTGTACGAACATTTCTTAACCCCAGATCCTCCGGCATTACCAGTAGCAGTAGCTAGCCTAGCGGCTTCAGCAGCAGCCACTGTTTCCCTTTCGACTCTTAGAGCATTAGCAATGCTATCATTCACCAACTTTTGAATTTCTGCTTGGGTCATTTCCGGTGTAGCTTTCTTAGGCGCCATAACTCTTCAAAATCACAAGATGAAACAATCATGAGAACTCGTAAGTAGAAACAACCATCATACAAATATATCCACAACCACATCATGCATAAAGATAAATGGAATCACAACGGAACAATAACGAAATATCACAAATATAATCACAACACACGTGGATAATATACATGAAAATTTCGGCCTACATGGACCGATATCATAGATAATAATAACCATTCCTACATAGTAGAGTCAATACTTGATACATTTGTTTGTACAACAACCAAAATACAACAAGTTCTTTAAACTACGTCACACACCTTGTGACTAGGATAATAATGGTCAAAACTATACAATGACAAAAGTCTACATAAGGCACCTCATGGTGCTCCGCCGGCCCGATCCTGAAGATCGCGAACCTGAGTAGTCAAACTATCCACCAAACTCCTCAACTCATCAACCTGTACCTGCAAAGAAGCAATACTCTCCCTGTCCTCTAACTGCCTATTCTGAATACTCTGATGTGACAAATCAATAGAAACCCTGCCTAACACTAGGCCCTCGACCTCCTCCGCAATGGGCTCAATCCTATCTACCGACAGTTCCTCCAACTGTCGTGTCAAACTATCAATCTGGATCTGCTGACTATCAATACGGGCTCCTAATGCCTCGGTAGAAGGCTGTCGAGCAGCAGCTGCCCTAGAACTCTCACCTAACTCGAACCTAACGGGTGGCTCGGGCTCAGTAGATGGTGGTGTAGGGATATCAAAACGAGCACGCTTTTTGGGCGGCAAGTCTGTCGTAGGTAAAGGATCTCTAAGAAAATATGATGAAGATGGTGATGATGGTGGTGATGGTGCTAGTAGTGGTGCTGGTGGATCGTGAGCTGGGCTAACGTGAGGAGTGGGTGCAACCTCGCCCTCCTCGAAGGGTTCGGTCTCAGTGTCGGTCATGATAGGTGGAAAGGCTGGAGTAGATCCAATGGAAGATACGATCTCAGTGGAATGTGATGCAACATCATCCATGATGGGGTTAGCTGGAACATCATCCGAGCTAGAGTCCGATGATATGGTGATGGGATGTGAATCTGAAGACATGTCTGTGACAACCGATGTGAAATAAAAGTAAATAATCTCGAATAAAGTGTAAGTGAATCCGCATGATAACAATGAATATGTACTATGATGAAATGATGAGATGCTATGATAATGTAGCTATAGTCTAGGGTCAATGATGCAACCTAGTTCTCTATAACTGTAGCTCTGGTACCAATCTGTCACACCCCCAATTTACCTGTTTTGCAGCGGAATGGAATTCCTGGGGATTGACTGTCATAGCACCACATCACAGTTATATTGAACGACCTAAAGTGTCGTTTTAAAAACACATCGTTGGATATTATAATAAAACATTCAGAGTACAACATCGGTCCCAAAAGGTTTACAAAGTTTGCGGAAATACAAATATGTTACAAATCCAAACGATGTTTTGAAATAAAGTGCCATAATGTACATAATGTAAGTCGACGCCGCGACTCAAAATGTAGGTCCCTAAACCATGTCATGATGATAATGCCTCAGTTACCTGAAAATACATTGCTAAAAACGGTCAACAATAATGTTGGTGAGAAATCATAGGTTTATGTAAATGTTTTATACGACTACACAAGTATCTATCATGCATGACCATCAAGTCACGTAAAAATAATGTTACAATTGCTCTAAGCCCATGACCCCGAAACTAGACTGTTCAATCATGTATGCCCCTGCAGAGTGTTTGCCAGACAACTCCGTAATGTTATCAAATGAAATGCATCCGTTTTCCTGGTTGGGATTCACCAACCCGGATGGAGGCGTCACCCTCGATAGATCTATCCACTCATCCTCGCTTCAAAGATTAACGGTTCATGTTCAAGTAATGGGGACTTTCAAATTGGCAAATGCGGTAACTTAAGCAATGTAATGAATTTAACATACTTGGTATCGTACAAAAAAATGTAGTGCAATGTATTCTCCCCGTGGGTTTGAAAATAATCGAAAGCATGTAAAACGGGGCTATGAAAACTCACTTGGTAAACTGGAATAATGGCAAAAGTGAGTACACCGAGGTTTAATGTGATGCGTTAACCGGGACCTATTATCAATGATATGATATGTCATGAGTTGCAATGTAATGTTATGCATGCGCTTGATATGTTATTTATACCATTTACGAGTTTTGAAAATATTACTCGACGTCGAAAAATACTCTTTTGACGTCTTGACCAATCAAAAATCACTTTACATGTTTTTACGTCAAAATGTCATCCTACAATGGTTTTATAATGATTTTTAGAGAAATTACCACTTTTCGTCGCAAAACAATGTCGTCGGAAAAATCATGAAATTAACAAAAATGGCTTTGGAAAACTAGTCGTAAAACAGTGTACGTCGATCGTTAGAGAACGAACTCGACTGTTTTGGAAAGTTTGTATCGATATCTAAAAGTTTCAGTTCAGGAGTTTTCGTCCAAAAGGTCTCGAACATAAAGATAATAAGGGTTAAAGATGGTGGTTTTGGCTAATTGTGTGCAGAAAATTAGTTACGGCAAGTTTATGAAAAAGTGCATATCTTTGTCGTTTCAAATCCGTTTTCTACGTTTTATACGTCCTTAGCTTCGTATCAAAGTAAACTAATATATTTTTGACAAGTCGAAATAATTTGTGAAGCTTAAGGCTCGTTTTTGACTCGGACAAAATAAAAATATGTTGCTGAAATTTCTGAAAATAATATATTTCGTCGTCAAACTTGTAAAATCCATAACTTCTTCGTTATAAGTCCGTTTTATCCGTTCAAGCGGCCACGGATTCGTTTTAAAGTATATTTTCTAAAAATCAAGGCCAAAGTTTCGTGCCAACTGTCGGATTTTCCAGAAAAGCAAAACAAGGACAGAACACAAAATATACTTATCGAAAATAGTTTTTCTCGGACAAAACCTATTCTAATCCCTTCAAATCAACTCCAAAACTAATCTAATCCTACCATACACCTTCTTAGGGTGTCATGGGTTCCTAATCACCATCAAGACCAACCAATACCAAGGGAATAATTATAGGATGACCATATATATATATATAACTCTAAAATCATGAAAAAAAATGGTATAAATCACATATCATGCATAATATCTCCAAAAATGAAAAGAAACATATGAAAATGAAAAGGAAACATGAAAATGATAAAAACATGCTTACTAGTGATAATGAAGAGGTGAAAGTAACAAGGATTAAACTTAAATACCCTTGGTTTTTATTTCAAAACCATATAAAGAGTATATACTAGATTGTTAAACACTTGAACTTGAAAAATTTTGATCCCTTGGACTCTTGATGAGTGGCCGGTTTTGGAGAGGAAAAAGAGAGAAAGAAACTTTTCTAACACTTGTGAAAATTTGTGAAAGTGAATGAGTGAAAAATATTAAGTAAGACTTTTATGTAGAGTGAAAAATTTAACAATCAAAACCATACTCACATTTAATGTCACCCTCCCCTTGGTCGGCCAAGGGGGGGGAAAATATATATATTTTTTTTTTAAAATTACTTGTATATATTGTATAATTTGTAAAATTGTAAGTAAGTGTAGAAATGTATAAGTAAAGGTAAATGGGAATTTTTTTGGTACAAGTAAGTTTTTAATAGGTCAAAATAGAATGTAATGAGATGATAAAAATTGTAAAAATACATTCCTTGTGAAATTTGAGTGATAAAATAATTATCGTATAATTTTTAAGAAAACGACGTAATAATTTAACTTTAACGATTAATATACCAAATAAATTTAAAACACTAGGAAAACTAAAAATATAGTTTTTATAAACTAAATGTAAGTTTAAAAATACATCGGGATCATTTTTGAAAGTAACGGATTAAATATTCAAAATAATAACTCACGCGATAAAGATTATTAAATATAAAAATTACGCGTTGAATGTGAAATGAAATGTCGTGAATGAATTAATGAGATGCAAATGATGTCAATGAAATGTAGACTAATCTTAGTCCATATGAAATGTACGTGATGTCATGATCATGAATTCGCCGCTAAACCTCCAAGGTTACGCGAATTTGAAACAAGTAAACCAAGTTTACTATAAATGTTGAAATAATGAGACATGAATTGTGTCGAGAAATGACCTGAAAGTACGGGTTGTCACAATTTCTTGTGTTAAAGTTTGAATTTTGGGTGTACTTTTGTGTTTAGGATCATTATATGTGCTTGGGTTTTGATTTGGTAAGCTTGAATCACTGTGGTTGAGCTTGTTTTGGATTGAAAAGTGTGTTTTTAAAGTTTTTCTTGGTAGCGACTTGGGTCTCGGAGTGAATTCTTGGTAGCGACTTCTTGTTAAAAAGTAGTGAGTTGTAGTGTGTTTTGGTAGCGACTTGGTCGTAGCGACTTGCCTCTTGAGACAAACCGACAAGCGGTACACTTAGTGGATTCTCCACACATGAAAGACTACTTTCAATTTTGATAGCGACTTGTTCTTTAAGTTTCTTAGCGACTTGGTGGTGGATTTGGTCCTGCTTGTTCTATTTACATTTGACATCTTAGCGACTTTGTAGCGACTGCATCAAAATTCGTGCTTGATTGGAAACTTAGCAACTTCTTTAAATTAATTGACGGTGCCTAGCGACTTGGTTCAAGGATTCTTAGCGACTTGGTTGACTTTGTGTATGTCTGTTTTCTATTGATTTAGTAAAATCCCGTGAAAGAATCTATTTCCTGGTTTAATCCAAGAGTTTTAAAATCTCGTGAAATCTTTAATCATGTCTACCAACGTACCTACAATCATCTCCACTTCTGTAGAGGACGTTCAAGCAACTGGTTTGAGATAGAATCCACCTATGCTTGACAAACTGACTATGACTAATGGGCTCAACGATTAGGTTGTATCTGCTTGGGAAAGGAAAATGGGGTTAACATTCTCAAATCAATTGATGAAGGACCATATCAAGTTGAGACTACAGAGACTTAATGATACTTACAGATGGAACTGTGCCTGATGGCTCGGTGATATTAGACAGACCGACAGACATAAAATGTATGAGAACTAAATCATAAGGAGAAGAAGAGATACGATGATGACATCGGGCTTCTAACATCATACTTCAAGGTTTACCTAAGGACATTTACAAGCGATCAATCACAACACGAAGCTAAGGCAGTTTGGGACAATGTCAAGTTGCTTCTCTCTCGCTCGAATTAACTAGAAGACAGAGAATCCCAACTGTATGATGACTTTGAGCATTTCAAGATGAACCCAGGGGAAAGTGTCACTGAATACTACGTGAGGTTTCACAAACTGGTGAATGACATGAGGAATATCAAAATGACTATGCCGAATATTCAGCTCAATTCAAAGTTTGTGAACAACAAGAATCCCGAATGGCAAATTTGTCACTTCAGTCAAGTTAACTAAGGGTTTGAGGAACACTAACTATGAGCAATTGTATGCATTCCTACTTCAGAATGAGAGACATGCTATGTTTGAATGAATGATTCTTGAACAATTCAAGTCTAAACAGGGAGATGCAAGTTCATCAAATAATTCAACGCGCCTTTACACCAATGGTGGAATTACCACCAATCTCAAGTCATACCCATGGGAAATGGTAATCACAAACTCATTCCGATCCAAGAGGTTCAAGAAACTTATGTTGATCAGTGATGGAACACTTCATCAATCAACTGGCTCTTATGGTTAAACAAAACTTGACCCTTACTCCACATACTAACAGTCTTCATACCAACAATGAAATCAGAAGCGCATCTAATCTACACAATCATGCTATTGTCGGAGATGGGAAGGTTATGGTGCAACCAGTTCAAGGAAGACAGTATGAACAGGGTAGAGGTGGAGTAGGTGGAGGGTATCTGGCTAATCAGAATCGTGGAAGGAATGCAAAACAAGGACAAGCAAAGCTAATCAAGTGCTACAACTATGGTGGTGATGGACACATTGCAAGGAACTGCACATCTGCAAAACGCACACAAAATGCTGAGTATTTCAGGGAGAAGATGTTGCTGGTACAAGCTCAAGATAATGGAGCTGTTTTGGATGAAGAGGAATTGCTGTTTCTGGCTGAGGGAAATGCCAAGACTTATGATGCTGATGTGGATGAACAGCCAGGCAGACTTGGGTCAGAATCATCCTAATGCATTTCAAGTGATTGTGATGCATATGACTCGAGATGTTGATGATGAACCAACGCCCACAATCTTCATGGCTAGTATTTCACCAATGGTCTCACAAAGGTTTCATCACCACAACAGGCTGGTCCTTCCAAAGAATCTATCATCTCTGAGGTATTAAAACTATACGATGAAGTTGATGGGCAAAAGATGCATAACAAAGTACAATCACATTCAACTAATGAATCGATATAAATGAGTGGGTAATAGATATATATCAATATGTGATACAAAGTGAAAGTGAGATTGTATCAAGTGAAGCATCATCTGCAGTCAATGATGACTATGTTTTTGATGAATACATTGCATGTGCTCCTGATGATTCCATAGTTTCTAAACTTAATGCCTATAAAGAACAAGTAGCCATTTATGAACAACGCTCTAAGTTTGAGTTAACCACCCGTGAGCAGGAAATGGATGACCAAATGCGTACAATTATTAGAAAAAGTTATTTTAGAGAAGAAGTGTTAATACAAGAGTTAAACTCCTTGCAAGAAAAGCTTTCTAAAACTGTTAAGCAAAAACAAGAACTTCAAGATAATGTTAAAGTGCTTAAACAAGAATTTAATGCTAAGGAATCAAAACTTTTGAATGGTTTTTCCAATCTAAAAACTTTGAAAAACAAGCTTGAAAATAAATTGTACGTACAAGGGAATACCATTCAGACTGCTCACATGATCACTAAGCATAGAGTCTTAAGCGATAAGCATAGCATTCCCCTTGTAGAAGTACCCAATCCTAGGTATGGAAAGGTTTCTAGAGCTGCTCAAATGGTAATATATGATGGTAATGAGATTCTCAAGCCTAGGCAAACACCATCATGTATAGGAAGCACAGAAAAGGATATAAAATTAGAAGATACCTCTAGGGAGAAAATGGATGAGAAGCTAAAAGATCCTGAGTGTAAAAAGAAAAACATAACGATTAAACCTCATGATTACACAAAAGAAAAGCTGGATCTCCTAAACATGTTTAAGCCTCAAACACAATTAACCCTAGAACAAATTTTCTAGAAGAAAGATATAGATAAGCAAAAGCGAGAATAATCTTATTGAAACTAAGAACCCTCCCCTTGCAGGAAATTGCCCCTGCCTTTGGTAACCTCCAAATACACCAATGCATTTAGTGCCTAGAACTATTCCCACTAATAGCAAGACCTTAATTAGTCTTCATGTAGTTTACAACTATTTGTTGACTTTGAGAAAACTTGTAAGAAAAGGATCACACCCACTCGGGATAACGAAGGGAAAGATGTTTTGAGCAAACTAAAGAATGCTATTTAACTGAGGTCATGCCTTTCTTTAAACAATTAAAAGGTCAATTTGAAAGTCTTCAAAAAGGAATAAACTCGGATGTTAAAGAAATGGAAAAGGAATTTGATGCAATGATTGTTGAGGTAAATGACTATGAACAGAACTCAAATATAATGAAATTGAAAGGAAAAACCTGCATATCTTAAATGAGAACTTAGTGTTGAGTTGTGTGGCTCAAGATGTGTTTTATACTGTTACTAAGCATTCTATTAATGCTTCTCAATTTCATGAATTATCTGTTGCTTTGAAAGTCTCCCATGATCGTGTCATTGAGCTTGAAACAACAAACTCAAAACTGCATGATAAAAATTAAAAGGATGATCATGATAACTTGGTCAAACATTTTTCTAAATTGGAAGTTGAACATTTTAATTTACAACTAAAATATCAATATCTTAAAGAAAATGTTAAAACTTTAAATATCAAGACATCCTCGATGCTCCCTGAATTTGATGCGCTTTTGAATTAAAGCGTGATGAACAATTCAAGCTCATTGTAACACGATCTAAATTGAGAGCCCAAATCTCACAATTGAAGGGAGAAAGGTATAATGTGAATGGAATCCCAAATGCCTCCACCTTTAGATTCTCGGTAATTTTCTCAAACTTTTCATCTTCAAAACCTCGTCAATGCCTTACAAAAGGAAAATGAGAGTTTTCTAGAAGAAAATGAAAAGGTTAAACTACACTTTAAAGAGTTATATGATTCAATGAAAGTCACTCGTGACAAGAACAACGAAAAATAACGCTTTACAAAAAGAAATTGAGAATCTGAAGAAACATGAAAAAGGGAATGCCACTTGTCTTTAATGAGAATGTTGCATCAAAGTCATCTACTGACTCTAAATATATTGTGACTGTTAAATACATTCCTCCACATCTTAGAAATAATGAACTTGTGTTTCATAACTATTTTGCTCACCTTAAGGATAGTCTAGAATGTCTCCGTGAGATTGTAGAAGAGGATTTCATAAATAAGCCACTTGATAGTGAAATTAGGTTTGCTTGCATTCAGGCCAAACGATCTCAAGAACTTTTAGAATGCTTAAGAGCAACATGCCCTAAAACTGTTGGTAAGAAGGATAAAATAGTTGTGCCTTGTTCTATGCCTGATTCTAAGAATGCCAACCTGATATGCCTCACTAGGCCAGTCTAAAGTTAAGCATGTAAGCTTCAATGTGCCCTCAAGAAGTTCAGATCCTAGCACTTCTAAACCTGAAAAGAAAAAAGTAGCAATGCCAACTAATGTTCCCATTCCCTCTACAGGAGTAAAAAGTGACACTAACGCAAGAAGGTCAAAGCCTCAAGGCAACACAAAGAATGATAGGACCTTGCAAGCTAGGAATGTTCATTGGAAGAAAGTAGAAGATCACCTAGGAACTTTAAGTTTGAAACTATGTTGAATAAAACGAATCGTGTTGATTCTAGTGTTACCTCTAAGCGTGCTATAATTAATGCGAATTCTGCTACTTTTGCAAAACATGTAATGATGATTGCTTGGTTTCTGTTACTAATCATGTATGTGGTGTGAATGATGTGATTAATGTGTCTAAAATGCCCAGTTAAAATTGTTAATGCCACCAAATATTTTGCAAAGAGGACTAAAAGCAATGGTGGAAGAAGGTAGAAAACAGTGAAAACCTACAGAAGAAAACTCAAGAATGTAGGTTATCAATGGATACCTTTTGGCCATAAGGTAAAGGTTTGCCCTGGACGCAAATTTAATTTTAATGAGTTGTGCCCTAGATTATCTAGACCAATGCCCATTAGGAAAATGGATGCCTCTTGGATAGAACTATTCCTTTAAGAAGTGAACATACTTTGAATAGGTCGAATGCACACACTAGCACAACATCTAACCCTAATGATTTCATTGCTTCTACTTGATATGGATGTTTCTATTTTCGATGTGGGTGTTCCAATCACTGTTACTAACCAAGTGGAACCCATTCTTGCATGGGGATCCCAATTATCAAGTTATCCATTCTTGTTTGTGTTCAACTGCAGATCGTTCAAATCGTTACTCGTGGTACCTGGACTCAGGCTGTTCCAAGCATATGACTGGATACCGGTCACGGCTCATGAACTTCGTGAGTAAATTCATCGGGATGTTAGATTGGGAACGATCATTTCGGTGCAATTATGGGTTATGGAGACTATGTTGTTGGTAATAGTGTAATCTCCAGGGTATATTATGTAGAAGGTCTTGGTCATAATCTATTTTCTGTTGGACAATTCTGTGATTCCGATATAGGGGTGGCTTTTAGAAAAAATACTTGTTTCGTTAGAGAACTTGATGGTGTGGAACTTTTAAGAGGAACACGGGGTTCAAATCTATAAACCATCTCTATCGAAGACATGATGAAGTCTTCTCCAATCTACTTGTTGTCAAAGGCTTCGAAAACAAAGTCATGGTTATGGCATCGTCGTCTCAATCACTTGAACTTCGGCACCATAAATGATCTTTCCAGAAAGGACTTAGTAATGGGCTTACCTAGACTAAAGTATGAAAAGGATCATCTTTGTTCAAGCATCTTGCCAATGGGTAGGAAAAAGCAAGAAGTATGCCCATAAACCCAAACCTACAAAACTCGGTTATGGAAGTTCTTCATACCATTGACATGGATTTATGTGGACCCATGAGAGTCAAAGCGTAATATTTTGGGAAGAAATATGTGTTAGTTATGGTTGATGATTACTCTCGATTTACTTGGATTAAGTTCTTAAGGACAATGGGTGAAACTCCGGATATCATCATCAAACTTATCAAACAGCTGAGGTTCGACTTATCAAAACTGTCGAATCATCCGAACAGACAATGGAACATAGTTTGTTAACAAAGACTTACTTAGTGAGTTTTATGAAAGTGTTGGAATCAGTCATCAAAGAAGTGTTCCACGAACTCCTCAACAGAACGGTGTAGTTGAAAGACTAAATAGAACTCTTGTGGAAGCCACAAGGACAATGCTGATTTACTCAAGGTTTCGATGTTTCTCGGGGAAAAGCCATTGCCACGCATGCTACACTCAAATCGTCCCTAATTCACACTCTCATGGAAAAACTCCATATGAACTTGTCCACAATCAAAACCAAATCTTTCATTCCTTGTGTGTTTGGTGCATTGTGTTATCCGACTAATGAGGGTCAAAACTTAGGCAAACTCAAAGCTAAAGCGGACATTGGAGTATTTGTAGGATATGCACCAAGAAGAAAAGGATACCGAATCTACAACAAGAGAACCCGAAATATCATGGAAACAATTCACATTACGTTCGATGAGTCGTGTCCCGTCAAATGGCTCCAGGACAACCCAGTTCTGGACCCGCATCACAACCTTCTTCAAGTAGTCCCATTGGTTCATACTTGTATACAATCCCTCATCTCCAGCAACTCCATATGTACCACCTTCAGAAGATGATTTGAAGAAATTATTTGATCTAATGTTTGATGAACACTTTGAGCCAATTGCTAATGATCTATCAAATCCATCAACAAAGGCTGCTCTATCCTTGTGAACGTAGATAACCCTTCAGTTTCAATATGCATTGAGTCAAGAAGCGCTGCTACTGATCACTCGGTATCATCTTCAATTCATCAATCATAAAGTGTACCTCATGGAATTTTCTCTGGCACCTATGATGGAGATAACCCCTTTACTACTCCCAAAGATGCTCCCTTTGAGAACATATTTGCTCCTAAACCAACTCTCGAACCATCATCATCTGGAGATCCAGACTCTGCTACTTTAGTTCCTCAACAACTACCACACGAACACCTTAGAAAATGGACACATGATCATCCATTGGACAACATCATTGGAAACCCTTCTTGTCCTGTATCCACACGTAAACAACTTGCAACTGATGCCTTGTGGTGCTTCTTCAACTCCGTTACTCTCTAGGTCGAACCAAAAGACGTTAAAACCGAATGAATGAAGACAATTGTTGGTTCAATGCCATGCAAGAAGAAATTCATGAGTTCGATCGACTAGATGTGTGGGAATTAGTACCTGCCCTCAGATTGTGTTATGATCATTGCTCTAAAGTGTATCTTCAAAGTAAAACTTGATGAGCATGGTGATGTATTAAAGAACAAGGCTAGATTGGTTGCAAAAGGATACCGTCAAGAGGAGGGTATTGACTTTGAAGAATCATTTGCTCCAGTTGCATGTATCGAGGCAATCGAGAATCTTCCTTGGCTAATGCCGCAAGTAAGAATATGGTAGTTTATCGGATGGATGTAAAAGCGCTTTTCTTAACGGAGATCTTAAAGAAGTCGATACGTCCAGCCAACCAAGGTTTTGTGAATCCGAGCATCCTACTCATCTCTATCGCTTGAAGAAGGCTCTTTACGGTTTAAAGCAAGCTCCAAGGGCATGGTATGATACGCTATCAAAGTTTCTTCTCTCCATTGGATTCAGCAAAAGAAGTAGTTGATCCGACATTGTTCACCGGTAAAGTCGGCAAACATTTAATTCACGTTCAAATCTATGTTGATGATATTATTTTGCCTCGTGACCCCAATGAATGTGACCGTTTTTCTAAGGAGATGGGCTCCAAATTTCAAATGTCAATGATGGGACATATGTCATTTTTCTTGGGATTACAAATTTCACAAAGTCCCGGAGGCATTTTTATCAATCAATCTAAATATGCAAATGAAATTTTAAAGAAATTTGGATTTGACACTTATGACACTGTTGACACTCCCATGGTGGAACGTACCAAACTGGATGAGGACCACTCAGGGATCATGGTAGATCAAACGAAATATCAAAGTATGATTGGATCCCTGATGTACCTCACAACCAGTAGACATGATATTCTATTTGCAGTATGCATGTGTGCTAGATACCAGGCTAAGCCTAAGAAAAAGCACCTTGAAGCGGTTAAACGGGTCTTTCGGTATCTCCAAGGAACCATCAACATGGGACTTTGGTACCCGAAGGACTCCGGTATGTCACTAATGTACTATCAGGATGCGACCATGCCGGATGTCAAGATTCACGAAAGTACATCGGGGAGGTGCTCAGTTTTGGGTGATAAGCTTGAGAGCTGGTCTTCAAAGAAACAAATGAGTACTTCTATATCCTCTACAGAGGCTGAATACATAGCCATGTCATCTTGTTGTGCTCAAATCTTATGGATGAGATCCCAATTATCTGACTATGGCTTTTAATTCAACAAAATCCTCTGATGTGATAACAAAGTGCCATTGCTCTCTCCTGCAACAACTTTCAACACTCAAGAGCAAAGCACATCGACATTCGACATCATTTCATTCGGGAACAAGTGGAAAAAGGTGTGGTAGAACTCTATTTCGTGAGGACTGAATACCAGTTAGCAGACATCTTCACCAAAGCTCTTCCTAGAGAACGTTTTGAGTTTATCCTTCCACGTCTTGGTCTAAAGAGTCTGCATCCAGAAACTCTCAAACGTCTTCAGGAGGAAGACGAGGAGTAACTGAGTTTATCTCTATCTATTTCTTGTACATATATTTTCAAAAACCAAAATACAAAAATATAAAACCAACAAAAAGAAAATAGAAAATTATAAAATTTTAAAAATCCATAAAAAATTAGAAAATCTTGAAAAATTCCAAAAATATTTTTTTCGTGTTTTTCTTTGGTTCGATAAACATCTACGGACTTTGCTTTGCTATTCAAAGAATGACACGGGTCTTTAGATGTTGTTCGAATGCTAAAAAAAATGTTTGAGGGAAAGTAAAATGTTTACTGTCATTTCAGATAGTAACCAGTTTTTAAAGAAAGAACAGAGCCATGCTTTTTCAAAATATTTTAATCTCATGCTCTGATTCTAAAAACAAATGTTTGTCGCCAAAAAGACAAATGTTTCCTTCACAAATATTTTTCCTTCTAAATATTTTTCTGAAAAATATTTGTTATCTAATGAAAACTAACAGCTTTGAAAAATAACTTGGACTCAATTTTTAAAAATCATTTGGACTTGACATGTGTCAAAATCTCTATCTCTCAATCAACAACATATGTCATAGATTGAGGGGGAGAATGATTTCAACTAAATCAACAGGTTATTTGTCATACAATCGGTTCAGACCAAAGCTTCGGTCCTGTTTTCAAAAGATACTCAAGCATGTTTTGTCTTTGAAGGTTAAAGTCTTTTATTTGATCCTTATCGGTTAAATGTTTTCATAAGCAAGTCACAATTCCCGTCAAAAGCTTTTAAAAACAATTTAAATATATAGAGATCACAAATCTCAAATAACTTGAAAATTGTGATAGGGGGGAATTTGTGATTTAAATTGAATTTAAACTGATAACTCAATAAATGGTAGTGAAAAGTGTTTAACAAAGCGTCCCTCCTACATATGACAAACGATTTCAAGAATTTTCAAATTTTCCATGCACATGTTAAGCGGGAGCATCGTTCTCTTACTATAAAAGGGTTAAAACGTGATGATTTGTCTCAAAGTGCTAGCTCCATCCAACATGTGCTAAACTCTTTTCGAATCTCGAAGCACATATTAAGGGTGAGCATTTCAAAAAGAAAATAAACTTTCAAGGTACAAAGATTTCGATGTTTCATTATAAGTACCTTGATTGATTTTCTATTGGTTTCAGTTTGGCAGTATGATCGTGAATGTGCTTCTAAGAACTCTTTCCTCTTCGTGCAAAACAATTTCAAAAATCATATGCACAAGTTGAGGGGGAGCAACTTTTTGAAAATCACATCCTTCCCATAAAATATCTTTATCAAAGTATGAAAAATACTAATTTTGATCGGGAAAGTGATGTCGATAACTTTTAGAAATGGTTGATCGAAGAATCAAAGCTTTCATTCTTAAATCTGAGATTTTCAAGTCCTCTTGCCTCCATGTGCTAAAACCATTTCAAAATATATGATGCACATGTTGAGGGGGAGCTGTTTCTAAAATTATCAAAAACAATTTAGGTACAAAATGTTTTGATCATGTATCACAAGTACTTGGATTGATTTTTCAAAAGGTTTTCAATTGGCACCAATGTATGAAGAACAATACCAAAGGACCAACCAAATTTACTTTATGTACGGTGATATAAGGATGGTTAGGTTAGGTATTCGTTCCCACGATCAGCCAGAACCGGAGGGATCTACCCAGGGACAATCCACTAGTTAGTGTAGAAGTCCTTAGGTATGATGAAAAAAGGAGAAAAATGAGAAATGGGAAGAGTGTAGACTGAGATAGAGCTAGAACAGGAATAAACCGAACAAGGTTCTAGTTATGAAGTCTCGGTAAGCACTGAAGGGGTTGAAAAATGAAAAAGAAATGAATGAGAAAAGGGTGAAAAGAAATAGCCCTCCATTTATTCAACCTTAGGGCAGAAACCGGTATTGAAGACAAGACGTCATGGACCCAGTGACACACTGCACTTAATTTCCCAAGCTACTCAAGTTCATCTTAAAAGGGCTTGTTTCATTCTCACGGGGCACCGACATAATCTATCGACTTTCTCTTAGAGATTGTTGATATTGAATAAGGAGACCCTCTCCCTAGTCTCCGGCATAGGAACCAAATGTGCACAATTGAGTCTAGAGCCACGAGATCATCAATAAATCTCATTAGGACACTGTCAATGAATGTTCACAATTTCACACAATGTGGAATGTGAGATTATATTTTGAGAGTCCTACGCATTATCCTTGTGGTATTGCCAAGACTTGTTTGTGACATATGGACTTCATCAATGGAGCGATTCAATATTGAATCAATCCAGGTCCAAGAAAAAGGATTGATGGATATCTTTGAAAAACCGGTCGTTGTGCTAAAAAATTCTTTATTATTGCACATCGACTGTGTATTGATATTTACAAATAAAAGATATTTATGATTGATAATTGATTTTTCCATAAAACCTTCGTTGTATTGCAAAAACCTTTATATCAAGCAATACACGATTGTTTGTCAAATCATTTTTGATCAATCAGTGACTCTCAATTCGCTGGTTCACTCACTCCTTGTTGTCTTCTTTGAGACGCTCCGGTTTGAGAACGACTAGAACAGCTGCGAAACCCTGTCAAGGAGATTCTTCGGAATTCTACCTGATCACAGGCAGTACTTGTACTGATCAACGGGGAACCGTGGGCCGTGTACTGATTGGATCCCAACCGTCAAGTTTATTACACAAGTCAACCACTTGTGAATGGTCAACCGTAATAAAATTCAAACAGTCTAAAACCAATGCAATTTCCCTTGGAATATAGTGGATTCCCAGGTCGTTAAGTCCCACGGAGGATTAATGGTGCTTAAAAACGTTCAGATGATAGAATGATCACTAAGGATAATGATCTGTAAGGATTTTGATTGGTAATTACACTACTGATTGATTGGAATGGTATGTGAATACAGAACTATAAAGC
Source organism: Chrysanthemum makinoi (assembly GCA_910596185.1). Taxonomy (NCBI): domain Eukaryota; kingdom Viridiplantae; phylum Streptophyta; class Magnoliopsida; order Asterales; family Asteraceae; genus Chrysanthemum; species Chrysanthemum makinoi. The sequence goes on along the minus strand of OU343216.1, from coordinate 149,927,453 downwards.
ACAACAATCAGATTAAACAAATGTAAACGCGTACGTTTATTAAGTTCTACGTAAACGTACAAAATAAAACGTAAATTTAAAAGAATAAAACACCTATGGATATGAAAATGATGTTTTTACAATCCTAATAATAAAAGAAAATTACTAGAAAATTAAAATTATTTTTATAACTATTTATTTAATTATTATTAATTAAAAACTATTTTTAACTATTTAATAATACTCTAAAATATAAGAAAATGTGAAATAAAGCTAGAAAAGTGAAATAATGACTTAGAAAAATCTAAAATATTATAAAACTAATTTTAAAACTAAAAATATATTTTATACACTTTTTATCTATTTATTATTAATTAATTACTATTTATTAATTATTTAAAATACACTTAAATACAAGAAAATATAAAATTAACCTGGAAAAATGAAATTTTAACTTAGAAAAATCTAAAATATTAGAAAACTAATTTTAAAACTGAAAAGATATTTTTTATGTTTTTTATTTATTTATTATTAATTATTTAATACTTATTAACTAATTTAAATTCTAATAAATACTAAACAAACTAGGAAAATTATGAAATTTTTTTTATAAAATTATCCTATGGTGACAGAAAACTAAGAAAATTATAAAAACAGAAAGTGCTTAATAAAAAGTTGAAAAAGAAAATTAAAAAGCTAATTTCTATTAAATAAACGCTATCACTATATTTAAAATGATGTTTTTGTGATTTTTCTTTTTCAAAACTACTATACTGCTGATTATAAGCAACTTTAATGAAGACAAAAATTTTACAACTTAAAAATAAGCAGTTTGAAGCTATAAAAGCTTAACAGTGGAGCTTATGGCTTATTTTGATGTTTTAAGCTCAAACAAGCTTGCAAACTGGAACCAAAGATGAAATAAGCTACAAACAAGCTAAAGCTACTTAGATGAAGCTAAAAAGCACAGATAATCACACTGATAAGCTATAAATAAGCTAATAAGCACTTGGCTTCTTAATGTTCTAAGACAGTTATGGGACAAAGTTTAAAGGACAAAACAAGTGGGGTCCACAGAGCTTAACCTCTCAAACTTGGCTGAAACAGATAGCCAGCTGGGTTGTGAGCTTAAAGGAACCAAGAACAACCCCTAGGGTCCACTGATGAGCTTATGACAAGCTTTTGAAAAAGCTTGTAAACAATGATCAATGACTCAGTATGTACTGAGTCAGTGTGTACAAGAAATGGGACAAACTAAAAGCTACTTGCAGCCTTATCAAATAAGCTATAAAGTTGGAAATAAGCAATGGACTAAAGAGATGGGTAGATAAGCTACACAAAAAGCTAAGGCACACAAGCTGAGACTCACTAATGAGCTTTTGACAAGCTTATGAAGAAGCTAGCTCAACTGTGCACAGGACATATTTTCAAACAAGGGCTTAAAAGAAACTAAAAAATAAGCAGTTAAATAAGCTAACTAGAAATTATAAAAAATACTATGATAAAGATGAGCAGTTGAATATTAATATCCCAAAAGCTCAAATCTTGAAAGCTAATATTAAGTCTTATAAAAAATTATCTATTTTATTCAAAAACGACTAAACTAAAATTTTGACTTTTTAAATTACACTAAAGGTTTGACTTTGATGAACTTTGGATTGATTCTACTAACTGATTATGATGTATTAAGCTAAGTTAAGATGATATTAAGCTAAAGTACCAAGTTATAAGCCACTGTGATGATTTTTGTATCCTAAATTCTAACAGTGAGCTAATGGTTTGAGATTAAAGACTATTTTGACTTTTTACCAAATGAGGACAGTATTTTATGGATGCAATGAGCTATTAGGTACTAGTGTGACTTTAAACAACAACAAGAAACAACACAGATAGCCTCTAACACAGATAATACAGTGAATCCAAACAACACTTAAAAACTGTGAACTTGTGATTTTCAAAAGGTTTCACAGATTAAGACCATGCACTTGATTAAAGACCTTATATTATCATATAATAAGACTAAATAAGCATTAAACAGCAACAATAACAACATAAAACTAAGAAATGACACTTATGCTATAATAACTGTTAAAATAAGATTTTTAGTAACTACCAATTCTAGAAAACAAGCATATTGTTTTATTGTATAATTCTACTTAACTATAACTCAGAAACATAAACATACAAAGATTTAAGCTATAAGCTACTTATACAGTTAAATGCAAGAATTGCTTAAAAAGGCTTACAACTTCAATTTAGCTGAAAACACAGAACAAGGTCCAAAGATCAACCCTATTAGCTTACCACTAAGCTTCTAAACCTAAGGCCATCCAAGATTTACCCTGCTCCAGCTGTGATCTTCATTTCTTTTGATTTTTTATTTATAACTAATTTTTTTTGTATTTTTGGTATTTTTTTCTTTTTGATACTAAACTGAGTTTTAAGGTTACTAAAAGCTTTAAAAAGCTTTCTGAGGAGCTTATATGAGCTTAATGAGTCCTTAACATCCACTACAAACAACATTCAAATATTTTGAGAATTTGAACTTGAAAATTGCATAAACTTGAAATGAAACTTAACACTGAAATTGAGGTTTACAAAAGCTTTATTACACACTAAGAGCATGAAATACAAAGTTTAAAAGCTAATTGATACACTGGAAATTGAAAATTAAACTAATCGACATACATTAACTAAAAATTATTCTAGATATCTTCTCCTCTGCTTCTTCTGCTTTCTTTATAGACTTTTTGGACTTCCCACTTGATTTTGAACATATCCCACTTGCAATCTTAGCCATTGGTTGCTCTGAATTCATCCTAGTCGTTTAAACTATTTTTGGCGCCAAAATGATAACACGTGGCTAGGGGCAGTTTTAAAGCAATTAAGGAACCTTGGTGTGTTGTGGAGGTGGAGGGGGACAATTTAGATAGTAGATATGGAGCTAGGGTTGAGTTGGCAGCAAAAACAGGGGTTGTGAGTGAGGATAGAGTGTTTGATGGTGGGGAAGCATTAAATGCTTGTGGGCTGGGTATAGGAGGAGGGGGGATGAGCTGGAGAGAGTAGGTAGTGAGGTGGAAAGGTGGTGAGGTGGTGGTGAAACCACCTGGTTTTGGTTTGCAGTGGAGAGTGAGGAAGAAGCACAGTGATGGCGGTTTTATATTTAAAACATGGGTTGGGCTTGGTGTTGGGCCAGCTAGGTATTGGATTGGATTTGTGTTTAATATAGGGTCCGGATGCATAATAAAGCCCAAGGACCATATTTGTAATTCCTGAAAAACTGAGGGGCCTAATTTGAACTTTCCCCAAACATCACACAAGGACTAAACCTGCAATTAATTGTTAGTACAAGGACCAATATTGCATAAAATTCTATTTTTATAAATCCAAGGACCAAAACTGCCAACTTTGTAACCCCAGGGACCAAACTTGTAATTTTCTCAAAACTTATCATATAAGGACCAAATATGCCACATTTGAATAGTACAAGGGTGTAGTTTGAATAATTTCCATTTTTAAATACCCAGGGACTGATTTTGACACTTTTGTAAAGTTGAGGGACCAGAGTTGTAAATTGTGATTTTTAAACTTCAAAGGACAATTTCTTACAACTAGTGAATCCCAAGGACCTTTTATAACTTTTTATAAGTTTTGGAATGACCAGGGACTAGATTTGACAACTTTTGAAACTTGGGGGACTAAAACTGCCAATTATACAAACTTGATACGTTTTTCATCTGATTTTGGTATTTTTGCATTTAAAACACATAAAACACTTATTTGTAATATTTTTATCATTTTGATGCATTTTGAGTGTTTTCGATGTTTTTGCAGTTTAAACGGTATAAAAATGATGAGTATTTACACACTCATCAATCCCCCACACTAAACTATTGCTAGTCCCTAGCAATCTTTTGAAAAAATTTAATGGATTTCATCTCTTTACCAAAAGCCATTACTTCTCGAGTAGCCAATTGTTTTAGTTCAAGTAAGAACCTTGGTACAATGATAACCAAATGAATTTGAGCAAATCACCACCTGAACGGTTTTGATTTGTCTTTACCAGAAGCCGTTTGCTTCTGGACTAGCCAACTCTTAGATAAAATATCTTTGGTGAGCTGATTACCAATTATGGTTTTCCAACTTCCTTTACCACAAGCCATAAACTTGCGGGCTAGCCAACTCTTCACTAATTAAAGATATGGTAAGCTGAACACCATACAATTTTGGGCAAATTGTAAGCCATAAACGGATTTGAGATATCTTTACCAAGAGCCGTTTGCTCCTGGATTAGCCAATCCTTATGTGTGTTAGACATGGCGGACTGATTACCATTTGCTGAGTAAGTGTAAAACACTTACTCCAAAAAAAAATTTTGGCCAAAAATAGGGGAATTGGGTGGTATAATTACATGATGAAATTCGTGAGAATTCCCCCCCCCCCCACACTAGAAATGAATATTGCCCTCAATATTCAAAGTACCGGCGGTTATGCCGAAACATATAACGTAAAAGGGAAATACTACGGCCATTATTTGGAATTTTTTTTTTTTTTTTTTTTTTTTTTTTATATATATATATATATACAACAGCGGGGGGCAACTCCCCCACACTAGGGTGGTAGAAAGTAGAAAGAAATCAGAAATATGAGTGAAAACCCATATGGTGTGCTACTGTTTTTGATTCCCGAGTCACTAGCTTGACTCGATCCCCGCATTCATTGGTTCATGGGGAAAGTTTGTAGATTCGGGACAACCACATGTGGAATGTCCTCTCCAAAATAGTGCTTTAATCGATGACCATTCACTTTAAAATTTGGACCATCAGGTTGAGATAACTCAATGGTTCCATAAGGAAATACTTTAGTGATGGTGAATGGTCCACTGCGATTTTAGTTTTCCGAGAAAATCTTCAATCTTGAATTGAAAAGAAGGACTCTATCACCGACGTTGAAAACGCGATTCTTGATTTTGGAGTCATGAATCTTCCTTGTCTTTTGTTTGTAGATCAAAGAATTCTCGTATGCTTGATCACGGAGTTCATTTAATTCATTCATTTGAACTTTTCTGTGATCACCACCTGTCTGAATATCGAAATTGGCATGTTTTAAGGCCCAGTATGCTTTGTGCTCAAGATCAATCGCGATGACAAGCCTTTCCGCATAACTATTGTATGGAGTACACCCTATGGTGTTTTATGTCGCACGGAAGGCCCGAGTGCGCCATCTATTTAATCCCCCAGATGCACCGTTTTCGCCGCCCTTTCTTCCGAATTCTTTTATACCACGGTTGGAAACTTCCACTTGCCCACTTGTTTGGGATGGTATGCGAAGAGAGAGACGGTGAGTTACACCATACTTTTGCATGACACGATCAAATTGGTCATTGCAGAAATGTGTACCACGATCACTGATTATAGCTCATGGAGTTCCAAACCTAGCAAAAAGAGATTTTAAAAATTTCACAACTACTCAGGCATCATTAGTAGGTAAAGCTTTTGCTTCAACCCATTTTGACAAATAGTCAACAGCCACAAGTATATATTTGTTTCCTCGAGATGATGGAAATGGCCCCATAAAGTCAATGCCCCTGATGTCAAAAATCTCACATACTTGAATGGCTTATGCATTTACTTTGAGAGATATTTCCGTGACGTTGACAAGCGTCACAAGTTTTGACAAATTCATGGGCATCCTTATAAATAGTGGGCCAATAAAACCCAGAATCAAACACCTTTTGGCGTGTAATTTGGACTATGATGGCCCCGTGGTCCAAAGATGGCAAGCTTTGAGAATGTCCATAGCTTCCGTCCATAAAACACACCGTCGGATGACTTGATCCGCACATATTTTGAATAAGTAGGGTCGTCCGTAAGTAATGTTTAACATCTTTGAAGAATTTGTTCTTCACTGGGTCGACATCTTTTCACTATGAAGTTACCCGCATGGTAATTTGGCGTCACAAGAAACCATGGGGTAGTAGAGTTTCACTAAAAGAAACCCATTGAGTGTCTCAAGAGGAAATGTTTCATTTATTTTTCTCAAAACATCTTGGTGAGGGTTTTCTAGACGGGACAGATGATCGCAGCCTGTGTTCTCTCCTTTTTATCACGTATAATGATATCAAATTCTTGCGTGAGAGAACCCAACGGAGCAATCTCGGCTTTTGCATCTTGTTTTGCAAAGAGATATTTGAGAGCCGAGTGATCCGTATACACCACGCATTTGGTCAAGATTAATTACGAAACTTCAAACGCATACACCACGGCTAGTAGCTCTTTTTCGTGGTGGTGTAATGAGTTTGAGCTTCACCATAGTCTTACCTTAGTGGATAGGCTGAAAATGTTTGATCTACGCTGCCCCAGATCGCACCGATAGCAAAATCACTTGCATCGCACATGAGCTCAAAAGGCAAGTCCCACCGGAGCAACGAATGGGTGCTTCAGAAGCTTTTTCTTTAATGTTTCAAAAGCTTCGATGCACTCAGTGAGAAGATAAAAGGAGCATCTTTTTCAAGAAGATGGGTCATAGGCCGGGCGATTTTAGAAAAATCTTGTATAAATCTGCGATAGAAACCGGCATGACCTAAAAACTCCTAATACCTTTGACGGTAGTAGGATGAGGCAATTTAGCAATAACATCGACTTTTGCTCTATCAACCTCAATCCCGTTTTTCAAAATCTTATGGCCAAGGACTATGCCTTCGACCATAGTGGCTTTTCTCCCAATTTAGACAAAGATTGGTGTCTTCACACCGTTTGAGCATTTTATCTAAATGGGAGAGACATGTTTGAAACGAGTCCCCAATGACCGAGAAATCATCCATAAACACCTCCATTGTTTCCCCGATCATGTCGTGGAATATTGCCATCATACATTGTGGAACGCGCCGGAGCATTACATAGGCCAAAAGGCATACGCCTAGGCAAAAGTTTCGTGTGGGCGTGTGAATGTAGTTTTTCTGATCCCGTGGATCAATGGGGATCTGAAAATAACCCGAGAAACCATCTAGGAAACAATAGTATTCATTCCCGCTAATCTCAAGCATTTGGTCCATGAAGGGTAGAGAAAATGGTCTTTTTCGTGGCGCCATTCAACTTACGATAGTCAATGCAAACACGCCATCCCGAAACAAATGAAAGTTGGAATTAACTCGTTTTCTTCATTTGTGACAACAGTTATGCCACCCTTTTAGGAACACAGTGAATTGGGCTAACCCAAGGACTATCTGAGATCGGGTAAATTAATCTCGCATCAAGAAGTTTGATAACCTCCTGTTTGATAACATCATGGATTTTTGTATTTACTCTTCTCTGATGTTGAATCATTGGTTTGAAGTCATCCTCCATCAAGATTTTGTGAGTACAAAACTCAGGGTTGATACCCTTAATGTCCGAGAGTTTCCAAGCAATTGCTTGCTTGTGTGACTTCAAGACCTTTATGAGCGCTCTTTTCATCTTTACTCAAATCTCGAGCAATAATGACGGGTAATTTATCATCACCCTCAAAAAATGCATACTCGAGATGAGGTGGTAAGTCCTTAAGTTCTACCTCAGAAATTCTTCGCTTCAACCGACTTGACTTCCTTGTTATGAAGCTCGACGGGAGGGAGTGAGATATGGATCATCATTAAGCAAATTCTCAATGAGAAGAATATCTCCTCGATGTCAATTGAGCTGATCAATTTCCCATGAAACCAAATCACTAGACAAGTATGCTTCAATCTCTTCCAAGATGAAGTCACTTTCTCAAATGGAGTGAGAGAAGGAGTAGAATTGGCAATGATGGGTTGAGATGAATGAGTGATATTATCACTCGAAGAATTATGATCATAACCAAGAACTTCTTGAGAGTACTCTTCAGTAGCAACATCAATGATATCTATTCGTTAACCACTTTAATCATAGTTTCGGAGTATCTCGAAGTTTGATCAAGGTTAAAGGTGATGTGCTTCATTACCCACACGTAATGTGATTTCTTGCTCAAATACATCAATGAGAGCACGGCCCGCTCGTGAATCCTCGTCCAACAATGAGAGGAACCCGATGATCGCATCGGGTCAACAACCACAAAGTCACTTGGAAAATGGAACTTTCCTACTTTCACGATACGCCCCTGCAATGCCAAGTGGATGAAATTGTACGATCCGCAAGCTCGAGTCATGCATGTAGGAGTAAGGTTCGAAGAGAAAGTTTCTTCCATATGAAGAGCATCGATTGATGCTTGCACCAAGATCGCTAAGGCAAAGCATTCAACCATTCCCCGAAATACAAGGTAAGAGAAATTTTCCAGATCTCCAAGCTTCTGAAGTTTTAACGTAACTGCAGAAAGCAGCTCGTAAGAGGAATTTTTGCCATCTCAAATAGTTTTTTCCTTGTTGCTTAACATGTGTTTGAGAGTTGATGCAAACTTGGGCATCATTATGATAGCATCCGCAAAGCTTATGTCAAAATGTAGTTCTTGGAAATTTTGAAAAATTTGTCCATTTGATGATGGCTTTTTCGCGAGCTTTTGCTCATTCAAACGTGATGGGTAAGGAATAGAAGATTTGGATTTTTCAATGGGAGCTACCGGAGGTTCAAAACAACTCCCTGGATTGGATTTGGGTTTCGGACAACTTGAGGTGGACATCGCTGGTACCTCCGCTATTAGTAGGAAGTTCCTTGTCCTTTGTTGCCTCGTTCACTTTCCACACCTTCTGGAGAGGAAGAAGAGGTAGTAGGAATAGCGGTCCATTGTATAAAACACCACTGGTTGTGATCGCTTTGCATCGCCTCGGTTAGCGATCGTGTTGCTCGGAAGTTTTCTCGAGCCCGAGGGTTGATCATTTGACTTCTTTAGATCACGATCCGACCGACAACAACCTCTGCTCATTTCATCTTGGGATTTCATGAATTGTTTCAATAACTCATCCGATGATGGTCCAGTTGGAACAATGGCTTGAGTTTGATTAGGAAAATTCTAGCCTCTATTGTTTGGATTAGGGCCTTGATTTTGAAAATTTCCTTGAGTTGATTCACATTTCCATGAAATTGATTCCTCATTGAAATTGTTTTGATTAAGGTTTCCTTGATGTTGAAACCTTGATTTGGTCCTGATAGAAATTACCTTGGTTTTGATAACCTTGGTTCATTCTAGGTTGGTTCTCGATCCGCTTTGTATGTTAGATTCTGGTTAAAACCGGTGGTCCTGATAAGTATTAGCACGGTAGTTTGGTTCATTTTGAGGACGGTATTGATTACCCCATGTGAAGTACCTGCTATAGCATTGGCTTCAAAGGACTACCATCATTGGCTATTGTAGTATGCATGAGGGCCACCACAAGTAACATGCACTTAACTTTCTTCACTTCACCATGTGATGGTGTTCTGAAAGTGACTTTTTTGGTTAGCAAGAACCAAAGCTCGAATAAAGATTCGTGAGTTTGTCAATCTTAGCATCGGTGCTAGATGTACTCACGTAAGATGAAGTAGAAGGTCCTGCATTAGATCGAGACCGATATGTCTTTGTTCGAAAGGGCGGACTCGGGACTTGTTTTCTATGATTTGCAAGGCTTCTTTTGTGGTCTTGCTCAGGAAATTACTCCCGGAGGCATTTAAAGAGTCTTGATTAGTTTGGTTCAAACCATTGTAGAAAGTATCCATTTGCATTAACTCGGTAAAACCATGATGCGACACTGCGGAGCAACTTTGTAACGATCCCATGCCTCACCTAATGATTCATCAAATCTTTGAGAGAATTTCATTATCTCATTCTTAAGACTTGTAGTTCGGGATGGAGGATAGAATTCGCTAACAAACTTAGTGACTAAATCCTCCCATGTCTCAATGGAACGAGGGGGTGTTTCTCAAGCCAATTCCGGCTTGTCCTCTGAGAGAATGGGAATAAAGGTTAATTGCCTGTGTGGGCATTCTTGTATTTGATGGTCGATGCAATCTTGTTGAACCATCGTATGCATGAGGATCATCCCGCTCAAAACCATTGAATTGGCTTTGGGTTACTAGATTAAGCAACCCGGTTTAAGCTCAAGGTATCACCACGGCGGGACAACAATGGCATCTCCGAACCCTCGATGGGTGCTGGAGAAGCTCATTCATCGGCTTATCTTCTGCCATTACTTAGTGGGTTGGTGGTGCTAGACGCCTCACCACGGCCAAGGAGCGTAACGCCCCTCTACGCTTACGGAATATTTGCAAGCTCAAAGTGGACTTGTGGAGCTTGAAGAACTGCATGCACTAAGTATAAAAATCACTTTCAAAACAAATGGCAAAACGACAAGTGAACTTAAACCAATAATCACAAATGAAATGGCTTCTTTGAAAAGGTACACCAAATCACAAGGACACAAAGGCAAGTTTTGATCTGAAAGATTGGGAACTTATTAATGTTCACACCCCCGCTGGTAGGTGTTCTCCTTGGTTTGCCGTGGTTGATTTTATGTATTTAAGTACCACTAAAAGACGTGAGGTATGGATTTGTGCTAAGGGTTTAAAAACTTTTGGACAATATTTTGGAATCGCTCTCGCTTAACCAAATCGCATCGCTTTAAGAATCACCTTAAAGAAAATACAAGATAGAAAACGTTACGATTGTTTTGTTGTTTTATATTTTTGGTGTTGTTAACACTTTAGGAAAAGTGTTAATGAACTTTTTTGATAACTTTACGTAAAAAGATCTTACAAAAGGTGGTATATGTGCAAGAATAGATCAAAATGTTTAAAACACTAAGTCTAGCCGCTGCCAAAATTTGATTGGATCCCAACCGCCAAGTTTATTACACAAGTCAACCACTTGTGAATGGTCAACCGTAATAAAATTCAAACAAATTTAAAACCAATGCAATTTCCCTGGAATATAGTGGATTCCCGTCGCAGTCCTACTGAGGATTAATGGTGCTTAAAAACGCTCAGATGATGAATGATCACTAAGGATAATGATCTGTAAGGATTTTGATTGGTAATTACACTAACATTGATTGGAATGGTATGTGAATACGTAACTATAAAGCACAACAATCGATTAAACAAATGTAAACGCTGCGACGCTTATTAAGTTCTAATGAAACGCACAAAATAAAACGTGAAATTTAAAAGAATAAAACACCTATGGATATGAAAATGATGTTTTTACAATCCTAATAATAAAATAAAATTACTAGAAATTAAAATTATTTTTATAAATATTTATTTAATTATTATTAATTAAAAACTATTTTAACTATTTAATAATACTCTAAAATATAAGAAAATGTGAAATAAAGCTAGAAAAGTGAAATAATGACTTAGAAAAATCTAAAATATTATAAAACTAATTTTAAAACAAAAAATATATTTTTTACACTTTTTATCTGATTATTATTAATTAATTACTATTTATTAATTATTTAAAATACACTTAAATACAAGAAAATATAAAATTAACCTGGAAAAATGAAATTTTAACTTAGAAAAATCTAAAATATTAGAAAACTAATTTTAAAACTGAAAAAATATTTTTTATGTTTTTTATTTATTTATTATTAATTATTTAATACTTATTAACTAATTTAAATTCTAATAAATACTAAACAAACTAGGAAAATTATGAAATTTTTTTTATAAAATTATCCTATGGTGACAGAAAACTAAGAAAATTATAAAACAAAGTGCTTAATAAAAGTTGAAAAAGAAAATTAAAAAGCTAATTTCTATTAAATAAACGCTATCACTATATTTAAAATGATGTTTTTATGATTTTTCTTTTTCAAAACTACTATATCAACATTATAAGCAACTTTAATGAAGACAAAAATTTTACAACTTAAAAATAAGCAGTTTTAAAAGCTTAACAGTGGAGCTTATGGCTTATTTTGATGTTTTAAGCTCAAACAAGCTTAGAAGCTGGAACCAAAGATGAAATAAGCTACAAACAAGCTAAAGCTACTTAGATGAAGCTAAAAAGCACAGATAATCACACCTGATAAGCAAATAAGCTAATAAGCACTTGGCTTCTAATGTTCTAAGACAGTTATGGACAAAGTTTAAAGGACAAACAAGTGGGTCCACAGAGCTTAAGCTCAAACTTGGCTGAACAGATAGCCACTGGTTGTGAGCTTAAAGGAACCAAGAACAACCCCTAGGGTCCACTGATGAGCTTATGACAAGCTTGTGAAAAAGCTTGTAAACATCGATCAATGACTCGATGTATCAGTCAAGTGTACAAGAAATGGGACAAACTAAAAGCTACTTGCACTCTATCAAATGAGCTATAAAGTTGGAAATAAGCAATGGACTAAAGAGATGGGTAGATAAGCTACACAAAAAGCTAAGGCACAAGCCGAGACTCACTAATGAGCTTTTGACAAGATTACGAAGTTAGCTAGCTCAACTGTAAGTAATGTGACACATTTTCAAACAAGGGCTTAAAAGAAACTAAAAATAAGCAGCTAAATAAGCTAACTAGAAATTATAAAAAATACTATGATAAAGATGAGCGCTGAATATTAATATCCCAAAAGCTCAAATCTTGAAAGCTATATTAAGTCTTATAAAATTATCTATTTTATTCAAAAACGACTAAACCGAATTTTGACTTTTTGAATTACACTAAAGGTTTGACTTTGATGAACTTTGATTGATTCTACTAACCGATTATGATGTATTAAGCTAAGTTAAGATGATATATTAAAGTACAAGTTATAAGCCATGTGATGATTTTTGTATCCTAAATTCTAATAAAGGAGCTAATGGTTTGAGATTAAAGACTATTTTGACTTTTTACCAAATGAGGACAGTATTTTATGGATGCAATGAGCTATTAGGTACTAGTGTGACTTTAAACAACAACAAGAAACAACACAGATAGTAACTACAAATTTTAAAGAACAAGCAAACTGTTTTATTGTATAATTCTACTTAACTATAACTCAGAAACATAAACATAAGATTTGCTATAAGCTACTTATACAGTTAAATGCAAGAATTGCTTGAAAAGGCTTACAACTTCAATTTAGCTGAAAACACAGAACAAGGTCCAAAGATCAACCCTATTAGCTTACCACTAAGCTTCTAAACCCAAGGCCATCCAAGATTTACCCTGCTCCAGCTGTGATCTTCATTTCTTTTGATTTTTTATTTATAACTAATTTTTTTTGTATTTTTGGTATTTTTTTCTTTTTGATACTAAACTGAAGTTTTAAGGTTACTAAAAGCTTTAAAAGCTTTCTCGAGGAGCTTATATGAGCTTAATGAGTCCTAACATCCACTCAAACAAACAACATTTTGAGAATTTGAACTTGAAAATTGCATAAACTTGAAATGAAACTTAACATCAAATTGAGGTTTACAAAAGCTTTATTATACACTAAGAGCATGAAATACAAAGTTTAAAAGCATTGATAATAACCGAAATTGAAAATTAAACTAACCACATACATTAACTAAAAATTATTCTAGATATCTTCTCTCTCTCGCTTCTTCTCGCTTTTTTATAGACTTTTTGACTTCCCACTTGATTCTCAACATATCCCTAATTTGCAATCTTAGCCATTGGTTGCTCAATTCATCCTAGTCGCTTTTAAACTATTTTGGCGCCAAAATGATAACACGCGGCTGGGGCGCTTTTAGAGCAATTAAGGAACCTTGGTGGTCGCTGGAGGGGACAATTTAGATAGTAGATATGGAGCTAGGTTGAGTTGGCAAAGAAAAAAGGGTTGTGAGTCAGATAGAGTGTTTGATGGTGGGGAAGCATTAAATGCTTGGGTGGGCCGGTATAGGAGGAGGGGGGATAAGCCGGAGAGAAAGGTAGTAGAGGTGGAAAGGTGGTGAAGGGGGTGAAACCACCTGGTTTTTGGTTTGCAAAGGGAGAGTGAGGAAGAAGCACGTGATGGCGGTTTTATATTTAAAACATGGGTTGGCCAAAGGGGCCACCGGTATTGGATTGATTGTGTTTAATATAGGTCCTGATGCATAATAAGCCCAAGGACCATATTTGTAATTCCCTAAAAACTAAGGGCCCCTGATTTGAACTTTCCCCAAACATCACACAAGGACTAAACCTACAATTAATTGTTAGTACAAGGACCAATATTGCATAAAATTCCATTTTTATAAATCCAAGGACCAAAACTGCCAACTTTGTAACCCCAGGGACCAAACTTGTAATTTTCTCAAAACTTATCATATAAGGACCAAATATGCCACATTTGAATAGTACAAGGGTGTAGTTTGAATAATTTCCATTTTTAAATACCTAGGGACTGATTTTGACACTTTTGTAAAGTTGAGGGACCAGAGTTGTAAATTGTGATTTTTAAACTTCAAAGGACAATTTCTTACAACTAGTGAATCCTGCTGACCTTTTATGACTTTTTATAAGTTTTGGAATGACTGTGGACTAGATTTGACAACTTTTGAAACTTAGGGACTAAAATCGCCAATTATACAAACTTGATATGCTTTTATCCGATTTTGGTATTTTTTGCATTTAAAACACATAAAACACTTATTTGTGATATTTTAATCATTTTGATGCATTGAAAGTGTTTTCGATGTTTTGCGCTTAAACGATAAAAATGATGAGTATTTACACACTCATCATGTACCTCAATTCATCGAAAGTGATCAAAGATACTTTCGTGTGCTTTATTGCTAACTGTTTTATGCAGGTACACCCAGGCGATTGCGTATGATCGAATTGAGGAGTCAATCCACGTACCGCATGCTCACACAATCACATTCACCATTAAAGAAATCATGATAAGTGCATATCTTCATCAACTAGATCTGATATTTTCAAACCATGCTTCTGCTACGTTACTGGAAACATTCTGAATCAACGAAAGCTTCCGCAACTCTGATGAGAAGATATCATGATCCAAAATGTGAGCATGTCGGTCCAAAAGTCACAACTTCACATTATGGCAACACAACAATGGATGAGTCAGAGATTTATGGTAAACTGATGATCTCAAAGCCGCTCAATCTTATCATCCCGTGGATCACTTAAAGACCTCCACCCGAGACAACAAAACATGCGGAACATGAAGAATCAAAAGACTACGATCTACTGAGCAAAGAACTTAATCAAGAATCCAAGAACAATCAATATGTAATATTTGTTTGAATTCAATGTAAATTGAGGGTGACCTCCCTGTGGGAGATTGTTAGGAATTAGAAAATCCGTTAGTTAAAGTATCGGTCACCTCAAGTATATGTAGTTGTTAAAAAGCTCGTAGTCGTAGTCAAGTTATGTTATTTAGTATTTAGTTAAGTAACACCATGGAGGAAGGACGGGTCTTTACCCACTGTATGCCTGATCCACAGCCCGTAGGAGGCATTTATATAAGATACTATAAATACTCTCTACCTCCCAAGGTAGACGGTTGGAGCTCATAATAATACTTTTACTTTCTCTTACTAAGTTCCCTAAACCTCATCTACTACGCCTACTTTGATCATGGTTTGATGTGTTAGTGAAATCCATTATCTTACACTATTTATTCTGAAACTTATTAAACTATAAAGTTTATCATTTAGACGTCTCACTGTGTCATTATGAGTCACATTGTGGTTATTTGAGTGCATTTATGGTGTTTGTCGAGTCGATACCACACACACACGATGATACCTAACGTTAATAACTGCATGGAACAACGAGATATTTTTGAGATGAGGAAATGAATACATTTTGGGCATATAACATTGAAGTTGGGAATATACATTAAGATTGGTTATAAACCTGTTGTGCTTTGCTTATAAAAATTTATCGAACTCCTCGATTGAATATAGATCGATCACCTATATTCAAGAAGAGATAGCAGGACATGGACTGATCACCTATGTCCGCCTCAAAGGCTAATTTTACAAATACCGGGAATTGTTATAACAAAATTGTGTTCGGATTTGAGATTGGTTTTAAGAACGATAAACTTTAGGTGGACTAGCACACTCATACTCGCTAAACATCACGAAAGCCCGCACTCACACACGACACACTGGCATCGTAACATTTCTGGCATCACTATACGTCTCCATTTATGAGAAATTCTTGGTTGTAACACTTGAGCGTAGTTCGCCATAAATCGGGTGAGACCCGATTGGCACTGTTTTCATTCGAATTGTTTTTCCACATAAGACTCGTTAATCTTATCCGAGCATTTGAAATTGTTTTGAGCTGTTTTGGATTGGGTCGTGACTATTTTGGATTCGGTTTTAGGTTTTGGTCTATGGGATTTTGATTTTGTGATGTTGATCTCGTTCCGAGTTTTAACTCATCATTTAACTTTGAATCATCATTTGGCCTCGAATTATTATTCGGCCCCGTTTCGTTGATAACTTTGTTAAAATTATCTTTCGACCTTAATCGTATTCATTTCGAAACATCATCCAAGCATGTATGATAGTAACCGTATTGTTATCATTCCATCGTATTTCGATAGTAATCTTGTTGGAATTATCATTCCACATCGCTTTCAAGAGTAACACCGCTGGATTTGTCATCTAGCCTCATTTCGCTGGTAACTCGCTACGACACTTATACCTCAAGCCTAGTCTTGAACCAATTGTTGAGAAAACTTTCAAAACCTTTAGCGACTATCTAGTTGACGTTGCTCATTTCCTAAACCGATAATGTTGTGGTCGACGTTGTTTCTCGCCAAATTTCGCCAGGTAGTACCTTACGTGCTGTTGATGTCGTACCTTATCCTTTATTTAGGTACCTGTAACGATAACGATCTAACGACTTGTTTTAGTGAAGTTGTTCAACGAGGATTATCCTTAGATATTGTTCCGTCGATGTTGAATCTAGCAAACATTGAACCCTCAACATTGTTTGTCAGCAATAGTCTGCTACGTCACACCACCGGTAATGGTAATACCTACTCTATTTTATCAATATGGTACCTTACACACCATAGATGAGAAATTCTCTAGATACCTACTTAGAGCCGTTGACGTTCACTCGTATGTAGGAAATGAATTGGATATCAATTGGTAGTTGAACTTCTTTAGGAGATTATGATTTTGGAGTTGAACCTTGAAACCTTTTGCATTAAGTGTTAAGTGCACCAATGAGTCAATCGACGGACTGTGGTTAGCAACCAATACTCTCCTTTAGGAATCGTAATTTCATCTCTAACCTAGATATCATGCTAAGTCAACTGACCGATTGCTGGTAGCAATTAACACTTTCTAATAGAGACATAATCTAAACTTCCTAGACTTCTCATCTAGTAGAAATTTCATGTTTAGCAGAAATCGTGAAATCCTAAGGAGAAACCTGAACCACGTTCTCTAGGACAACCACCTAATCCTTCTCTCATCCTTCGAGAACCACCTGCTATCCTTTCGGTCCTCTTAATTGAACGATAAACTACACCATAGACGAAACCTTGGAAGTAGATTCCCGCCTTTACCTAAGTGGTTGTTAGTATTCTTACCAACCTATTCACCTCCCATGAATTAGTAAAAAGGAAAAGTATGGACGACAATGCTCGTCTCTCCTCATATAGATATAGCAACACTAAAGAACCCAGCTATCTTTTTTTTAAGGAGGTGAGGTAGTACCTAATCCTCTCCCTCCGGTAAAGTGACTTGCTCCAGTAAGATAGACCTCACCTTTGAACTCTAGCTCCTTACCTTCTTTCCACTATGGTACCTCTATTGGAAAAAGGGAAATTCCCCTTGATCCACTTTATCTACCTGAGATTCACCATGTTAGAACACATCTGACTCTTCTTTCTCAACCTTCAACTCCCTTCGATACTCTTTAAGGAAGAAGTGCGATCAAAAAACCTAAGTTATACAAATGGACTTCTCCACACGTAAAGGAAACCGTGTGCTTTAGGAAATGCTAATTTCTACCTTTTCCGGATTATGGCAATCGCCACACACCCATTTTTCATCTATCCCTTCCTAGAGCCGAGAGAACCGATCTGGATATGCTTGCAGTGTATCATCTCCAGACAAATGGCTGAAGTAGAGAAACCATTTGAACCCTAGTAGAACACGTAGCATGCCTATTAAGTTTGACAATGGTCGGGATAGACACTTTCCCTTGGGCAACATCTCCTATAACCATACCTATCACTTTTGTACCTCAAAGGCACCGTAAGAGATCCTCTATGGACGTAAGAGCAAATTCTGATGGTTGGGTAGAAATGGAAATACCCAACCTACCAACTCTGAACCTAATTAAGAAGATACCAAGGAAGCCGTTCTAAGTTGAGATGGATATGTAAGTTACTCATAAACCATTTTGAGACATAGACAATGTAAATCTCTTGAACCCTCCGAGATAACCTAGGATTAAGCTTACGGATCCACCATGAAATTATGTGCAGTGAGTAGTAAATGTGGAAAATTAATCCCCCACTATACCGATCCCCCTGAAAACCATTGCTAGATTGAGACCAATAGCTTAGAGGTTTGAGCTACCATCAAGACTCAGTAGAGTTCCTAACATTTCGTGTGTAATAGGAAGAAATGACTTGCCGATGAGGCAATCGTTATCCCTTTAGGAAATCCTAATCTTTGGATGTTTAAACTTCGTTGACCTATCGAAACCATACATGATGAAACCTAGCAACTTTAGTAAAGTTGCCTCTTTGTCTTCGAAGTTCATAGAAACTCGCAGTAAGATCCTAGATTCACGTAGGGAACGTGAAGATAAACCATCGTGCTTTTGCACTCACCCCCTTCTAGACTTTTGAATTGAATCGTGAGGACGCGATTCCTTTTAAGGAGGTGAGGCTGTGACAACTCGTAAATTCCTCGATGCGTTGTAATTGGAGAAACGTCGATTAGAGCGATCATTTGATTTAATTTGAGATACGAGTCGTATTTTATATCGTTTTTATTGGAAATAATATAAGAACATTGACGTAACTCTCGTGCCACGAATCATTCATTTACTAGGTTAAACAAGCCCCAAACCTAATATATCACAAGTATTGCAAAGTTACATCTAGGGTCCTTGGGATAGTTTACATCTCCACCCTTAGAGTTTTAAAGGAACAAGTTTGGTCCCTCGTGGGTATATAAATACACCCACTCCTCCCACTTTCCTCATTTTCCACCAACACGTTCTCTCTCTTAAAACACACACACACCACAACTCTCTCTCTCTAGAATTATTATCCGGCCACCCACCTAGGATTCCGGCGCCATCACAAATTTCGGCCAACTTTCCGGCCACCTCATTTACATACACCACCTACCTCATCTTGTAGATCGGGTCATGGTGGTTCCCTTTCTACAAACCACGCACCTCAAATCTCACTCACGCTCTCTTAATCTCAAACCCTAGTTTTGTAGTTTAGGGTTTTGTGATGAAAACGTATGTTTTGGTTCAAGGTTGATGGCTACGGGTTGTACCCGTTGGAGACGCCATTAAAACCCTCGTTTTCTTTCTCCATCCTCTCGGTAACCCTTCGACCCATTTCATATTTTTTTTTTTTTTATCTCGCTTAAATAATTATACATGTTGTGTTTTCATGGCTTGACAAACGAATTCAAGATGATATATAGAGGGGTTAATAAATCGAAGATGATAAACAAGTTTTAAACCCGTACAGAAAAACGTTTGTATGATATGAATTTGAATAAAACATTGCTAAAGTTTCGTGTGGTATAAAAAGAGTTGATAAATTATGATTTCTGTTTTGGATTTTTTCGGGTTGTGTTAGACCCGTTTGGGTCTCATACGGGTCAGGTCAAAGGGCCTAAAGTGGTCACAGGTACGTGAGTCTTGGGGTCATTGGTGTCGAGTCAACTCAGTAGGGATGTGTTAGATAGATGCTTGGTTTGACTGAGTCGGGTATTATGACCCACGTAATTACTTGGGTCAGTTGGGTATAAGCCCAATAGGGGTTTCTTTGGTTTGGAAAGGTTATCGAGGCACTAAGCCGCGTGCGTGCTTGCTGGTGAAAATGGGTCACAAAAATAGTCACGGGTGGTGGTGTTTGTGATAAGCAGTCGCAATTAGGTTGCGTTTGTTACCTTAGCCATTGTTTCCTAACATGAGTTGAACCAAGAAATGAGTAATACTTTAATTGGACTTGATAAATGTGGTCGATAAGTAGTAAATATTATTGTAACAAGAGATATTAAGACTCGTAAAATTAGTTAATGTATCAACATGGTTTCATTTGTTTAATCGTGAACTAGTATGTTTCGGATAATATGGGGATTTTATACATGATATTGGACATATTAGAGCTAACGGTTGTTATAATGGGATATCGGAACTAATGATATGGTGAAACAATATAAGTTTAACGGTTAACTAGTAATTAGTCAATATGTAAACTTGGAAAATATAACGAATTAATTATACATCGATAATGGGATAGAAGTATCGTGATACGCGATATTAGACTTGATTTAGTAAGTGCTTATAAAATGGTGTGGTAATATTAAAGGAACTAAGCTACGTAATTAGTAGTTAATACCGATATTTTGTTTACATCAATTACGAGTTATAAATTTGGAATAACGTTTATTATGCAAGTTATATTGGTATTGAATTACATTTTTGTTAAACGTTTTGACGTAAATGGGTCTAAATATTTTATCGTCACATATTAACTAACAACGAGATAATTAGATATATATATTATTAACGGATACGGTTTTGTTTAATTATAAATCTTTATGAACTACGATAATAAATCATGTCTTATAAATATAAAATACCTTTTATAAATTTGTTGATAACATTTATATTAATTAGTGTGTTGTACTCTATTAAACGTTTTGGTTTAAATGAGTTTAGTATAACTGTTTTGCAATAAGGTTAAATATTCTGTTTCCACATCTAAGCTGCTATTGAATTATATAACCATATACATTATGGACGGATATGGTTTAATCTATTATAAACCCTTATTAAATACGATGGTAACTCGTGTTTTATAACACATGTTAGTTTTTATAAACTTGTTTGGAAATATTATTTTGATAAGATAACTTATTAAAGTTGTAATGGTTTGGGAATAAACGAACATATCATTTATAGTACACTATTTACTATACCTTATATGAAGTAATTTCGGGTAAACTTGTATGATTATGAATGACGATTGAGATACTTTTATTAATTGAGCGATAAATGGAAACTTATCTTTTATTATTGAACGTGTACGTTTGGGAATTGTTGGGTAAATTGCTGAAGCTTATCAATTAACCTATATATGTTACATGAATAATTGTCATCATTTCCTAGTCTTTGACTAGCATGAGTATTGTCGGTATTTCTTAATTTGGTCGATGTCTTTTCCTATTTGGCGTGAGTTATGGTCTGTATGTCTCGATTATGTCGATGTCTTCTCTTTGTTCGCGTGAGTTGTACGTCGCGTCTATGTTTCTTACCACCACACGAAACGTTAAAACTAAACTTTTGAGATAACAATTATAAACTTTTGGGAACGATAACGTACTTTTGAAGATAACGACATGAATGATCCACGAAAACCACAACACATTACTTTCTACTGATTTCTTTATCGTATGAGCCGTATTCTAAGAATATCGTATACGCATTAGGTTGCGTCACAACTATTCTATTGTACTCGTCGTACATTCTTTTGGATGCCATGGGGATTAACTTTAGATGCCAGTCGTGTCAATAGTGAATAGTGCATTGCTGTGCCGTGATAACCTGTTATCTTCTGCTAGTGTTTATTCGTGCTTTGCTGTGGCTAAGGTGAGTTTCATAGCCCCACTTTTATCTACGTTTTTAATTATATTGGGGTGAGAATCATGCTATTATTTTTGGACTGTTAAAACTATTTGGATTTGCTTGTATGCTTGACTGTTTAAATAGATGTGCGGTAGCTGTTGCCTTAGTCTAGGTTTAACCATTGCCTAGCTAAGAATAGACTTCTACCTCGATCTAGTCCGGGGTTGGCAACTGTTCTAGAGGTTGCCACGACAGTGCTGGACTAGAGTCGCGGGGCCTGAGTAGTCCCTGGATACGGGATGTGAGTATATGGTTGGTGATCCGGGTAGGATTGGTGTGTGCAAACGGTATTATTCTATCTTAGGTCTTGCATAGCAAATCAACTCCTACAGGTCCACTATGATTTTGTTGAACTTAAACCTATGAACTCACCAGCGTAAGCTGACCTTTTATCATGATTTCTCAGGAATTTGAGAGGTGTTTGGAATACGTGATCGGTGGAAGCTTGGCAAGAAAGCGGGGTGCAAGGATCAATTCTGACTCTGATAAACTTTGGGGACCTATTTTATTAAATCATGTTTTGGGCCTTATATTTACACTTTTGGATTAAATGTTTTGAATAACTAAATTTGGGATTGGTTTTGAATGCTAAATGACTATCTTTTTGCTATACTTATGTGCGATACCAATCTAATAGTAATGCCCCGAAAACTTGATTAAGTCTTCCGCTGTACCGAGATTTGGGGGTGTTACACAATGTACTTCTTATGTTCTACTGTTATACATAACTTACCTATATCTAACCATGTAACGCAACGTAGTTTCCGTCTCTTACCGAGACGTGCAATTTGTAACAATTTTATGTAGCTAACCAATTTTTCAACCATTTAAGGAAACAAATTGCATAGTTTAATAAGAAATGGTAAGTATGTTGTGAATTAAATGGTTTAAAAATATGTTGTATATTGCATTTTCCTGCGGTTTGTCCTAAACCTAGTTCATTCAATATTTCTTTGAAAGTTGTGTCAATCTTACATTTGTACTAATTCCTGTTTTTACCCTTGTTTAATGCAACAATTTGCGTACACGAGTAAGAATAAGTATGGTGCAATTAATGGTCAAACGTAGTACTTTGCATATAGTGGGAATAACTTGAATAGTATATTTGCATTTTCTTACAGTTTGTCTTAAACATAAAGTTAGTTCCGATTAATATATCTTCTAAATTCTATGACTGATTCGTGACATGGCAATGAATAGTTTTCATATAATTTTCTGTTAAATTGTTGTGTTAAGATGGCAACACAGTCTTATTAATATTTGCTTCTGCTCCACAGGGAGATGATATGTTGAAAGGAGTGAAGGACATAAGACAGAGACACATGGCTTCAATCCTAGCCTCTATTGGTAAAGGGATCGAACAGAAGTTGCGCGAGAAAGATCTTGAGATAGAAACAATAAACCGTAAAAACAAGGAACTCGTGGAAAGAATAAAACAAGTAACAAACGAAGCCCAAAACTGGCACTACAGAGCAAAATACAATGAGTCAGTAGTAAACATGTTGAAAACGAACCTTCAACAAGCACTAGCACAAGGAAATGACAATCAAGTCAGAAGGATTCGGTGATACAGATCTAGAACACGATGTTGTATCATCTATTGACCCTAACAATTACCTTGGGTTGACTAACGCTCCTTCAAAGACTTGTAACCATGGTATGATATGCAGAACATGCAATGTGAGGGAGGTCTCGGTTCTGGAGATGCCGTGTCGACACTTGAGTTTGTGTAAAGATTGTGATAGGGGTGTGAATGTGTGTCCGGTTTGCCAAAATGTGAAAACCATTGGTGTTGAAGTGTACATGTCTTAAAACATCAACATCAAAGGTTTATGGTGTCACTCAAAGTTTTAACTTGTGAAATCATGAAAGCACTTGATACATTTTGCTTAACTTGATGTATATTTATATCGTATGAAGAGATTATGAAATCATGGATGATGTGCTTATCTTTTACTCGCTTCAGTCAGATCGGAGTTGAGTCCTTAGGCTAAGCTCGTGTTTGATGTTATACCTTGACGAGCCTTCATGCTGCACGTTCAAGTCGAGAATGACAGAAGTACTAGATTTCATAACCAAACCTAATGGTGTGCAATGGTAAAAAACTGGAGGCAACCAAGTGTGTAAATCAGTGTGGTATGCTTTTGTTAGAATACATTGGTAACATATTTTGAATACTTAACATAAAATCTACTAAATTTAATCGAATGACTAGTTCGGTTTAAGCTGATCCAACCCATTTGATCGACCAACATACTTGAGATGTAATTCGCAGAGCCGTCTGCTAGTTTTTTTAAGTCAAAATTTGGAGGTTCTTAATTTTTTGAGACTGTGGTCGCACACTTTGCTCGTATAAGACGTATACGGTTCTAGTGTCTGATTTAGCATATTTACATTTAATAGGTGCTCTCGCCGTCTAAAAAAATGTCCACAAACAAAAAATAAAAGAAAATATAATATGTGTAACGAATGCATGTTTTGATTTTAAAAAGTTCATTTTTGTCCTCACATTATTATATACAAGAAGGGTCCCCGCGTAATACGGCGGCGGGTACCCGGTGCATAATTTTATCGGCGCTCGAAAAAAGAAGTGATTGGTGTTTGATTTTTTAGGTTGGCTTATATACCATTGAGGTTTTGGCTGTTACAATTAGACACTTAATGGACTTTATAAATATTTGACTATATTAATGAATTGTATAAATATTTGAAGGCTGTTACAAAGTATATGAAGGGATGTTACTTTTTATTTATGAAAATTGTCATGGAAGCTATATGGTGAATAACATTAACTATTGGCTTATTAATTTCCTATTTAAGAAATGTTTTTGGTTTTAAAATTTTAAGACTTCTTTATTTAGAAAGTCCTAAACACGTTATAAAGTAGTATAGATTATATCTTAGAAATTTGGTTTTCTTACGTTTTTACGCGTTTTTGTCTGTTTTATATGTTTTCAACCGTTTTTATATGTTTTCGTCCGTTTTTATATGTTTTCGTTTGTCTTTATACGTTTTCATCCGTTTTTGTATGTTTTCGACTGTTTTCTTAAGTTTTCATACGTTTTGTCCGCTTTTATTCATTTTTGTTCGTTTTTTAACGTTTTCTTAAGGTTTTTATACGTTTTCGTCTGTTTTATCAATTTTTATACGTTTTCGTTTGTTTTACACGTTTTCATTCTTTTTTGCATGTTTTCGTCCGTTTTTACACGTTTTCGTCCGTTTTTGCACGTTTTCATCCGTTTTACACGTTTTCGTTCGTTTTGCACGTATTCGTCAGTTTTTACATGTTTTCGTTAGTTTTACACGTTTTCTTTCTTTTCTGCATGTTTTGTTTTTGTTCATTTTTACACGTTTTCGTTGTTTTTTTTGCATGTTTTCGTCCATTTTTACACGTGTAAAAACAGTCGAAAAAAATTTAAAAATATGTTGTTAAAGTCATTGAATTAAGAGTAAAATGCAGAAATCGTCCTTATGGTTTGCACATATTGCATGTTTCGTCCCTAGTCTTTCGAAAGTGCAGGCGGCCTCCCTGTGAGGAAAAGTTGTATTCATTTTCGTCCTTGACAAAACTGAAATGACTAAAGTACCTTTTTCTTCAACCTCTTTTACTTTTCAACCTCTTTTACTTTTTACTTGAATTTTAATTTTTGTTTCAAATAAAAATAAGTCACGAAGAACACAAGACATCAATTCTTAATTGAAAGAAAAAAAAAGTTTACAAATAAGTAAAACTACAACCACTTTTATTTATGTTCAATTGTTCATTAACTCATTCATCCTACTAATACTATAATAGTATCCAGTAGTAACCAGTTAACCACCAATCTACCATCAGTATCATAGCCTCCATTTTTTGTAACCTCTGGAAGACACCAAACCTTTTTACCATACGAATCTACATAAAAACGCCCTAAAATTTGCTGCATTTAATATACAGTGCATTAAATGTTAAAAAAAAAAGACCAGGCATAACAGTGAAGAATGGAAGAAAACAAAGACACATACGATTTCTTTGTAGACGGGGCATCTAACTTGATTTTCTCGCCTCTGCCATTTATGTCCCTATCACACAAGGTTTGGCATGCTTCATCCCTACTTTCTCGCCTCTACCCAGAAAATGACTAACAAGCTCATTGCAGTAAAAAAGCCACTCTAAAATTGAAAGAGTATTCTCCGCCTTCTAAACACCAATTATGGTCGGCATTGCCCAGACTCAGACGAAAATCCAGCGTATCACGCACAATTTCCTTTTTTGCTCAACATCGATAAAGAGGAACCTGCTGAAAGAAGGATGAAGTCTTTACTTCTTAATGGTTAATTTTCTTGGAAAAAGTTCTTGGCATGAGCATGAATAAAGAGGAACCACCTATGTAAATACTGAAGTTTTGCCGCTTCAGGAAGCTTTTGGACTTTTAGCTTTTACAACATTTATGAATTTGGATATGGACACATGGCTTGTAAAGTGTCAGGAGCTGTTAAGTGTTTGAAAACTTATGTGTATTTTATCTTCAGGTATTCAAATGGGTTGAAGGTTTCAATTCTTAGAACACCCTGATTCTTGAATATTTGAACGTGTAATGTACTAAGATGGAAATTCAATCCTCAGGATATTTCGTTTATGCACATGTTTTGTTTGATGTTTGTTTTTCTTGAAAAGGAAGTGAACTAAATTTGGGGAGGATTGTTGGTAAATTTAGTACACTTGTGGGATTAGTTCACACCTGGTTTTGGGTTAGGAGGTACGGAATGTACACCCATGAGGTCACTGAACACCTTGACTCAACTCAATAGTGGTTTGTACTGCTAGTGTATTGGTTACTACTGCTAGTGTAGTAACTGATGGTTCCTACTGGTAGTGTTATGGTTCCTGCTTCTAGTGTAATGGTTCCTGGCGGTAGTGTATGGTTCCTGCTGCTAGTGTAATGGTTCCTACTGGTAGTGTTGCAGTGATTAATTTGTAACAGCTTTGACTCATTCAATTGGCTGTTATGACTGCTTTATGACCACGTTTATATGGTCATGTAACCACTATTCCTATGATAATGGAGGCTTATTATGAGTGATTAATTGGCCGTTAATCATCCATAATGTCCATTAACTAGGAGTGAGTATTCTCTACTATAAATAGAGATGATTTTCATCAGCATGAATATACTGAAAAAATAATACCGGGAGAAACAAACCGAAACCATAAACACTTGAAAGCAAAGGGTTATTGATTTGTGCCTAAATCAATAACATACATTTGGTCTTATCCCAAGTAGATATTCGTGTAACCTAGGCATTAGGGTCGAATAGTTTACTTTGGAAAGTGATCACACGATTCCAAGTGATATCCGGTAACCACCTAGTGGTATTTGCAGTTGCTACTGATTGTCTTACCCTGTTCTGGGCTGTTACCTCACCAACACCTAGTACGTTTGTACTGAGGTGCAGTGGAAATGTGATTTGAAAATTGGCACCCTGAGTACGCTTGGAAAACAATAATGTAGTGCATAAAATAAACTGAGACCACAAAGGAAAAAAAAAATCACTGATACAAAATTTTAAGGACATATTTTTTGTGTTTTTACTATCTGCATGTGACTGAAGATGGTGGTTTTGCATGTAACTGAATATGTGTTCATGTAAAACAAATCATGGTACGTTTATTGAGGGCCCTTTCTTATTTTCAAATGTAAATCTTCTTTGCAGGTGACTAAGTATGTTTTCACTGTTTGCATGTGACTTAGCATGTGGTGTCTATTTAATAGTGGAACCATGATCTGCTCCATATTTGCATCACATTAATAGAATTATGTCGAGTGGTAAAAGATTTAAGTTTGAGCATAATCATGATGATAAGGAGTGGTCAATAAAGGTAGCAAGAGAGGTAATGTTTCCTGAGATATATGAATTATATGGACCAAATGCTGAACCTAGTTACCGATTACCAGCTGAAGTGTTAGAAGACCTAAGAAGACAGATATACGGTCAGGAACAAGAAGGAGTTATAAAACCAATTGGCGGTGTTAAACTTAAGCAACCACATCCGCAAGTTGAGGGTCTTAGTAGTAGTAACACTAATGTTGGGAAACAACTTAAAATGAATGAGACCCTAACAGGAAAGTCAACCATATTGCACGAGTGTAATGATGATCCAAAGAAAAAAGGAAAAACAAACTAAATGTTATTTCCTAGTTTCTGAAAATGATGTAGTTGCTAATAATGGTAACGTGTACATGTGTTTAGGGTGATTGTATTAACTGAACTATGTTTAATGTCTTTGCTCAAGTTATGTTTGTCGTGTCTTAAGGGATTGTACTATTATTATGCACACATTGTTGGTAACAAATGATAAGATAAATAAGTGTACCTTAACAACTTCCTGCCCGTCCTCATAATCAAGGCAAATCACTTCAATTCAATCCAAATCTCCATAAGTAACCTCCCCATGTGTATCAGCCCCTTCCCCAGCTGGTTCATCAACTTTTGTAGCCCCTTCCCCAGCCGGTTCATCAACTTTTTCTACTTGTGAAGCCCCCTCCTCCATAGCCGGTTTTAACACTTTAAGAGACCACTCTACAAACGATGTAAACCAGACAGGTGCCTGCCACACAACCATTTCCTTACCCTTCTCCCGGTCAGTGTCTTTTTCCACAACATCCATATCCATCGATTCCTAAATAAAATTAAAAAAAAGGGTATGTGTTTTTAGTATTGAAAAAAAAAGTAAAACAAAGGAAACAAATACTGTAAATATATACGTACGTCAACAAGAGTTGGATCAAACTGTTGTTCCTTATTCACTATCTATAAAATCAGTTAAGTACTAAAAATGACTAATAGTGAAACAATGACTGAAATGATAGGAGTAAAACACACTGATTAATTTTCAATATAATATTCTTTATTAGAAATGAATCACACAAGAATACATTAACCAAGTACTTGCGGAATAGTACTTGGGATTGAAATGACAAAGTTTGGTAACTCCTCTTGAAGCTCAGGCTAAGTTTGAGCTATCTCAGGGATTAAGTTGTATTTGGAGGAGTGAAAGATGGATTGCGTGTGTGTGTGTTTTTACCATTCACAAGCTTAAATCTTTCACTCCATCTCTTATGCTATTTATACAAGTATGAGTTTTAACTCTTTCCTAAGTGACAAACTGACAATTTACAGAAGACAAAATACTGATGTATTTTTTCTCTATTTACAAAGACTATTTTAGGTAAGAGACAAGCGCTTTCCTAAGTTAGGTGATGACAGAACGATCTTTTGTCATTCAGGGAAAGTTGACTTTGGTTGATAAGGACTTCGTCTTATCTGATTAAAACTTATCCCGCCTTATCTCGCTCATTCCTCAGTCTTCACATCCTTCAGTCTTCTATTCAGTTTGTCTTCGGTGTAAGTAGGCTGGAGAGAGTTTTAGGGATTCAGTGAGTTATTGTCATCACTCACTGAATCCACCATCTTCTTCTTGACTCAGTCTTTACTCTTTAAGTTCCGCTTCTGAGGTGGAGAGACTTCTTCTTCGCCTCTTCTTGAGCATCACGAAGATGGCTCGCTGAGAGCCTATGCACTCGTGACACTGTTAGTGTTAACGGTCCAAACACTTGGGGTATTTTCTATTCAAATCCTAGATTAAGGGGTTTGGGTATTTTATTGAACCCAACAGTCTCCCCCTATTTGGATATACAAATAGCCTAAGTGTTTGATCAATGTAAGTAAGCAAATGGCTTCTTCTTACACTGAATGTACTAATGAATACAATAAGGAACACTGAGTAATTTAACAAAACATACATATTTTATTGATCTTATTACATGGTTCCTAACACTAGTACAAAAAGATAAAGCAAAATGATGTCAGTCTAGATGGATTCCAAGTGCTTCAAGCTTGACCTTCTTTGTGAGGAGTGCTTCTCTGTCAGGGTGATCTCTTAGCTTAGCATTCAGGTCACGAGAACCTGATGTTTTCTGGAGTGTTGATTTGAGAAGCCACTGGTAGGTAGCTTGCCTGTAACCACCCCTGCAAGATCTATGTCACTCC
This sequence comes from Chrysanthemum makinoi, assembly GCA_910596185.1. Classification (NCBI taxonomy): domain Eukaryota; kingdom Viridiplantae; phylum Streptophyta; class Magnoliopsida; order Asterales; family Asteraceae; genus Chrysanthemum; species Chrysanthemum makinoi. The sequence goes on along the minus strand of OU343216.1, from coordinate 149,897,729 downwards.
ATCTTTGGAATGCTGGGTTTCCATAGACATCAATGAAAAATACCCCTCTTTCAGGCTCTTCAATCACCATACAGTTCACAAACTTTACACCTTTAGGCAGCTCCCTGTTACATTCGAGTCCAGGCACTTTGATTTTAGGCTGGAACTCAACCCTTTTTCTTTTGCCCTGTGATGGTTGAGATCCTTGTGGTGCGATTAAGGCGGTGAATCCCAGTTGTCTTTGGTGCATCCTCGATCTTTCATACCTTTTCTTGAGCATCTTCATCGGCTCCTTAACCACCGCATTCTGCTTCTTTTCAATTAGTGGACCAAGTTCATCGAGTTTAGTGATCCCAAAGTCAGTGAATTTTAGGGGATCATGAACCTCGAAGTGTCTTTTATCATCCCCCCTGTAGACGTTCATTGCCAGTGGTTTAGACTTGGGGATGATTTTGACATCAGTGATCTTCTCAAGCAACCTTCTGCTTGTCATAGTCCAGTTGTAATGATCAATTCATGTTTTCCTGATGGCTGCAGTTTTCTTGATCTTTTCTTCCAACTGTTTTCTCATTTCAGCCATCTTAGCAGCCTGAGCATCCTTAAAATTTTGTCCTGCCTGACCCGACTGAAGCTTCTTTGGATCAAGTCCTAAATTCTCAGCTTCCTCTGCAACAACTTTTATCAATGCTTCTTTGCTCTTCCTTTCCTCTTTAGCAAGTTCTTCTTCCTTTCTTCCTTTCTTCCTTTGCAAGATAGGCACTTAGCTGTTGTGGTGTGAGCAGGTATTCAGTGTTGCCGATCTTAAAGGGAATCTTCTCAGGCTCAGGTGTTACCATTTTGGCCTTTCCTTTGTCCTGGCCTGATGAAGATGTTGCTACCAAGGGAGGTGTTGTTGTGGTGATTGGTGTTGCCACTGTTATAGCCATGGTGGTTGTTGATGATAAGGGTGGGATTGATGAACTTGGTACAGCAGGGACTGGTGGTGTTGGCTCCCCCTCAGTGTGAGAGGAAGTCTCTTCAGTTATCTTCTCCCCTCGACTATTGCGGCAACATTCGTGAGAGTAAGAGTTGGTGCCGACACTGGGGGAGTTTGGGTGGCTTGACCTTTGAAGGCTTGGTAGATTTCAGTGACCATATCCTTGATATCAGATGTATCCTTTTGAAGACTAGTGACCTTTGTTTCCAGATTAGCTTGAGAGAGCTCCAAGGCAGTCATACGTGGCCCAAGATTCCAAGCCATTGATGAGGAAGCCTTAGCTAAATTGGTCATCTGAGCATCCAAAGAGCCTAGTGTTTCCTGAAGAGACTGAACCAAGGACTGAAGACCCTGAACATTGGCAAACTTGAGCATGTTGATTAGTTCAGTGAGGTCTAAAGAATTCTTCAAGTAAGCCTCAGTAGCCTCCAACACTTTTGAGTTGAGTGCTGGGTCTTCTTTGACCGAGTCCCTGACTTCATCTAATTTTGTGCCAGCGCCCTGAAGTTGCTTGAGAAATTTAGCCAAGTAATCATCCAGTCGGTGAAGATGGTCATACATCAGATCCCTGTTCTCTTCTGTGTTGCGTTGAAATCAAAAACTTTAGCTTTCAGATTGGCATAGCTGCCAGCAGCTTCAGTGTGTTGATCCCATAGTGTTTCAGTAACTCCAGCATATAGCTTCCTAGAAGCTTTTGTGATCCACTGAACCAGCTGTCTTTCAGTCAATGGAAGAACATTATCAAACCGCTTAAATTCATCAAACCTGGATGAAGAGTCAGAGTCATTGTCTTCAGGCTGGAAAGGTGACTCTTTAGGCTCTTGTGGATCAGGTTGATGCTCTTGTTCAGGTTGAACATCAGCGTCCACTTCTTCCCCTGCAGATAGAATTTCATCTTCACTTTCAGGCTGCTCTTCATCAAAAAATAGGATCTCAGTAACATCAGCCAAGGTTAATAAGGTGGGGGTGATGGGTTCCGTATCAGCGGGTGGTATTAATCCCTCTGAGTCTTTGTCCCCCTTTGACCCCTCAGACACTGGTGGGCATTTCCCAGTGTCTTCTCTGGAGTCACGATTGGTTGTGGGTTGCATATCGGCGGGTTGTTCCTTTCCCTCCGAGTCTTTGTCCCCCGGTGACCTCTGAGACACTGGTGGGTGTTTCCCAGTGCCTTTAGCATAGTCAGTGGAAGTTGGATCCCTATCAGCGGGTTGTGTAGTTCCCTACGAGTCTTTGGGATCATTCAGTGTGCCCTTAGACAAAGGCTGTGATTTTCTAATGTCATCCTTCGGCGTTGTAGAAGGCGCTCCCCTACCAGCGGGTTGTATGTTTCCCTATGGATCTTGGGGAGTAGTAGTTGGGACCAAGGGCACTGATTGTGATTTATCATTGTCCTTCGTTGTCACCTGGGTGGATGTTGCTTGGTCTCCAGTGGGTGTCTTATTAGTCTTACGCTTTCTTTGTCGTTTAGGCTGTGCTCCTGAAGCCTCAGGGCCCCGAGACTTGGGCTTGGTTTTAGTCCCAGTCTGAGACTTCCCCTTACTCTTTTTAGGAGCAGGGTTAGGAGACACTGAGTCCCTCTGGTTGTTTACAACAACCATATGGGCTGTCAATTCGATATTAGTGACAATGGATGGGTCTCTTTGAAAATTAGATTGACTCAGGATGCCTGGTAAAGCACAAAATTTTTGTTTCTGAGGATAGTTGCAACCCAGTAACTCTTGTAAAGCGCATGAGACAAATCTAGGATACGAAACGTATTTCGACCTATTTTTGCTCAGTAGCTTGGTTACGAGATCACTGTAAATGATCTCCCTTATGTCGACAGCGACCCCATTCATCAAGCAGTAAGCCACCATCAATTGAATAGAGTTAACTTGTTCAGTGGATGAGTGGTTCCCGCCGAGGACCTGAATCACAAAAGTGAACAGGATCCTCCAAGCCACAGGAAATGAATTCTTGGTGACTGGGGTTCTGTCCAAAAATTTTGGATCCAAAACAATTTGTTTTAACCCATCCTTCACTGTGGTGGGTTCAGGATGGGCAACATAAACTCCTTTATTGTAGTCTAACCATGTTGCAGTACAAAACGTTTAATAGTTCAGGGTGACTGATTGTTCTCCATTGAAAAGACTGAACTTAATGAGATACTCCCTAAGTGGTCGTAGGTCATTCTCATTAGTAGAGGGTGACGGGTCATAGGCCGTGGCTGTAGCCCAAAACTCCCTGAGGAGGTTTTGGTACAGAATTGAGGGACATTTAACAAAGGCCGTTTTCAGTGGGCAGTTAAACAAAAATTTCAAAATATCCTTATAGGCTGGGACAGTTTGAGGGTATTCAAAATTTCCTATGACATTATTTGTTTTAAATTCAACATTGCTAAGATCCCCTACCCACTGAGACGCAAACTGGAGAGATTGAGTTCTAGCCATTTCCATTTAAAGATTTTAGGGTTTTGAGAAGGTATTTTAACTAGAACAATCAAAGAGTTTTTAGATCTCTCAAGTTTGTGATGAAAAACTTTTGTAAAGGTCTACAGAGAAGGTTTTTCTGAAAAAGATTTGAAGAACACAAAGATTTCTGGGTTTGAAAGAGATTTTGACAGAGTTTTGTTATCAGAAATACTTTGTGTATGTTTTGAGGATTTTATGAGGGGTATTTATAGAGTGGTGAGAGGGGTAGTTTATGCACACATGTGGATTTGTAAACTCATTTTTTGAAAAACGTATGAATTTCCACATTTAATGCACCCACTCCACTACCCGCAGTAAAATCCCGTTTTTCAAGAGAACAGTTGCAGTGCACAGTAAAAGTGCAATTTGCAGTAATAAAATATCCATAGGATATTTTATGTGAAAGGGGGCATTTAAGGCCAAGTGGGATGAGGTAAGTTTATGAGGGACCCTTGATAAGGATGACAGTAAGACAAAGAGACATTTATTCCTATATTTAATTGGTATGTTTACCAACTTATGACATTTAAGTAACTGATACTTAGAGCATTTAGTTACTCATTCAATGCTCAGAATCAACTATTAGGGTCCCTGAATGAGTCTTACTCATTCAGTGAGAGGGTTGATATGAGGTTTGTTTAGGTAGAATGAACCATTTCAGAGAAAACATACTGAGATTGGGATTGGTTTTCAGGCTGCTGACTTTCAATGTTTAGCATTCCCAATTCAGCTTTCAGTCTCTTGAAGGTAGGTTCATCTAAGGGTTTGGTGAAGATATCAGCAAGTTGATATTCAGTAGGGATGAAATGAAGTTCTATGTCTCCTTTCATTATGTGGCCCTGATGAAATGATATCTGATATCAATGTGTTTGGTTCTTTGGTGAAGGACAGGGCTGTTGGAGATTGCAATAGCACTGGTGTTATCACAGAAGATGGGTACCATTTTGTAATGGATGTCATAGTCACTGAGTTGACTTTTCATCCATAAAACATTGGCACAGCATCCTGCAGCAGCCACATACTTAGCTTCCGCTGAAGACATAGCCAGATTTGCTTTTAGCACTCCAACAAACCAGTTTTCCTCCAAGAAATTGACAGGACCTTGAGGTACTTTTTCTATCCATGTTGCAGCCAGCATAATCAGAGTCAGAATATCCTTTGAGATCAAACCCTGAGCACTTTAGATAATAGAGTCCAAGGCTTGGAGTTCCTTTCAGGTATCTGAGTATCCTTTTGGCTGTAGCGAGGTGGGATTCTTTGGGGTTGGACTGATATCTTGCAATTAGACAGACTGAGAATTGTATGTCTGGTCTGGAAGCAGTAAGATACATCAGTGAGCCAACAATCCCTCTGAAATGAGTTTAATTGACTGATTTTCCAGTGAGATCAGGTCCACGGTTGTTAGGAGGGACCATTGGAGTCTTCACTGAGGCACAGTCAGATATCTCATATTTCTTCAAGAGATTTCTGGTGTACTTCTCTTGATTGATGGAGATACCTTTATCAGTTTGCCTGATTTGTAGTCCAAGAAAGTAAGTGAGTTCACCCATCATGCTCATTTCAAATTTCTTTGTCATTAGTTTTTCAAACTGTTTGGAAAGTTTGTAATTTGTTGAGCCAATGATGTCATCAACATACACTTGAACTAGTATTACATCTTGCTTTGTCCTATAGACAAACAAAGTATTGTCTATCTTTCCTCTGACAAACTTGTTTTGGATTAGGAAGGCTGAGAGACTTTCATAACATGCTCTAGGAGCTTGTTTAATTCCATAAAGGGCTTTGTCAAGCTTGCAGACATAGTCAGGGAATTCACTACTCTCAAAGCCTGGAGGTTGCTGAACATACACATCTTCCTTGAGATCACTATTTAAGAATGCACTTTTAACATCCATTTGGTAGACTCTGAAGTTCATGTATGTTGCATATGCAAGGAAGATCCTGATGGCTTCCATTCTTGCAATATGAGCAAATGTCTCATCATAGTCAATGCCTTCTTGTTGACTGTAACCTTTGGCTACAAGTCTGGCTTTATTTTTGATGACAGTGTCGTTTTCATCAGTTTTATTCCTGAAAACCCACTTCATACCTATGACAATGACATCCTGAGGACATTTGACCAAGGTCATGAACTTGTTTTTGTCAAACTATTGAAGTTCTTCTTGCATATCCTGAAACCAGTTTGGATGTTTTAGAGCCTCAGTGACACTTTTGGGTTCTTTATCTGATAGAAAATCAGCATATAGACATTCATTGGCTGAAGCTGCAGTTAACTTAGCAGCCATGCTTCTAGTGAGCATGCCCTCAGTGGGTTCACCAGTGATGTTGACAAGCTCAATGTCCTGAGTCTTTGTCCATTTACTTTGTGGTCTAGGATCTGAGCTTGAGGAGGTCACTAGAAACTCAGGAGTGAGTTCAGGTGCAGGAGCCACAGAATCATATTGATCATCTGATGAGATGACTGGTTCAGGTTGGGGTTCTTGAATCATAGGACCCTGAACATTTGGTTCAGTGTTACCTATCCCAGTAGGGACTGATTGATTATCAATGAATTCACTGATGGTTGGTTGGGGAAGGTTGTGAGGTAAGACATAATATGAGATGTCAGCATCAGCTTGGTATGAGGAATTGATTTCAGTGTCATACTCATCAGGATGATATCTTGATAAGTTACCAATTCCAATTTCCTCCACTGAGGTGTTGGTGAACCTGATGCTTTATGAACTCTCATCAAAGGTGACATGAAAGGTTTCCTCAACTTGTTGTCTCCTTGTGTTAAATACCCTGAAGGCTTTGGAGATCAGCGAGTAACCTAGAAAGTATCCATCGTCAGCTTTGGCATCAAATTTGCCTAGATGATCCTTGTGGTTATGAATAAACACAGGACACCCAAACATATGAAAGTAGCTGATATCAGGAAGTATACCTTTGAATATCTTATATGGGATTTTGTTGTGTCTCTTGACAATGATTGACCTGTTTTGTGTGTAACAGGCAGTTTTGACTACTTCAGTCCAGAAATGCTTTGAGAGGGCTGAGCCATTTAACATAGTTCTGGCAGCCTCAATGAGAGTTATGTTTTTCCTTTCAGCTACCCCATTTTGTTCAGGGGTGTAAGGAGATCAAAAGTTCTAGGTAATTCCCTTTTCATCACAGAAATTCTCAAGCTCTTGATTTATGAACTCAGTGCCATTGTCAGTTCTGATTTTTTAACAGTAATGTCATTCTGGTTTTCAATTTTCCTGATGAATGACATTATTGTATCAGTACTGACTCTTTTAGAAAGAAAGTATACCCAAGTGTATCTTGAAAACTCATCCACAATGACAAGTGTATACTTCTCATGCTGGATTGATCTGGGACTGACAGGTCCAAAGAGATCCATATGCAGGAGGTGAAGGAATCTTTTGATGGAGAAATTTTATTTGGTTTTGAAAGATGCTCTGTGATGTTTACCCTTTTCACAGGCAGAGCATGGTTTGTCTTTTGCAAAAACCAGTGATGGTAGACCAAGGACTTTGTTTTGTTTTGCCAAGTTGTTGATGTTTTTGAAGTTTAAGTGAGAGAGTCTCTTGTGCCATAGCCAGTTGACAGTTTCAGTGGCTTTGGCAAAGAGACAGCTTCCATCTTGAGAGAGTGTTGACATGTCTAAGACATAAACATCATCTCTCCTAGGAGCTATCAAAACAACTTCTTTGTTGGTATTGAAAATGGTGCCTTGTTTGTCATTGAATTACACAATGTACTTGGCATCACATAATTGACTAACATTGATGAGATTGTATTTAAGACCATTGACATAAGCTATTCTAGAGAAAACTATTCCATTGCCGTATACTGAACCATAACCTTCGGTGGGACATGATGAGTTGTCACCAAATACTACCTTGGGTCCTGGTTTTTTTACATACTTGTACAGATACTCCTTAACACCAGTCATGCTTCTTGAGCATCCACTATCTAGATGCCAGATTGGCTCCCTGGCGTGTCTCTGCACAAGTAGTAAACTGAATTAGTTTCTCTTACTGACCCACATGCTAGTGGGCTTTGGTCTAAAGGTCTGCTTGAATTTGGCAATTGACTCATGATCTGTGGTTGTGTGCATTGTGCTACCACAGGTTTTGCATTTGGAGACTGAGGATGACTCAGTGATTCTGGGTTGCTTGGAACTTCTCCTTGCTAGAATGACACTGATGCGCTAGGTTGGTGCAAGTTTTAAAAATTTATAAACACGATTTAACCGTCTAATCTATTAACACATACGAGCAAGTTTACTCGTCCGCAATAGCAAAGTTTGGTAAGTCGAGATCGTCCCAAGGGATTTTGTGTTTGAAATTGATTTGTTTGAAAAGATTCTGTTGGGTCTATTATAGATTTGATGATACAAAACAAGAAGAATGAAACATGAAGGACTTAAAGTGACAAGAAGGGAAACTACAAAAAGATGGAGGATTTGGAAGATTCTAGAAGATATGCTTAAAAGAATATTTAGTTTCCTAATTGTATTATGATTCCTCTTGTAAACCCTAGATGTCTCTAGTATATAAAGAGACATAGGGTCATTAGTTTAGTACGTACGTACAAGATGTAGACGTCTAAAGGTGTGTGTGTGTGGGAACCTAGGCGTAGGGATTGGGAAAACGCCTAGGGTGATGGTTAGTTAGTTAGTTCCTAGGCGTATGTTCATGTAAACGCCTAGGTTAGTATTTAGTATATTAGTGTTCTGTGGTAGAGATGATAATGAAAAACCTTGTTCATAATAATCTTGATTCTATGTTTGAATATTCCGCCTTCATTATTATGTGTTCCTAGATATAATATCAGACCTAGTCTAAGAGCTTACAACGATCCAACATGTGGTATCAGAGCCTGGGGCTCGTGATATCTAGGGATCTACAAGGTTTTCTTGAAGAAAAAGGAAGAAAAATTCGAAGCTGTCAAAAATTTGTAATACTTCTGCAGCACTGTTTTAAAAACGTTATAACTTTTTAATGAACCGTTGGATCGAGCTAAAATTTTGGCTGGTGCTTCTTGGTATATCTATCTTTAATCTCACCAAAGGGATTGTCAATCGGAGCTTTCAATCAAAAGTTATAAGCAGTCGAAGTCTGCTGCAGAAAAATCCGTAAGGTTACTACAGCAGTGTTTTGTAACGATCATAACTTTTTCGTTAACCGTCGGATCGTAACGAAATTTTGGGTGGATGTTCTCTATATATCAATCTAACTTTTCACCAGAGGGATCTTCCATCTGAGCTTTTATGTGAAAGTACAGCTGAAAGTACTGCTATGTATTTTCAAAGTACTGTTGTGCGTTATTGGTCCCCTACAAGCAAAGTCTTGCTTGGACAAGAAAGTCTTGCTTGGAATTGAAATACTGGTGATTATTGAAAGTACTGATTTTTCACAAAGTACTGCTTTCCCAAATTCGAAAGTACTGCTGATTTATGCAAATCTGCTGCTCATTATTTTGTCAACGTCTTTGTTGTCCATATTTGTTAAAGTACTGCTGCTGATTGGATGAAAGTACTGCTCCTTTCCAAAGTACTGCTCAAGGTACTGATTCTTTCTCATATGGTTTTCGATTTAAGGGGAAGTCGAGCATATTGTTATGGTTTTTGGATATCACACATGTCACACCCCCAAATTACCTGTTTTGCAGCGGAATGGAATTCCTGGGGATTGACTGTCATAGCATCACAATCACAGTTATATTGAACGACCTAAAGTGTCGTTTGGAAAATACATCGTTTGATTTAATAAAATAATCAGAGTTACAAAGATAGGTCCCAATTGAAAGTCAATGTGTGCGGAAATAAGTTGTTACAATTCAAACGATGTTTTAAAGTATGTAAAACCCAAGTGAGACGCGTCGTCACCACGACTCCATGAGGTGTCCAAATACATGCCATGAAGTGTATGCCTTAGATACCTGAGATAAAACATGCTAAAAGTGTCAACACAAAGGTTGAGTGAGTTCATAGAGTTTGAGTTGAAATGTAAAGCCTTCCAAAATCGTTTATGCAGCAAAGGCATTGTAAATCGTTGAAATGTAAAGACTTTCAAAATCGTTTATGTAGCAAAGGCATTGTAAATCCACTCAGTTCCAAGTCCCGCCCATACAAAACTTGCAACCTGTGTGTTCACAACCCACTGCCAGAATATGTAGAGTTAATGTTCAAGTGCATGATGTCAAATGAATTCACATAATAGTGCATGACTTAATGTATCAATAGTTCAATGAAAATCCCAAGACATTCAGCTCAATGATGTTCCCAAGACATTCAGCACAATAATAATCCCAAGACATTCAGCTCAATGATAATCCCAAGACATTCAGTTCCAAGATAATCCCAAGACATTCAGCTCAATGATAATCCCAAGACATTCAGCTCAATGATAATCCCAAGACATTCAGCTCAATGATAATCCCAAGACATTCAGTTCCATGATTTATGATATAGGATATGACTAAACATTCAGTTCAGTTAAGCAGGTAGTTTCAAATAATCATGATAGTCATAAAAATAGTTGAGCATGTATCTCCCCCAAAAGTAATTCATAACAGTTAAAAGAGTAGGGGCTATGACTCACGGTAATTCATATAAGTTAAAGTACTTGTGAAAGTAAATGAAAACAGTTTGAGCATGTATCTCCCCCAAAAGTAGTATAAAACAATTAAAAGTGGGGCTATGAAAACTCACCTGTTGCAATGATTACGATGACAAAAGTGGGTACACTGAAATATAGCGTGATACGTAAATCTTGACCTATGATGAATGATATGACATGTAATGAGTTGCAATGTAATGTTATGCATGCATTTCGTATGTTATTTATACCATTTGCGAGTTTTGAAAATATTACTCATCGTCGAAAAATACTCTCTTGACGTCTTGACCATTCAAAAATGACTTTACAAGTTTTTACATCGAAATGTCATCCTACAATGATTTAATAATGATTTTTGGTGAAATTTCCACTTTTCGTCGCAAAACAATGTCGTCGGAATATTCATGAAATTAACAAAAATGGCTTTGGAAAACTAGTCGTAAAACGGTGTACGTCGATCGTTAGAGAACGAACTCGACTGTTTTGGAAAGTTTGTATTGAAATCTAGAAGTTTCAGTTCAGGAGTTTTCGTCATAAAGGTCTCGAACATAAAGATAATAGAGGTTAAATATGGTGATTTTAGTTACCGTAACACTTATCTCGTAAAAATAATATAGTTTTTCTAAAAATAATAGTTACGGCAAGTTTATGAAAACGTGCATACATTTGTCGTTTCAAATCCGTTTTCTACGTATAATACGTCCTTAGCTTCGTATCGAAGTATACTAATATATTTTTGACAAGTCGAAATAATTTGAGAAGCTTAAGGCTCATTTTTGACTCGGACAAAATAAATATAGTATGCTGAAATTTCTGAAAATAATATATTTCGTCGTCAAACTTTAAAAATTCACCACGGCTTCGTTATAACTCCGTTTTAATCCGTTCAAGCGGCCACGGATTCGTTTTAAAGTATATTTTCTAAATATCCAGGCCAAAAAGTCGTGCCTACAGTCGGATTTTCCAGAAAAACAAAACAAGGACAGAACATATTTTATACGTATCGAAAATAGTTTTTCTCGTACCAAACCTATTCTAATCCCTTCAAATCAACTCCAAAGCTAGTCTAATCCTACCATACACCTTCTTAGGGTGTCATGGGTTCCTAAACATCATCAAGACCAAAGTATACCAAGGGGATAATTATAGGATGACTTTATATATATATATTTCTAAAAATCATGTAAAAATGGTATAAACAACACAAATTATGCATGCTTGCTCCAAAAATGAAGAGATACTTATGAAATGAAAAGGAGATATGAAAAATATAAATGATATGCTTACAAGTTAATATGATGAGGTGCAAGGAACAAGGTTTAACTTAAACACCCTAGGTTTTTATTTCAAAACCTTAATTAAGAGTGTAATCTAGATTGTTTATGCTTGAACTTGAAAAATTTTGATGATCCCTTGCTATACCCCTATGATGGCCGGTTGAAGGATGAAGAACCAAAGAGAGAAAATCTCTTTTTTTACTTGACTTGAAATATGATATAGAATGAATGAAATGGAGATACATGGAGTATAAATCTAAACTTGTCAAGGAAAATTTTCACCAAGTATTAATTGCCAACCCCTAAGGGCCGGTTTTTAGGGGATATGGTTTCCCAATTATATTATTTATTTTTTTTTTTTATTCTTCTTTACTTGTATATAATTTGTCAAAAATGAATGTGTAAGTAAATGTGTAGTTAAATGTGCAAGTAAAGGTAAATGGTAGTTTTTATGTAAAAGAGATTTTTAATAGACCAAAGTAGAATGTAATGAGATAATAAAAATTGTAAAAATACATTCCTTGTGAAATTTGAGTGATAAAATAATTATCGAGTAGTTTTTAAGAAAAACGTCGTAATAGTATAACTTTAACGATTTATGTACCAAATAAATTTGAAACACTAGGAAAGCTCAAAATATAGTTTTTATAAACTAAATGTAAGTATAAAAATACCTCGGGATCATTTTTGAAAATAACGGATTAATTATACAAAATAATAACTCACGCGATAACGTTTATTTAATATAAAAATTACGCGTTGAAAGTGAAATGAAATGTCATGAATGAACTAATGAGATGCAAATGATGTCAATGGAATGTAGACTAATCTTAGTCCATATGAAATGTGCGTGATGTTATGATCATGAATTCGCCGCTAAACCATAAAGGTTACGCGAATTTGAAACAAGTAAACCAAGTTTACTATAAATGTTGAAATAGTGAGGCATAAATTGTGTCGAGAAATGACCTGAAAGTACGGGTTGTCACAACACACACAGGAGATTGGTCACACACACAAGGAGTTTGGTTTTTGGTAATTTGTTCTTAAAAGGATTCAAAAAGGCTCGTATTTGATTTTTATTGAAGAATTGATTACGAAGAGGATTATTTATCACTTATTTGAAGGTGAAGTGGAATTACTTGGTTTGTGTTCTTATCATCTAGCTTGATGAATCTAGCAATGTGTGATAATTCTTATGATGCTCTATGCACACATTAGCTATCTCTTAAAGGAGTTACGTTGTAGTGCTCAGTGTCTCATACTAGTTGAGGATTCTTGTCAAGGGATTGCAGTCTACTTATATTTGGTTTCTTATAAGTATGGAGTTCCGTGGATAGTACAAGATTTAAGACACAAGTTTAGGAAATTCTACTTCTTCATCAAATTCGTTATACTCGGTTTTCTTCACAAGTGATCATTACAAGGAGCTTACTGATTTGAAGAATCAAGAAGATGGTTAACATATGGGTTTTAAGGGAAGCTTATTGTTAAATGTTTAATCATCTACATGCATCACTCAAGGGGAAGTGTTTGATTTTTACTACTGTTGATCATTATTACTACTGCTAGTTGGAGTTTTCTACTGTTTTGAATCCATTTTTCTTATGGTGCGTAATGGTGGGCGATTTGAAGCATTAGAAGTCTTAGATTGGAAGTATGATATTGGTTCGTGGTGGTCAAGATCATTATTTGCATACGTTCTCTATTTGTTAATAACAAAAAGGGGAAGAGATGTTTGAGTGACTTGTTCAAGTCAAGGGGAAGCATTGAAGAAAAGATTGTTTCATTCATGGTGAGATTTAATTATCTCAACTTCTGCTACTTCGTCTAGGGAAGTTCGTACAAGAATCGTGTTTGTTTTGTCATCATCAAATAGGGGAAGATTGTTAGGTCTATTATAGATTTGATGATACAGAACAAGAAGAATGAAACATGAAGGACTTAAAGTGACAAGAAGGGAAACTACAAAAAGATGAAGGATTTGGAAGATTCTAGAAGATATGCTTAAAAGAATATTTAGTTTCCTAATTGTATTATGATTCCTCTTGTAAACCCTAGATGTCTCTAGTATATAAAGAGACATAGGGTCATTAGTTTAGTACGTACGTACAAGATGTAGACGTCTAAAGGTGTGTGTGTGTGGGAACCTAGGTGCAGGGATTGGGAAAACGCCTAGGGTTTAGTGGTTTAGTTAGTTAGTGTTAGATCAAGTCTTTGATCTTTATTATATTTAGTTAGTTAGTTTATGATAATAAAAAACCTTGTTCATAATAATGTTGATTCTATGTTTGAATATTCCGCCTTCATTATTATGTGTTCCTAGATATAATATTAGACCTCGTCTAAGAGCTTACAACGATCTTATCAGATTCCAACAAGAAAGCTTGTCAAGGCTTCCTCAAATAATTATGTTCTAGTGAAATTCAATAGTAAGAAATATATATACTTGTGTGTAGTCTATAATCAATCATAAATAGTATTCATGAAGGTTTGGTGTATACTCTTAATATGATGCACAAATCATAAGCAAATGATTCCCCAACCATGGTATATGTTTGTAAAAATCATTATAAGAACAAAAACATTTAGGTAATCCTTTCGGTCCTTATCCCAATGATTATCCTATAGAAATCCCATTTGTTTGCAACATGTTCTTATTAAATTTGTTCTTACGAATATTTCGACCCTTTCGTGATGAAAATGTTCCTAGTCTTGTTTTAATAAGCAAACATGGTGGTTGTCAATCACCATATCCCCATACTAGTTTGTCACTTCACTTTTTGGAATAAAACATAAGAGAAATCCTTTCGGTCCTTTTTCTTAAAACATGTTTTATCAACAAATCAAACCAAGACTAGTATTTTTCCAACAAACTCATTTAAACAAGATCATATATACATGTATCACATTTTTTTGAGAACACTAATATGATTAACTACATCCCAACACACAAGTATATCCCAAAAATACTCCATGATAATAATAATAACTAAACACAAGTCATAACAAAGTAATTCCAACAATTCAAGAGAATAGAATTCCATAACAAAGTTCATAGAATACCTAAACTTTTGTGATTACAAGAATTAGAATTCGTGGATTGTAGCAACCACGCACCTCCAATCACCTAGATTCACCGTACAACTCCAAACTACCAAAACTATGGATGAGACTTGTTCCCTCCTTGCTCACGGGACGTTTTCAGTAAGAACCAAGCTTTTGGGCTGAATAATATGTTTGGGTATTAGTTTTGGTGTAAACTAATACAATTTTTGGTTGTGTCACACCTAGTAAACTAGGACTAGGTTCATTATATAGCCAAATGTGCTTGCTCAACTGTCCAAAAACGTTCCCAACAAGTAAATATCAAGAAATGATCGGACTCCAATGATTATGGGGAGTTAAGGCAACAATAAATGCAACTTTGTGTAACTGCAGCGCGAGAAACCGGATCGGTTTTGACTCCAACCGAATCAGTTGCATTTTGACCCAACGCCCAGCCGGATCCGGTTACGGGTTGTGACCGAACGGCTGGGTTTATGTTGTTTTGACTTTTTGTTGACTTTTCTCCTATACGCTTCATTCTTTGCTCTCGCTGATGATTTCCAAGGCAAAACTTGATCTTTCCTTGCTGTAGATACTTAGAAATCATTGTGCTTCCCAATCATTGAATCCAAACGCTTCATAGCTCGACTTCCTTCCTCGAGAATCTTCCAAATGTGCATAAAAACTTCATTTCTTTACTATTCGTGATACCTGGCTACATATACATACACAATACGCATCTTTGCACTTTTGCAACAGTTATGAGTAAATATAGCCGATTATCATGCACAAAACTAACAATAACGCTACTAAAAACATGTTCATTTTAGGCGTTATCAGACACTATCATGTTGAGATGTCTCATGAGCTGGATTTCCGCAAATATCACAGCATGTGTTCATGAAACAATCATCCTGATGATGATCGTTGAAGCCACAGTGTGGGCAAGGTGGAAAGGGTTTTGCTCTAAACTTTTGAGCAACTAAAAACTAGATAAAACCAAGGAAAATATGTTAATCATCCTAAAGAAATAGATCAAGAGATAGAAATAAATTTTTTTAACACATCGTAACCATTGTCTTTGAAACCATAATTCACGAATGATCCACGATCACTCTTCGTCCTCGCTCATGTCATCCCCTTCTTCATCATCATACTCATCATCATCACTTTCGGTTACGTAGTTTTCGACCACAATCTCCGAACGAACTCTCCTCTTCTTCTTCTTTCCTCCAACTCCTGATGACGATCCTCCAACATCGTAGCTTGCACCACCAACCTCAGGTAATCGACCATATGGAGGCACTGGATCAGGAAATGGTGCGTACCCAGGATATGGATACGGATAGGGTCCAGGATAAGAAGTGTAAGGGAAAGGATATGGTGGAACATTGGGTGGATTGTAGGGTGGCAACTCGTAATTGGCTTCACGAGCCATGTGTTGAAAGATAGGCATGGAATAATCATTGATGTAGTTGTTTCTCAACATCATCGAATCTCTCCACACATCCCTACATTGAATCTCATCTAAATGTTGGTTCCACTCTCCCCAACCTGAATCAAAACTACTGGACATACCCATTTGCACGTTCTCCATTGGTATACTCCCCTGATGTTGTGGTGGTTGTTGTTGTTGTTGTTTTGGTTCAATCCATAACCCCGAGGTTTTCAATCTCCTATTCAAAGCGTTACCAAAACCTTGTGCAGTCCACATCTCACTATACTTTGGCTCTCCACACTTAGCCAATTCCTCATCAACACAGTACCCAAGATTCTTCGCCAATCTTGTCACAAAATGTCCTCCACAAATGTGGCTATTGCTCTTGATTCCCGGGGCCATCCTAGATAAATACTCGGCTATCTGCCAAACTGCATTACCGTCCTTAGTTTCCTCTAGCAACATCATAACCCATAAGTCCGGCTTCTGACATTTGTCCCTGCTTTCAAATCTATTAAATGGTCCGGTCACTATCAACTTTTGAAGTATCCTCATCAATGGATTCCTGATGGTTGAGGCATTCCTCCTAGCGCAAGAAGGATCTCCCACTTGATTCCAATAAGCGGGAATACTAGGATAGTCTTTTTCAAACCTCCGAAGCCTAGAAAAGTGAGCTTCAAATAATCGATGATTAACCTCATGTGGCTCATACAAACCAAGGGCCACACCAAAAGCCGGCAAAGTGTAAGCATGATCCCTTCCACAAAGCCTAAACCAAACACAAATTTCCTTCATAAAGTTCCTAACATTCACCTTTCTTTCAAAATACATGGTTGAAAAGAACTCCATACACCATTCTCGATAGACCACTTCATTGACGCTAAATGCTCTTTCCCATGACAAATCATTGAACGAATCTCCATCCCCTGGATATACATAAGATGTTCGCATCATTCCTCTTAACTCATCTTCACAATCACATTCCGCAAATAAATCCTAATCAATCACCCTCGGAACCAAACATGTCCTATGTTGCAATTTTGACAACCTTTCCCGAAAAGCATGTTTCTCCCCGTCGGTGAGATCTTTGAATTTTAAGTTGGCATTTGCCTCCGTCTTCACACTATACTTAACTTTCTTCTTCTCGTTCCTTTGACAAAACTTCGTAACAAGCGGGTTCATTGGAATCGCCTCCTCGCTCGAGCTACCTACAATAATTCTCTGTAGAAATCACAAATATAAGACCATATAAGAGTGTTAGAACAAACAAGAAGGTTCATGGAACCCTCTAAGATCCATTTCAAAATTTCAAAAATTTTTAACACAGAAACCGTAACCGGATTCGGTTGGATCACCAACCGAATCGGTTGCTCAAATGACCAAAATCCAACCGTTCGGTTGCAATGCGCAACCGAATCGGTTATGCAGTCTGCATAAGGCTTTTGCCTCTAAAACCTCCCTACACTCGAATTTTCTAAGTCCAATCCACTCCTAGATCGCATTCTATCATCCTCAATGATTTCCACATCCTTGAATTACTCTAAATTCGCTTTTCAAATCATCAAACATCATACATTCATCATCTTAGAACTCAACTTGATAAACCTATATCCTTCAATCATTAGTTTTAATCAATAATGTGGCATCTATCACTCCTAAAAACACATCATCTATCATTAGGAATCACCAATTGCAACTTATCTTGATTCATTAGCACAACCTAATCAAATCCGAAAATTCAATCATCTTGTATTCATTTCATGGTGAATCAATCAATACAATTCTTTTTGCAATGCACTCCTATATCAATTACCCACTCAATCCTAAAATATCACAACTTAATTTGAATTATAACAAAAACCCCCAAATTGGTGACCTAATATTCAATTCGAATCAAATGCTCTAATTAAACCTTAATTGAGTTAATTGAATGTAGATGCTTACTTGTTTGGGTGCCATGATGTTTTCCTACAACTTAAACAACCTTCAATCAGCTTCTCTTGGATGAATTTTGCAAAACCCACTGGAGAATTAGTGTGTGTGTGTTTTTCTGGAAAAGTGAATTTTTGGTTTTTATACTTGAATGCAACCGGTTCAGTCATGGACACAACCGTTTCGGTTTGCATTTTGCCAAATTTTGCATTTTTACATGTTACTTAGGCATTTACCTTCCAAGCAACAATTTTTTACTCAAAAATCCTGCTAAAGATTCACACAACATTCATTCACCAATTGGAATTTTAAACAATCATCCAATCTTAAAAACTAAAATCATCATACTAAACCAAACTTCAACTCAAAACTCATAGTTATAATGCATTAACCAAATTACCTCAATCAAGAAAATAAAAATGAAAATAAAATAAGAAACAAAAATCCTAAATGCATCAAATCAAAAAGAAATAGCTCATGAAATTCAAGCAAATAATTGCTTGTTTATTACGGTTCTTTGTCTTTTCCTCAGAATTCCTCGAAATACTCTTGTCTTAGGATGTCCTCACTTTGAAATTTTCCGGTCAACTCACCGAACATTTCAAAAGTTTTGAACTTTCTCATGAATCTTCTTCCGTCCGGACATAGTATATCGAACTTAACATGCCATGCTCCATCTCCGGTTTGTCTCTTGTAAGTCCCCGACCCTTCGGGTCTCCACTCCAAATTCTTAAGTTGCACCGGTAAAGAACCTAAAAAGTCAGTCAACTTTTTGTAAACTAGTATGTTTTTGAATGGGTTATAGAAAGCTTCCACCGCTAACGCACGTTCCATTTCGTCCTCTATATCAAAATAAGGCGGAACTAACGGTCCGTACATTGGGTTACCTTGGACATCACGTCCCACTTCAAAACATGTTAAATCATCATCTGCTTCCATTAACTCTAACTCCTCCATAAATTCCAAAGTTGGTCCTCTTGGTTTTGGGTAGTATGTTTGCCTTGAAATCCCATCATCAATAGTCATTGTGCCTCTTCCCATGTTTATAATCGCACCACAAGTTCGTAGGAATGGTCTCCCAAATAGTAATGGTAAACTATTGTCCACCGGAATATCTAGGACAAGGAAATCGGCCAAATACGGTTGATAGCCAATTTGCACTCTCACATTCTTCACCTCTCCCATTGCCTTCGCTTGAGAATTATCAGCCATAGTAAGCTTCGAATGATTAGGTTGCGGATTACTTAGTCCTAAAGTCTTAAACAATGGATACGGCATCACATTAACACTTGACCCCGTATCGGCTAAAGCATAAACTGGTGTAGTCTCATTCACTTTCATTGGCAACACAAAATTACCCGGATCCTTTTCCTTCCTTGGCATGCCTCTAAACAAAATTCGATCTCGCTCCTCCTCCGTGAGATTCTTATCTTCCAGCCTAGCCCTTGCTAGCATCAATGCATCCAACTTCTTACGGTAAAGCACATAATCTTGGAGTACTTCTATCACCGGTTTCTTTTCATTAAGCTCAAGAAACTTTTGGTCTAGGTTTTCTAAAATAGCTTCTTTTTGTTCGTTGGTTAAGGGTTTGAAATTAGTGGTAGGTGATGAGGGTGTGGAATCATTTTTGGTGGTGGAGGTTGTTGTTGGGGTTAGTTTGTTTGATGAAGTTTTCTTCCGATTTGCCTTTCCCATTTTAACTACTCCCACCTCTTTCTCTTCCATGTTTGCACAAACTTCCACTAGCATCTCGTTTACTCCTTTTCCTTCTTCCAAATCAGTTATATTAATCCTCATTTCTCCCATTGCAAAATCTACTTGACACTTGGTCGTGACAAGAAAATCTCGACCAAAACACACATTAGGTTCATCCGCATTCCCTTCTTCTAACACAACAAAATCCGTTTCAAAAATGTGTCCATGAATATTGACCTTCAGGTTTTTGACCATCCTTCTTCCATATGCTTCATAGTCCAAACATACATGACCAATTTCGTCAAGAACCTTCTCCAAAATGTAGTTTTCTCCATAAGCCATATTAAGCTGTGCGTCCCAAGCACTTACTCCTTCCACACTACAAGGCGTTCCAAACCTCATTAGCGGCGAATCATACACCGTTAAAGGTGCTTGTGTGAACACTACGACTCTTCCCTTCTTGGGTAGTGTAACCTTGTCTTTGGTTTCTATGTCTCAGCCCACTTTCTCATTTGTAAGCATTTTTCTAATTTTTGCAATTTACTGTTTCAATGTCTTATTTACCTTAATGTCCATGTTTCTGTGTTTATATGTTGTTATTATGTGTTTTCATAGTTCTAAATTTTATGTTTATGTATTAGTTTGTGTTGTGGTTTAGATTTCATTTTTCCTTTGTTTTATGAAGTATGAGTAATTCATGTGTAATGTTGTTATTGTTGTTGTTTCATGATTATTTAGTCCTAATATATAATAATCTAAGTTTATGAACCAAGTTCATGGTTTAAATCTATATTTTGCTTTGAAAAATCATCAAATCAGTGTTTATAAGGTCGTTTTGGAATTGCTAGTTTAAACTGTTATAGATATTGTTTGAGTTGTTGTTTGTGCTTGCTCTGTGTCTTTTTAGTGTCTATAAACTCATCTCAATCAAGAAAACTTGTGCTTGTTACATCAAAAGTCAAAAGTACATTTGATTTCATTTTATGTGTTAACTGTTGAGTTTTTATGAATCATGAGCAAGATTTTGTGTTCATAAGTTGTTAGTGTTGGTTAAATAAGTCTTAGTATAACTCAAAACATCACATTCAGTTCTTAGAATCAATCCAAAGTTCATCTTGGTCAACATCTTGGTTTTTAAGAAAAGTCAAAATTTTCAATGGGTCGTTTTTGAATAAACTTTGGAATTTCATTGTGTGTTCAATAGTGAGTTTCAGTTTAAAAGCTCTTAGGGTATCAATATTTAGTTGCTTAACAAAAATATAAAAATACTAGATCAGTTTTAATTAGCTTGTAGAGTGCTTATTTTTCAGCTTGATTTGGATACCATGTCTGAGAAAGTGCCCTGTGCACAGGTTTGGTACCCAACTTCATAAGCTCTCATAGAGCTCATTAGTTAGCTTAATACTGTGTAAACTTGCTTTGAAAAAAAAAATCATTTTAAAATAATGGCCGTAATATTTCCCTTTTACGTTCTTTGTTTCGGCATAACCGCCGGTACTTTGAATATTGAGGGCAATATTCATTTCTAAGTGTGGGGGGGAATTCTCACGAATTTTATCATATTTATCCACCCAATTCCCCCGTTTTTGGCCAAAATTTTTTTGGAGTAAGTGTTTTGCACTTACTCAATTGGTTATCAGTCCGCCTTGTCTAATAAACAAAAGGATTGGCTAATCCAGAAGCAAACGGCTCTTGGTAAAGATTTCTCAAATCCGTTTATATGGCTTGCAATTTGCCCAAAATTGTATGGTTCTCAACTCACCATATCCTAAAAAGTGAAGAGTTGGCTAGCCCGCAAGGTTATGGCTTGTGGTAAAGGCAGTGGAAAGTCCATAATTGGTATTGACTCACCAAAGATAATTCTGATAATTTATCTAAGAGTTGGCTAGTCCAGAAGGGTACGGCTTCTGGTAAAGACACATCAAATCCGTTATATGGTTTATGATTTGCCAATAAATCATTTGGTTATCAGTGTACCAAGGTTCTTACTTGAACTGAAACATTTGGCTACTCCAGAAGTGATGGCTTTTGGTAAAGAGTTTTTAAAATCCATTAAAGTTTAAATCATTGCTAGGGACTAGCAATATCTCAGTGTGGGGGATTGATGAGTGTCTAAATACTCATCATTTTTATACTGTCTAGACTACAAAAACATCTGAAAACACTCAGAAACACATCAAAATGATCAAAATATCACAAATCAGTGTTTTATGTGTTTTAAATTCAAAAAGATCAAAATCAGATGAAAAATGTATCAAGTTTGCAAAATTGGCAGTTTTAGTCCCCCAAGTTTTAAAAGTTGTCAAATCTAGTCCCTGGAATCCAAAAATGTAGAAAAATATCATTCAAGGTCCCTAAAATATTCTAAGTTGTTAAAATTGGTCCTTGAATGATTCTTTGGTCAAATGGCAGGAAAGGTCCCTAAACTTTGGAAAATTGCAAAATTAGTCCTTGGACCTTTTAAAATGGATTTTATGCAAAAAGGATCCTTGTTCTATCAATGTTTGTCATGATTGGTCCTTGTGAGAATGTTGGAAAAGTATCATTTTCAGTCCTTGAGGTTTGGATATATTACAATTTTGGTCCTTGTTATCTAAGCTTAACCAACCGGACCCCTTTTAAATATCAAGCCCAATCCATACATTTGGCCCAAACCGACCCCTTTGTATTATTAGCCCCGGTCAACAGAAAGTCAAACCCACCCTCTCGCGCTCAAAAACCAGGGTCACTGTAGACCTCCCTCTCCACCCCTGTAAACCCAAAACCAGTACTGGTTTCTCCACTTTTTCAACCCCCTCTCCATACTATGTCCCCTCCACCTCCTCTAAACAACAAAACTCTTAATTGACTCAACCCACCCTCATTAATGATAAAACCTGCCTTGAAATATTTGGCGCCAAAAAGCAAAATGGACGGTTTTGATGATTTTATGCAATCCAATGGCTCAGAGATGGTGGGAAACAATCAGAGGTCAACAAAGGTTCACAAAATGATATAAAAGGAAGAAGAAAGAGAGGAGAAGACACTTTGGCCTTAAGCCATTGTCACTTAGATTTAGTTTAATCATAGTGTAACCTTTAAATGCTTTCCTTTAATTATTGTCATTTACAGCTTTAAAATAGTGTAATGATCTCAAATTAGTGTAATGGAACCCTGTTTTCAGTTTAATGCAAGTCTCTTTTAAATTTCATGTTTTTTTATAAATTCCTTTAAATCTCATGTCATTTACTTTCATGTTGATTATGGTTGTTTAATGGACTCTTTAGGTCACATAAGCTCCTGACAAAGCTTGTTAAGCTTTTAGATACATTAAATCAGTCATAGTCTTTAAAATCAAAAACCACAAAAAAAAATAGAAAATAATCAAAAATCAGATTTATGAAGAAGATGATGAAGCAGGGTTGGATTTGGAATGCTATGGGGTATTAGGAGCTTATTGGGAAGCTAATAGGTGTAACCTTGTCTTTGGTTTCTATGTCTCAGCCCACTTTCTCATTTGTAAGCATTTTTCTAATTTTTGCAATTTACTGTTTCAATGTCTTATTTACCTTAATGTCCATGTTTTACGTGTTTATATGTTGTTATTATGTGTTTTCATAGTTCTAAATTTTATGTTTATGTATTAGTTTGTGTTGTGGTTTAGATTTCATTTTTCACTTTGTTTTATGAAGTATGAGTAATTCATGTGTAATGTTGTTATTGTTGTTGTTTCATGATTATTTAGTCCTAATATATAATAATCTAAGTTTATGAACCAAGTTCATGGTTTAAATCTATATTTTGCTTTGAAAAATCATCAAATCAGTGTTTATAAGGTCTGTTTGGAATTGCTAGTTTAAACTGTTATAGATATTGTTTGAGTTGTTGTTTGTGCTTGCTCTGTGTCTTTTTAGTGTCTATAAACTCATCTCAGTCAAGAAAACTTGTGCTTGTTACATCAAAAGTCAAAAGTACATTTGATTTCATTTTATGTGTTAACTGTTGAGTTTTTATGAATCATGAGCAAGATTTTGTGTTCATAAGTTGTTAGTGTTGATTAAATAAGTCTTAGTATAACTCAAAACATCACATTCAGTTCTTAGAATCAATCCAAAGTTCATCTTGGTCAACATCTTGGTTTTTAAGAAAAGTCAAAATTTTCAATGGGTCGTTTTTGAATAAACTTTGGAATTTCATTGTGTGTTCAATAGTGAGTTTCAGTTTAAAAGCTCTTAGGGTATCAATATTTAGTTGCTTAACAAAAATATAAAAATACTAGATCAGTTTTAATTAGCTTGTAGAGTGCTTATTTTTCAGCTTGATTTGGATACCATGTGAGAAAGTGCCACTGCTGAGGTTTGGTACCCAACTTCATAAGCTCTCATAGAGCTCATTAGTTAGCTTAATACTGTGTAAACTTGCTTTGAAAAAAAAAATCCTTTTAAAATAATGGCCGTAATATTTCCCTTTTACGTTCTTTGTTTCGGCATAACCGCCGGTACTTTGAATATTGAGGGCAATATTCATTTCTAAGTGTGGGGGGGAATTCTCACGAATTTTATCATATTTATCCACCCAATTCCCCCGTTTTTGGCCAAAATTTTTTTTGGAGTAAGTGTTTTGCACTTACTCAATTGGTTATCAGTCCGCCTTGTCTAATAAACAAAAGGATTGGCTAATCCAGGAGCAAGCGGCTCTTGGTAAAGATTTCTCAAATCCGTTTATATGGCTTGCAATTTGCCCAAAATTGTATGGTTCTCAACTCACCATATCCTAAAAAGTGAAGAGTTGGCTAGCCCGCAAGGTTATGGCTTGTGGTAAAGGCAGTGGAAAATCCATAATTGGTATTGAGCTCACCAAAGATAATTCTGATAATTTATCTAAGAGTTGGCTAGTCCAGAAGGGTGCGGCTTCGGTAAAGACACATCAAATCCGTTATATGGTTTATGATTTGCCAATAAATCATTTGGTTATCGGTGTACCATGGTTCTTACTTGAACTGAAACATTTGGCTACTCCAGAAGTGATGGATTTTGGTAAAGAGTTTTTAAAATCCATTAAAGTTTAAATCATTGCTAGGGACTAGCAATATCTCAGTGTGGGGGATTGATGAGTGTCTAAATACTCATCATTTTTATACTGTCTAGACTACAAAAACATCTGAAAACACTCAGAAACACATCAAAATGATCAAAATATCACAAATCAGTGTTTTATGTGTTTTAAATTCAAAAAGATCAAAATCAGATGAAAAATGTATCAAGTTTGCAAAATTGGCAGTTTTAGTCCCCCAAGTTTTAAAAGTTGTCAAATCTAGTCCCTGGAATCCAAAAATGTAGAAAAATATCATTCAAGGTCCCTAAAATATTCTAAGTTGTTAAAATTGGTCCTTGAATGATTCTTTGGTCAAATGGCAGGAAAGGTCCCTAAACTTTGGAAAATTGCAAAATTAGTCCTTGGACCTTTAAAAATGGATTTTATGCAAAAAGGATCCTTGTTCTATCAATGTTTGTCATGATTGGTCCTTGTGAGAATGTTGGAAAAGTATCATTTTCAGTCCTTGAGGTTTGGATATATTACAATTTTGGTCCTTGTTATCTAAGCTTAACCAACCGGACCCCTTTTAAATATCAAGCCCAATCCATACATTTGGCCCAAACCCGACCCCTTTGTATTATTAGCCCCGGTCAACAGAAAGTCAAACCCACCCTCTCGCGCTCAAAAACCAGGGTCACTGTAGACCTCCCTCTCCACCCCTGTAAACCCAAAACCAGTACTGGTTTCTCCACTTTTTCAACCCCCTCTCCATACTATGTCCCCTCCACCTCCTCTAAACAACAAAACTCTTAATTGACTCAACCCACCCTCATTAATGATAAAACCTGCCTTGAAATATTTGGCGCCAAAAAGCAAAATGGACGGTTTTGATGATTTTATGCAATCCAATGGCTCAGAGATGGTGGGAAACAATCAGAGGTCAACAAAGGTTCACAAAATGATATAAAAGGAAGAAGAAAGAGAGGAGAAGACACTTTGGCCTTAAGCCATTGTCACTTAGATTTAGTTTAATCATAGTGTAACCTTTAAATGCTTTCCTTTAATTATTGTCATTTACAGCTTTAAAATAGTGTAATGATCTCAAATTAGTGTAATGGAACCCTGTTTTCAGTTTAATGCAAGTCTCTTTTAAATTTCATGTTTTTTTATAAATTCCTTTAAATCTCATGTCATTTACTTTCATGTTGATTATGGTTGTTTAATGGACTCTTTAGGTCACATAAGCTCCTGACAAAGCTTGTTAAGCTTTTAGATACATTAAATCAGTCATAGTCTTTAAAATAAAAAACCAAAAAAAAAAAAAATAGAAAATAATCAAAAATCAGATTTATGAAGAAGATGATGAAGCAGGGTTGGATTTGGAATGCTATGGGGTATTAGGAGCTTATTGGGAAGCTAATAGGTGTAACCTTGTCTTTGGTTTCTATGTCTCAGCCCACTTTCTCATTTGTAAGCATTTTTCTAATTTTTGCAATTTATTGTTTCAATGTCTTATTTACCTTAATGTCCATGTTTCTGTGTTTATATGTTGTTATTATGTGTTTTCATAGTTCTAAATTTTATGTTTATGTATTAGTTTGTGTTGTGGTTTAGATTTCATTTTTCACTGTTTTTATGAAGTATGAGTAATTCATGTGTAATGTTGTTATTGTTGTTGTTTCATGATTATTTAGTCCTAATATATAATAATCTAAGTTTATGAACCAAGTTCATGGTTTAAATCTATATTTTGCTTTGAAAAATCATCAAATCAGTGTTTATAAGGTCTGTTTGGAATTGCTAGTTTAAACTGTTATAGATATTGTTTGAGTTGTTGTTTGTGCTTGCTCTGTGTCTTTTTAGTGTCTATAAACTCATCTCAGTCAAGAAAACTTGTGCTTGTTACATCAAAAGTCAAAAGTACATTTGATTTCATTTTATGTGTTAACTGTTGAGTTTTTATGAATCATGAGCAATATTTTGTGTTCATAAGTTGTTAGTGTTGATTAAATAAGTCTTAGTATAACTCAAAACATCACATTCAGTTCTTAGAATCAATCCAAAGTTCATCTTGGTCAACATCTTGGTTTTTAAGAAAAGTCAAAATTTTCAATGGGTCGTTTTTGAATAAACTTTGGAATTTCATTGTGTGTTCAATAGTGAGTTTCAGTTTAAAAGCTCTTAGGGTATCAATATTTAGTTGCTTAACAAAAATATAAAAATACTAGATCAGTTTTAATTAGCTTGTAGAGTGCTTATTTTTCAGCTTGATTTGGATACCATGTCTGAGAAAGTGCCCTTACACAGGTTTGGTACCCAACTTCATAAGCTCTCATAGAGCTCATTAGTTAGCTTAATACTGTGTAAACTTGCTTTGAAAAAAAAAATCCTTTTAAAATAATGGCCGTAATATTTCCCTTTTACGTTCTTTGTTTCGGCATAACCGCCGGTACTTTGAATATTGAGGGCAATATTCATTTCTAAGTGTGGGGGGGAATTCTCACGAATTTTATCATATTTATCCACCCAATTCCCCCGTTTTTGGCCAAAATTTTTTTTGGAGTAAGTGTTTTGCACTTACTCAATTGGTTATCAGTCCGCCTTGTCTAATAAACAAAAGGATTGGCTAATCCAGAAGCAAACGGCTCTTGGTAAAGATTTCTCAAATCCGTTTATATGGCTTGCAATTTGCCCAAAATTGTATGGTTCTCAACTCACCATATCCTAAAAAGTGAAGAGTTGGCTAGCCCGCAAGGTTATGGCTTGTGGTAAAGGCAGTGGAAAATCCATAATTGGTATTCAGCTCACCAAAGATAATATCGATAATTTATCTAAGAGTTGGCTAGTCCAGAAGGGTACGGCTTCTGGTAAAGACACATCAAATCCGTTATATGGTTTATGATTTGCCAATAAATCATTTGGTTATCAGTGTACCATGGTTCTTACTTGAACTGAAACATTTGGCTACTCCAGAAGTGATGGCTTTTGGTAAAGAGTTTTTAAAATCCATTAAAGTTTAAATCATTGCTAGGGACTAGCAATATCTCAGTGTGGGGGATTGATGAGTGTCTAAATACTCATCATTTTTATACTGTCTAGACTACAAAAACATCTGAAAACACTCAGAAACACATCAAAATGATCAAAATATCACAAATCAGTGTTTTATGTGTTTTAAATTCAAAAAGATCAAAATCAGATGAAAAATGTATCAAGTTTGCAAAATTGGCAGTTTTAGTCCCCCAAGTTTTAAAAGTTGTCAAATCTAGTCCCTGGAATCCAAAAATGTAGAAAAATATCATTCAAGGTCCCTAAAATATTCTAAGTTGTTAAAATTGGTCCTTGAATGATTCTTTGGTCAAATGGCAGGAAAGGTCCCTAAACTTTGGAAAATTGCAAAATTAGTCCTTGGACCTTTAAAAATGGATTTTATGCAAAAAGGATCCTTGTTCTATCAATGTTTGTCATGATTGGTCCTTGTGAGAATGTTGGAAAAGTATCATTTTCAGTCCTTGAGGTTTGGATATATTACAATTTTGGTCCTTGTTATCTAAGCTTAACCAACCGGACCCCTTTTAAATATCAAGCCCAATCCATACATTTGGCCCAAACCCGACCCCTTTGTATTATTAGCCCCGGTCAACAGAAAGTCAAACCCACCCTCCGCGCTCAAAACCAGGGTCACTTGTAGACCTCCCTCTCCACCCTGTAAACCCAAAACCGATCTTGGTTTCTCCACTTTTCAACCCCTCTCCATACTATGTCCCCTCCACCTCCTCTAAACAACAAAACTCTTAATTGACTCAACCCACCCTCATTAATGATAAAACCTGCCTTGAAATATTTGGCCAAAAGCAAAATGGGCGGTTTTGATGATTTTATGCAATCCAATGGCTCAGAGATGGTGGGAAACAATCAGAGGTCAACAAAGGTTCACAAAATGATATAAAAGGAAGAAGAAAGAGAGGAGAAGACACTTTGGCCTTAAGCCATTGTCACTTAGATTTAGTTTAATCATAGTGTAACCTTTAAATGCTTTCCTTTAATTATTGTCATTTCTGACTTTAAAATAGTGTAATGATCTCAAATTAGTGTAATGGAACCCTGTTTTCAGTTTAATGCAAGTCTCTTTTAAATTTCATGTTTTTTTTTAAATTCCTTTAAATCTCATGTCATTTACTTTCCGATCACTATCCTTAGTGATCATTCAATCGTCTGATCAAGTGTTTTACACACCATTGAGTCTCCGTGGGACTTAACGACCCGGGAATTCATTCTATTCTCCAGGACTTCATTGTATTTGTGTTTTAAGCGGTTTTAAGCTTCTTACGGCGGTTATGCCCTCAATATTCAAAGTACCGGCGGTTATGCCGAAACAAAGAACGTAAAAGGGAAATATTACGGCCATTATTTTAAAAAGTTTTTTTTTTTTTTTTTTTTTAAAGACTATGACTGATTTAATGTATCTAAAAGCTTAACAAGCTTTGTCAGGAGCTTATGTGACCTAAAGAGTCCATTAAACAACCATAATCAACATGAAAGTAAATGACATGAGATTTAAAGGAATTTATAAAAAAACATGAAATTTAAAAGAGACTTGCATTAAACTGAAAACAGGGTTCCATTACACTAATTTGAGATCATTACACTATTTTAAAGCTGTAAATGACAATAATTAAAGGAAAGCATTTAAAGGTTACACTATGATTAAACTAAATCTAAGTGACAATGGCTTAAGGCCAAAGTGTCTTCTCCTCTCTTTCTTCTTCCTTTTATATCATTTTGTGAACCTTTGTTGACCTCTGATTGTTTCCCACCATCTCGAGCCATTGGATTGCTGAAATGCATCAAAACCGTCCATTTTGCTTTTTGGCGCCAAATATTTCAAGGCAGGTTTTATCATTAATGAGGGTGGGTTGAGTCATATAAGAGTTTTGTTATTTAGAGGAGGTGGAGGGGACATAGTATGGAGAGGGGGTTGAAAAAGTGGAGAAACGATCTTGGTTTTGGGTTTCTGAGGGGTGGAGAGGGAGGTCTACAGTGACCCTGGTTTTGCGCGAGAGGTGGGTTTGACTTTCTGTTGACCGGGGCTAATAATACAAAGGGGTCGGGTTTGGGCCAAATGTATGGATTGGGCTTGATATTTAAAAGGGGGCCGGTTTGGTTTAACTAGATAACAAGGACCAAAATTGTAATATATCCAAACCTCAAGGACTGAAAATGATACTTTTCCAACATTCTCACAAGGACCAATCATGACAAACATTGATAGAACAAGGACCCTTTTGCATAAAATCCATTTTTAAAGGTCCAAGGACTAATTTTGCAATTTTCCAAAGTTTAGGGACCTTTCCTGCCATTTGACCAAAGAATCATTCAAGGACCAATTTTAACAACTTAGAATATTTTAGGGACCTTGAATGATATTTTTCTACATTTTTGGATTCCAGGGACTAGATTTGACAACTTTTAAAACTTGGGGGACTAAAACTGCCAATTTTGCAAACTTGATACATTTTTCATCTGATTTTGATCTTTTTGAATTTAAAACACATAAAACACTGATTTGTGATATTTTGATCATTTTGATGTGTTTCTGAGTGTTATCAGATGTTTTTGTAGTCTAGACAGTATAAAAATGATGAGTATTTAGACACTCATCAATTAATTTTTATTTTTTTTTAATAATAATTAATTTTTTTTTTTTTTTTATAATAAATTTTTATTATTAAAAAATAATTTTTTAATAATAAAAAATTATTATTATTATTATTATTTTTTTTTAAAAAAAAATAATTTTTTATTTTTAAAAAATTATTTTTTAATAATAAAAATTATTAAGAAACATATACTAAACAAGTTAAGACACTTAACAAAACCAAAAACATAAATTAAAACTCAAAATCTAAAAATGATAAAAATCAACACAGAAACTCCGACTGGATTCGGTTGGCTCACCAACCGAATCGGTTGGTTGAAATAACTAAGTCAGAAAGTCGAACCGGATCCGGTTGCGGGTTGCAACCGATCGGTTTGATCGAAAAAAAAAAAATATATATATATATATATATATATATATATATATATATATATATATATATATATATTTTAAAACAGAATTTTAATGCAATTAAGGAGTCATTAAGATGTACTAAACTCTAATTAATAAAAACTCTTCATAAACCAACAATTTAATAACTTAATAAATAAAACCCATTAAACTAAACTAAATAAACTACCAATTAAAATCTATCATTAAAACAATTAAACATATAACTGAAAAATATTACTATCTAATCATTAACCATTAAAACTAAAATTCAACCAAAACTTAATTAACTAATAAATAAATAAATGTAAAGAAAATGAAAATAAATCTAAGAACTAATTAAACTACAAGACATAATCTGCAAATAGAATCTAAAATGACAAGAATTACTCTAGGAACCATAACACAAATAACTAAGAAGACTAGAACAAAAAAAATCGCAACTAAAATTTACACGAGAAGTCTAACGGATCCGGTTGGATCACCAACCGAATCGGTTAGTTTGTAACAAAAATTTTTTTTTCAACAAATTTAATTCCAATACTACCAATTTTACTGAAAATCAAAAGAAAATTAAAGAAAATCCCCGGCAGCGGCGCCAAAAACTTGATGCGCTAGGTTGGTGCAAGTTTTAAAAATTTATAAACATGATTTAACCGTCTAACCTATTAACACATACGAGCAAGCATACTCATCCGCAATAGCAAAGTTTGGTAAGTCGAGATCGTCCCAAGGGATTTTGTGTTTGAAATTGATTTGTTTGAAAAGATTCCAACAAGAAAGCTTGTCAAGGCTTCCTCAAATAATTATGTTCTAGTGAAATTCAATAGCAAGAAATATATATACTTGTGTGTAGTCTATAATCAATCATAAATAGTATTCATGAAGGTTTGGTGTATACTCTTAATATGATGCACAAATCATAAGCAAATGATTCCCCAACCATGGTATATGTTTGTAAAATCATTCTAAGAACAAAAACATTTAGGTAATCCTTTCGGTCCTTATCCCAATGATTATCCTATAGAAATCCCATTTGTTTGCAACATGTTCTTATTAAATTTGTTCTTACGAATCTTTCGACCCTTTCGTGATGAAAATGTTCCTAGTCTTGTTTTAATAAGCAAACATGGTGGTTGTCAATCACCATATCCCCATACTAGTTTGTCACTTCACTTTTTGGAATAAAACATAAGAGAAATCCTTTCGGTCCTTTTTCTTAAAACATGTTTTATCAACAAATCAAACCAAGACTAGTATTTTCCAACAAACTCATTTAAACAAGATCATATATACATGCATCACATTTTTTTGAGAACACTAATATGATTAACTACATCCCAACACACAAGTATATCCCAAAACTACTCCATGATAATAATAATAACTAAACACAAGTCATAACAAAGTAATTCCAACAATTCAAGAGAATAGAATTCCATAGCAAAGTTCATAGAATACCTAAACTTTTGTGATTACAAGAATTAGAATTAGTGGATTGTAGCAACCACGCGCCTCCAATCACCTAGATTCACAGTACAACTCCAAACTACCAAAACTATAGATGAGAATTGTTCCCTCCTTGCTCCTGAACGTTTTTCAGTAAGAACTAAGCTTTTGGGCTGAATAATATGTTTGGGTATTAGTTTTGGTGTAAACTAATACAATTTTTGGTTGTGTCACACCTAGTAAACTAGGACTAGGTTCATTATATAGCCAAATGTGCTTGCTCAACTGTCCAAAAACGTTCCCAACAAGTAAATATCAAGAAATGATCGGACTTCAATGATTATGGGGAGTTAAGGCAACAATAAATGCAACTTTGTGTAACTGCAGCGTAGCGAAACCGGATCGGTTTGACTCCAACCGAATCGGTTGCATTTTGACCCAACGCCCAGCCGGATCCGGTTACGGGTTGTGACCGAACGGCTGGGTTTATGTTGTTTTGACTTTTTGTTGACTTTTCTCCTATACGCTTCATTCTTTGCTCTCGCTGATGATTTCCAAGGAAAAACTTGATATTTCCTTGCTGTAGATACTTAGAAATCATTGTGCTTCCCAATCATTGAATCCAAAAGCTTCCTAGCTCGACTTCCTTCCTCGAGAATCTTCCAAATGTGCATAAAAACTTCATTTCTTTACTATTCGTGATACCTGGCTACATATACATACACAATACGCATCTTTGCACTTTTGCAACAGTTATGAGTAAATATAGCCGATTATCATGCACAAAACTAACAATAACGCTACTAAAAACATGTTCATTTTAGGCGTTATCAGACACTATCATGTTGAGATGTCTCATGAGCTGGATTTCCGCAAATATCACAACATGTGTTCATGAGACAATCATCCTGATGATGATCGTTCAAGGTGGAAAGGGTTTTGCTCTAAACTTTTGAGCAGGTTTGGAGGTGGAAGCATACTGATGACCAACTTTGGTATAGTTTTCTTTACTGGATGAACTTACATATTGCAAGCGATCAGAAGTTATGTGATCATCCTTTTTGCAGATCATACAAAAAAGGATTCTATAACAGTTGTCAGTTGTATGACTGGTATAGTGGCATAGGTCACACTTCTGCTTGGGTTTGGTGGTGGATTTTGACTTTGATGAACTAGAGGAGGCTGACTTAGTTTCCTTGATTGATGAATCAGGAGCTTTTTCGATGGATTCCATCTTTTCAGTCAGTTTCCTCACAAGTTCAGTAAGTTGCTGAATTTGGTCTACTTCAGTAGGAACTGAAGATGTGGAACTCTCAGTGGGAGTAGAATCTTGTTGTATTGGTTTTTTTGGTCTTTTCAGGATGGTTATACCAAGTCCAGATCTTTCTTTTGGCGAGTGAGGATTGAATTGTAATGGAGTAAGCTCAGAGCTTGGTGCAGCGCCCTGAAGAGGTTTCAGGGGTGGAAGCGGTGCTTGAGATTCACTCGGACTCATAAATGTGTTCAGTACTACTGGGCACATCAGGGAGTCCAAGCATGCTCTTTAGAGCTTGGCTTTCAGGCTCTAGTATTCTTCCAGAATCGAAATTTGGAAGCTTACTCTCAGGATTAACCCGTTCAATCCAGTCACTGGACTTGGGAGTTGATAACATACTGGTAATCATGCCACCAAACACAAATGGTTTTGGATTTTGGTCTTTGTTGTGAGAGTCAGGAAGATGATCTTCACCTAAGACTCTCTTTTTGCTACTGGGGGCTCCCACAGCATCAAAGACCCTAGGATTCTTAGCAGTCCAACTATCAAGGATATCTTGTACCTTTTTAAGTTCATCTTGAAGAGCCTGATTTCTTTTAACTAGTTCAGTGTTCTGATTTTGCAAAGTAACAACCTCAAGCTTGGCTTGTTTTAAAATAAGCAGTTCATCTCTACACTTGTTTAATTCAAAACTTAGCTTGTTATACTTTGAAAAAAGATTTAATCGTTGCTCTTCTACAAACTTAAGGTCAACATTAAGATAATTCATATAAGACTGCCAATCAGAGTCATCATCCATAGAAAGTAAGATATTTACCTTCTTCATTGTGATGTTGACCCATTCTCCATTTCTGGCATGATTTTTCCCAACAGCTAGCTTGTCCTCTTCTGAGAGAGCCATCAGTGCACTGACTTGCACCATTTCATTGTCTGAGGAGACAAGCTCTTCATCCCAGTCGAAGGTTTCAGCAACGAGGCCCTTGTTTTTACCCTGCACATATTTAACATTGTTTGTTGTTTCTGAGGGACTGGCCTCAAGCAATGCAAGCTTAGCTTTGGCTTTATTATACTTAGCTTCAAAGTCTACTACTTTATTTTGATCAGTTTTGTTTTGAAAGTTTTGATGAGACTGGTACATTTTTGGTAGAAATTTGCTAAAGCCTGAGGACTGATTTGACCTTGATGGTTTATAAGAGGGTTCAGAAATTGTTTTTGAAAAAAGTATTTGGCAAAGTGACCTCTTTTATGACATTTAAAACATTCAATGTCCTCGTTAGCTTTAGCATTTGAAAAAATTTTGTTTCTCCGTATGAACCTTTTAGAGTTAGCGAGGAGTGCTCTTTCCTGAAACTCAATGTTTAAATCGTTCTGGTACTCCTCGCTTGTCCTCTCATCAGCCTCATCATCTGAATTTTCCTGAAAGTCTTGAACAATATTGTTAGAATAAAAGGCAGTAGAAATTGGTGATGAAGTGGTGGTCAGGGCCTTCTTGACTTCCTGAGACTTTTTCAAGTCAGGGTATCGTCTGTTGATGAGGTTTTCCTCATAGACAAATTTCTCATATATTTCAGGGAGTTCAAGATTTTGGATATGATTAGCATTCCTAAGTCCCTGAGAGAAATTCAGCCACTTCTCAGGGAGACTATTGACAAAACCAACATTTATTTCATGTTTGGACAACTTAACACCATCATTTGACAGTTCATTTAGCAGGCATTTAGCAGGGTTTTGTAATGGGTGTAAGTTTGAGACAGAGTTTCTGAGTCCTTAGCCCTGAAGGTGTTATACTCAAGTTTCAGGTCCATAATCCTGTTTTCCTTGGTATCTGATGGACCTTCATGACTATGAACCAGGTCATCCCAGGTTTGTTTGGCCGTACTACGACATAGCAGAGACTCCATAATATCGTCAGGAAGACAAGATATTATAATACTTTTGAGCCTTTGGTCCTGGTTGACCACTCTTCTCTCATCCTGAGTCCCTGAGGCTTGAGGTTTAGGCAAATCTTCTGATCTTTGGGATAAATGGACCTTCATTAATACACTTAATGTAGTAAGGTTCCATCCCAGTCAAATAGCAAAGCATACGCTTTTTCCATTTGTTAAATTTACCAACTTCAAGTCTAGGGGCAGGTACTGAATAAGCTCCACCCTTTTTATCGACTAGTTGGGGTACATCAATTTCAGCCATTAGGATCCTGATTTAAAAACGTTTTAGAGTGGCTTTTTTGAAAAAAAAATGTTTTATAATCAGCCTGCTCTGATACCACTTGTTGTTCCCTATTCACTATCTATAAAATCAGTTAAGTACTAAAAATGACTAATAGTGAAACAATGACTGAAATGATAAGAGTAAAACACACTGATTAATTTTCAACATAATATTCTTTATTAGAAATGAATCAAACAAGAATACATTACCCAAGTACTTGCGGAATAGTACTTGGGATTGAAAGGACAAAGTTTCGTAACTCCTCTCGAAGCTCAGGCTAAGTCTGAGCACAACTACACGTACCCACTGAGCTATCTCATGGATTAAGTTGTATTTGGGGGAGTGAAAGATGGCTTGCGTGTGTGTGTGTTTTTACAATTCACAAACTTAAATCTTTCACTCCATCTCTTATGCTATTTATACAAGTATGAGTTTTAACTCTTTCTAAGTGACAAGCGACAATTTCTGAGAGACAAAATCTTGATGTATTTTGTCTCTGTTTCTAAAGACTATTTTAGGTAAGAGACAAGGCGCTTTCCTAAGTTCGGTGATGACATTGAACACGATCTTTGCCATTCAGGGAAAGTTGACTTTGGTTGATAAGGACTTCTTATCACGATTCAAACTTATCCGCCTTATCCCTCTCATTCTTGAGTCTTCACATCCTTGATTATTCTATTCAATTTGTCTTGATGTAAGTAGCTGGAGAGGAGTTTTAGGGATTGATGAGTTATTTTCATCACTCACTGAATCCACCATCTCCTTCTTGACTTAGTCTTCACCCTTTAAGTTGCCTTCTTGAGTGGAGGGAGACTTCTTCTTTGCTCTTCTTGAGCATCACGAAGATGGCTCGAGAGACTATGCACTCGATGACTGTTAGTGTTAACGGTCCAAACACTTGGGGTATTTTCTATTCAAATCCTAGATTAAGGGGTTTGGGTATTTTACTGAACCCAACACAAACCCATCATAACCAATGTCTGAGAATGCATCATTCAAATTCGGTAAGGCGGCACAATCAAATTTGTTATCCACCTGCATAACATTGTTGGAATGATCAGCATCTTCAAGACTCCCCGAGAAAGCAGCTTTCATAGGTTGCGTCATAGGTCCGGTAAGCTCTTCAGAGTCCGTATAAAACAGCTTCTGCTTCTCATCGTCTCCTACAATGGTCTTGATGGGGGTGTGTGCATCAGAAGTAGCCAAGGGTATGTTGGCATCAACACTCTCCACCTGTAAACACGTAAACATAGTTTGGTCAAAGATTTTTTTACATAATGAACTCAAACAAATCAAATTACAGCTTCTTACCTTAGTCTCACCAACAACATCTTTTGACTTTATTCCTAAAACTTCCTCAAGTACCCCAATTCTCTTTTTAACGCTGTGTATCTCACTTAATAGCTGTGATTCAGCAACGTCTCCTACACATTGTTCAATACTACCAACCCTGGACTTAATGGAAACATGCTCAGCTTGAATGTGATCTTTATCCAACTTATGTAACACTGCTGCTTTGTCACATTTGTTCCTATCTGGAACCTCAGGATTACCTACTGGAACATCTTCATTCCCAATCTCATTCACCTTCAACGTTTCACCAAACCCAACAAAAATATCTTCTTCTTCAGCAGTCTCATTCACCTTCGACGTTTCACCTTCTAGAACAACTTCATCAGCATTAAATAAAGGAATGTTTAAATCGGCTTCAATTCCATATACATCCACATGGGCCATACCTTCCTCTTCTTCCACCATTACTTGCTCAACCAACTCTTCTCTTCTTTCCACAAGTTGCAAATCAAGTCCACGGATGTATTCCATACTTCGAATGTACCATAGACACCTCAGCTCGGCATTTGTTGGTACAAGCTTCTGTAATGGTCTAACAGCCTACATAAGAAACAAACTAACCTGATACGATAAATGCAATAAAAACATACAACACATAACTAATTTAGGGGTTTTACTTACTGGATCAAATAAAATAGTGTAATGCTTTTTGTCAAAGTTTTGGATTTTGGACCATGCTAAACAACGTGGGATCTTCTCTGGGTCTTTGGTCCAAAACTGGGAGCTGTTAGGGAATGTCTCCATAATCCAAATCTGAAAAAACAAATACAACGTATTAAGGCTTAGTAACTTTGATTGCAAAATCAATATCAACGTTTGGTAAAAAAACCAAAACGCAACTGTGTTTCTAGACTTAATAACTATGTTTTTTTAATTATTGTTAAGGGGTGGCCAGCCATGATTTCTGTGTTTACTCATGACCGTTTACACACCGTTTAAAAAAATCTAACGTTTATATTTTTACTCGTGACCGTTTACAAACCATTTTCTAGTGCGAAACCATCAACCCACACATCCTTAAGAATTAATCATGGGGTCAAACAGCCTTAAGAACTAAAGTTTTCTAGTGCGCCATTGTCATTGTGTTGGTACAAGCTTCTGTAATGGTCTTCTTCTCTACATAAGAAACAAACTAACGATAATGGTTTTACGTAATCACGACTCACACAAATAAAACACGTATGATCCTTTGGAGACGGGAACATCTTCGTGCGGGACCTCGGATGAGTATTGAGTATCGACCAATGCCTAAGGAACAATGCCTACGGAACAATGCCTAAGGAACAATGTCAATGCCTAAGGAACAATGCCAGTGCCTAAGGAACAACTACAACATAAACCAAACTACAAGTTTACCATATAACACCTAATTTAGAATAAGCATCATAATATATACAAGCACAAATAATGTATGTTACAAATAAAATCTAACCTTCAACGCCCATACAAATCCATACATATTGTATGTTTGTTCTTTTTTGGGATCTTTTGGGCCTTTCTTACGCCTCGACATGCCTAGGAACAACATTCACCGTTCTTTTATAGAGATGAGCCCATATGTATTCACCCCATGGATACTCATTCCATACACAAAAATCCTCAACATTCTTAAGCAAATGGTCAGGAACGTAAAACCTTCCTTCCCAACCAATAAATACAAATGTGGCAATCACAAACAAACCAACCCTCACAACATCTTCATCGGATAAAGAATCCCACCTTTTCCCAGACTTCACCAAGGTCAAAAGGTCATCACCCTTAACTTTTTTGTTCTTAATTCCTTTTTTATCAGGAAACAAACGATCAAAAAAAGGACTATATCTTAAACCCTTAACCATATGCCCGTGGTCAGTTTCTTTTTTATCTACGGGACCTAAATGAAACCCAGTTAGAAGACTAAATTGTTCACGCCCAAAATCAAAAACATTCTCACCTATTACAAAAGTAAGAGGTGGACAAGAATCACTGACTTTAGACACCTCAACAGCATTTTGATAACAATAATTGTACAAGTGGTGGTCAGGGGTATATTTGAGAAAATCTAACCAAAAGCCAAACACAGTGTCTCTAAACAATTTGGTTCTATTGACATTCAATAAAGCTTTAATTGTACCAATATGTTCTAGTCTAGATCTCACCGTTAGCTTTGCATCAAACATTTTCATCGTTGGATTCTTGAGAAGTGGGATGCTTGAGTGGGAAGCAGTTGGATTAGGGTTTTAACAAATGTAGAAGCGAGAACGTTTGATTTGATTTTGAGTGGGAAGGTTTGATTTCAGTTTCAGTTTCAGTTTGAGAAGGAAGGTTTGAGTTTGAGTTTGAGAAGGATAAGCAGAAGCAGTTTGATTTGAGTTTGAGTGAGAAGGTTTGATGTGTGTGTTAGTAGCAAAATTGTATTTGTATTATGTGTTAGTAGAAGATTTGTATTTTGTATTTAAGAAAAAAGGTGTATTAGGATTATAAAAACTTTTTTAAAAGTATAATTTGAAATATAAAAGATGTATTTTGTATTTTGTAAAGTTGTATTTAGAATATAAAATTATGACACAAATACCAATACAATAAAATAATATAAATATGTACTTTCTACATAATCGATTCTTGCGAAAGTACATATGTGTGGGGAGATTCCCAAGATATATGTACTTTTTTATAATAAAAAAAGAGTTTACTTTTTTACTAAAAGACAAAAAGATGTCAGTCGCCCAAGAAAGTGGGTCAAAGTTTGCCCAAGAAACCACTTATGACACTTGTACTATGAAAGTACAAGCTGGGCCTAAAGATAGGGACAACATATCAACTATATGGGAGAGTTTCCCAAATATTAAAATGGGAGAGTTCTTGTGAGGTATTTAGAGAAGTTGAAAATTTTGGGCGTTATGGATAAATTGATTGGGCAACTGGGACATTAAGAGAATTAACCCTTTAAAAAAAGTTGCCAAGGGGTGGATTTCTGACAATTAGTATGGATTTATGACATTGTGGGTAGTGAAGTGTATCTCTCCTCACACGGCTCTTTTTTTTATAATATAAATTGGGTGAAAGCTAAAGATACTGACATATTTTTTCAAATAAACAGGTTTATGCAATGTATTTTGTAAATTGTCAAAGATACGCAACATATTTTAAATAATCTTCGATCTAGCTAATATGACCGGTTACTAGCAGGTTAACATGATTAAAAGTTACACTTTTGGTCCTCAAACTGGAACAAATTCGAGTACTCGATCCTTTTTTGGTAATGCTCGTTAAAAAAAATTAAAAAACTTTTAAATTTTTTTTCTTAAATCCTAAAAAAAAATTAAACTTTAAATTTTTTTTTCTTAAATCCTAGATAATTTTTATTATAAATTTTAACTTTAAAAAAATGGATAAATTTTTTTATACATCTTTTTTTTTTTTTTTTTTTTTTTTTTTTTTTTAATTTGGATAAAATTTTCATATTTATTTTCAAAACTTTAAATTTGTAATTATTTAAAAAAAATATCCAGATTTTTTACAAAAAATAATAAAAATATTTATCAGATTAAAAAAAAAGGTTTTTCCATTTTTTTAAAAAATTGTTAGTATTTTGAATCTATAATTAAAAAATACAATTTTCAAGATTTTTAAATGAATATAAAAAATTTATCGAGACTAAAAAAATGTACAAAAAAAAAGGTATGCAATTTAAAAAAAAAATTAATAAAAATTATCTCGATTTTCAAAAGCAAAAAATTTAAAAGTTTTTTTTTTTTTTAAATTTAAAATTTAACGAGCGTTACCAAAAAAGGAATATATCAGAAACACAAACTTAAATGAATATTTCATAGAAATGTGACATACATTATGATTATGGAATGTTTTAAAACACCATCTATAAATTTGTAGTTTTTTAGTTTTTGGTTCGAGAGAAGTAAGATCGGATTGGTTTATATCTTAAAATCTTATGGTTAAAATTGAGATCCTACAAGATCATAAGTTTGCAAAAATCCTATGTAAGATCCGGATCATTTTTGTTTTGCAATATCGTAAGATTTTAAAATCAATATCGAGATCTTAATAACCATACATTATCTAAATGTTAAGAAAGTAAATATAGACTAAATAGATAAATATTTAATAGCAAATATTACGTTTAAAGATATGTTTATAATGAACAAGGTTATAAATAGCGCTGGTACGTGGCGTGGCGGCATAAGGCTCATACTTTAGCTGTCAAGCGAAGTTTTCGTTTATAAAGTGACATAAGATGACACAAAATATGAAAATATTTATATATTTATATCATATTACACACACACACACACACACACACACACACATATATATATATATATATATATATATATATATATATATATACTAATTTCAGCGCCCATTGGTAGCAAGAAACTAATTATTTGTTTGTTGTTTTGTTAACTTAAATACATTTTTAAATTTGTCAAACAATATTATAAGACAACTGTTTCTTTGGTTTTTAGTTTTAGTTTTAGTTTTTGTTTTTTTAAAGAATTATAAATAATTGTATGGTTTGCGTGGATGGTTAATAACACAACATATATAATTTTACAACATTATGAATTTTATGTATGTTTGTAAAGTTGTAGGTAATGAAAATGTATTAAAGTAATATAACAGTTAACTTAAATTCTAAACAAAGCTTCTTTGTAGACAACATTTGTTGTTGATTTTATGTATTTACCTGCCTCATCACAACATAAAATCTTTAATCCTTTTCACCTTGATACGCCGCGTATAATTGCGATGAGAAAAAGCGGGCGTTGTAGAATCAATCCTGTGTTAATGTTTTTGTTAATAGTCATTGCAAAACACATCCCTGTTATGTGAGGAGATTACATCTGTTATGCACTCGTAGGTGCATCAATTCATAGTTCAAAAATATTGCTAATACCATATATAATGTGAGGAAAGTTTACTCTGTGGATAGAGTTGTGAAAATGGACAACTGTTAAGAGCGGGTCAAAATAGGTTGACTGACCCACACAAATTTCTATCTTTCTACTAATCAGTTGGATCACAAAAACTAACACTTATATACCCATAATGTGAAATCAAAACAAAAACCAGATCCTGAACATAAATTTCAAAACACGAAGTCTTTGGTAGCTAGGAATTAATGCGCAACAATAGTCAGCTAGCGTGATGCATTGTTAAATTCTTCTAGCAATGACATTGTAAAAAAGGAAAACACACTATATTAAGTACCCATATGACATAACAAAAGAACCAGCAATCATTATCAGAAATGGTTCTTGGTAAGTCAACTTGCTAATGTTACAGATTTATCTACATAAAAACGCCCTAAAAGTTGCTGCATTTAATACACAGTGCATTAAATGTTCAAAAAAAGAGACCAGGCATAACAGTGAAGAATCACATACGATTTCTTTGTAGACGGGGCATCTAACTTGACTTTCTCGCCTCTACCCAGAAAATGACTAACAAGCTCATTGCAGTAAAAAAGCCACTCTAAAATTGAAAGAGTATTCTCCGCCTTCTAAACACCAATTATGGTCGGCATTGCCCAGACTCGGACGAAAATCCAGCGTATCACGCACAATTTCCTTTTTTGACTCAACATCGATAAGAAGTGCCTCAATCTTGAGGCACCCGTTGACAGGTACAGCCAACAAAGATTTGTGCAGCGGCAACACACCTTGCTCTCCACATAATTCAAAGTTCGTGTTTCAGCCTTATGCTGACCTCGGATACCACATCTTTGACCAAGCCCGTCTCCATAATACGCCAATATGGAGCCCCAAATCCGTACAGGAACAGTGGGGTTAGATGACCTAAATGTCAACTCCATTGACGCATCTACCGCAAATTTAAGTAGAGCGTAGTTAACAAGCACTCTGCCAATATCACTTTCTAACTCGATTGTCCCACACTCTGCTTCTGGTCCCTCGTCCCAAAAATCTGAGAGGGGTTGATCATGCTTGCCATGGAATATTAAATAACATTTATCTTTTTCCTTGCTCAAAGCATGGAGCAGCACATGAACCTCAAGGAGGGCGAGACAGGGACAGAACGACGACAACTTGGGTTGCCAAAGGGAATGCAGGAACCGTAGGTGATGTGTAATGGTTTATACCATTCATGATTGAAATCTGAAACAAAACAGCAATCCCTGGCATCCGACTTTGTCCACCCATCCGATCTTTCCCCAATTGCATCTTTCACCCAAATGTTCCCAAATATAGTTCCTTCATCAAAATCGGGATGCGCAACACTTACAGTCATAGTAAACAGCTCAAATCGAGATAGAGAATACCTGGTGAAAATAAAAACAACCATCACAAAACAAATAACAAAATTGCGTGAAAAACACAAAAATATTTGTCTAATGAAAAATACAGTTATTAATCAGTATCTTAATTTAATGAACACAAGCTAAATTTGAAATGGAAGAAATTAATCTATATTTGAATGGAAGAAATTTGTCTAATTTAATAAACACAAACTAATTAGTTTTGCTAATTTCCCTGACGTTGCAAGAAAGCTAATCACCCATATATAAATGTTTTGACAGTTAAAACCACAATCTACTATTGTGTCTGTAACTTTTGTAGAGCGCAATCACATT
>OU343216.1:149837833-149854301 GCA_910596185.1 Chrysanthemum makinoi | reverse complement strand
TTTAGGGATTTAGTGAGTTATTGTCATCACCACCGAATCCACCATCTTCTTAACCTTCAACCTTTAAGTTTTCATTTCTTCGAGTGGAGAGAATCTTCTTTTGCCTCTTCATCGAGCATCTGAAGATGGCTCACTGAGAGACTATGCACTCAGTGACCTGTTAGTGTTAACGGTCCAAACACTTGGGGTATTTTCTATTCAAATCCTAGATTAAGAGGTTTGGGTATTTTACTGAACCCAACACAAACCCATCATAACCAATGTCTGAGAATGCATCATTCAAATTCGGTAAGGCGGCACAATCAAATTTGTTATCCACCTGCATAACATTGTTGGAATGATCAGCATCTTCAAGACTCCCAGAAAGCGCCTTTCATAGGTTGCGTCATAGGTCCGGTAAGCTCTTCGTGAGTCCGTATAAAAGCCTTCTGCTCTCATCGTCTCCTACAATGGTCTTGATGGGGTGTGTGCATCGGAGTAGCCAAGGGTATGTTGGCATCAACACTCTCCACCTGTAAACACGTAAACATAGTTTGGTCAAAGATTTTTTTTACATAATGAACTCAAAAAAATCAAATTACAGCTTCTTACCTTAGTCTCACCAACAACATCTTTTGACTTTATTCCTAAAACTTCATCAAGTACCCCAATTATTTTTTTAACGCTGTGTATCTCACTTAATAGCTGTGATTTAGCAACGTCTCCTACACATTGTTCAATACTACCAACCCTGGACTTAATGGAAACAAGCTCAGCTTGAATGTGATCTTTATCCAACTTATGTAACATCACGCTTGTCACATTTGTTCCTATCCGAACCTCAGATTACCTACTGGAAAATCTTCATTCCCAGTCTCATTCACCTTCAACGTTTCACCAAACCCAACAAAAATATCATCTTCTTCAGCAGTCTCATTCACCTTCGACGTTTCACCTTCTAGAACAACTTCATCAGCATCAAATAAAGGAATGTTTAAATCGGCTTCAATTCCATATACATCCACATGGGCCATACCTTCCTCTTCTTCCATCATTACTTGCTCAGACAACTCTTCTCTTCTTTCCACAAGTTGAAAATCAAGTCCACGGTGGTATTCCATACTTTGAATGTACCATAGACACCTCAGCTCGGCATTTGTTGGTATAAGCTTCTGTAATGGTCTAACGTTCCTACATAAGAAACAAACTAACCTGATATGATTAATGCAATAAAAACATACAACACATAACTAATTTAGGGGTTTTACTTACTGGATCAAATAAAATAGTGTAATGCTTTTTGTCAAAGTTTTGGATTTTGGACCATGCTAAACAACGGGATCTTCTCCGGTCTTTGGT
The DNA here is from genome assembly GCA_910596185.1 of Chrysanthemum makinoi. NCBI lineage: Eukaryota > Viridiplantae > Streptophyta > Magnoliopsida > Asterales > Asteraceae > Chrysanthemum > Chrysanthemum makinoi. The sequence continues at coordinate 149,852,963 of OU343216.1, read as the reverse complement.
CCAAAACTGGAGCTGTAGGGAATGTCTCCATAATCCAAATCAAAACAAATACAACTATTAAGGCTTAGTAACTTTGATTGCAAAATCAATATCAACGTTTGCTAAAAAAAACCAAAATGCAACTGTGTTTCTAGACTTAATAACTATGTTTTTTTAATTATTGTTAAGGGGTGGCCAGCCCATGATTCTGTGTTTACTCATGACCGCACACCGTTAAAAAATCTAACCTTTCTATTTTTACTCGTGACCGTTTACAAACCATTTTCTAGTGCGAAACCATCAACCCACACATCCTTAAATCTATACCAAACCTTACGAACTAAAGTTTTCTAGTGCACCATTTTCATTGTGTTGAAACGATCCTTGGACATTTTAAGAATTAATCATGGGGTCAAACAGCCTTAAGAACTAAAGTTTTCTAGTGCACCATTGTCATTGTGTTGGTACAAGCTTCTGTAATGGTCTTCTTCTCTACATAAGAAACAAACTAACCTGCTAATGGTTTTACGCATGCGCTCACAACAAATAAAGCACGTATGATCCTTTAAGGACAGGGAACATCTTCCCGTTCCAGGACCTGGATGAGTATTCAGGTATCGACCAATGCCTAAGGACCAATGCCTACGGAACAATGCCTAAGGAACAATGTCAATGCCTAAGGAACAATGCCAGTGCCTAAGGAACAACTACAACATAAACCAAACTACAAGTTTACCATATAACACCTAATTTAGAATAAGCATCATAATATATACAAGCACAAATAATGTATGTTACAAATAAAATCTAACCTTCAACTCCCATACATATTTTATGTTTGTTCTTTCTTGGGATCTTTTGGAACGGCCTTCTTTGCTTCTGCCTCGACATGCCTAAGAACAACATTCACCGTTCTTTTATAGAGATGAGCCCATATGTATTCACCTCATGGATACTCAATCCATACACAAAAATCCTCAACATTCTTAAGCAAATGGTCAGGAACGTAAAACCTTCCTTCCCAACCAATAAATACAAATGTGGCAATCACCAACAAACCAACCCTCGCAGCATCTTCATCGGATAAAGAATCCCACCTTTGCCCCGACTTCACCAAGGTCAAAAGGTCATCACCCTTAACTTTTTTGTTCTTAATTCCTTTTTTATCAGGAAACAAACGAACAAACAAAGGACTGTATCTTAAACCCTTAACCATATGCCCGTGGTCAGTTTCTTTTTTTTATCTACGGGACCTAAATGAAACCCAGTTAGAAGACTAAATTGTTCACGCCCAAAATCAAAAACATTCTCACCTATTACAAAAGTAAGAGGTGGACAAGAATCACTGACTTTAGACACCTCAACATCATTTTGATAACAATAATTGCTGTTGTTCCCTATTCACTATCGTTTAAAACAGTTTAAACATATAAAACAAGTTAATAGTGAACTATGACTGAAATTAACATAAGTAAAACACACAAAGTAATTTTCAACATCATATTCTTATTAGAAATAAATCAACAAAGAATACGTTACCCAAGTACTTACGGAATAGTACTTGGGATTGAAATGACAAAGTTTGGTGACTCCTCTCTAAGCTCAAGCTAAGTCTGAGCACAACTCTTAGAGCTCACTGAGCTATCTCAGGAACTAAGTTGTATTTGGAGGATTGAAAAGATGGCTTGCATGTATGTGTGTTTTTACAATTCACAAGCTTAAACTTTTCACTCCATCTCTTGTGCTATTTATACATGTATGAGTTTTAACTCTTTCCTAAGTGACAAAAATCGACAACATACGTAAGACAAAATATCGATGTATTTTGTCTCTCACAAAGACTATTCTAAGTAAAGGACAAGGTCTTTCCATAACTCGATGACACTGAAGTTTGTAAGTTAGCCATTCAGGGAAAGTTGACTTATGTTGATAAGGACTTCTTCTTATCTCTTTAAACTTATCCCGCTTTGTCCCGCTTCTTTCTTCAAATCCTTAAATCAGCCTTCTATTTCAGTTTGTCTTCAAGTAGGGTTGGAGGGAGATTTAGGATTCAGGAGTTATTGTCATCACTCACCTAATCCATCATCTTCTTCTTGACTCGCCACCCTTTAAGTTCCGCCATCGAGTGGAGAGACTCATCTTTGCCTCATACTGAGTATCCTGAAGATGACTCATTGAGAGACTATGCACTCAGTGACCTGATTATGTTTAACGGTCTAAGTACTTGGGCTATTTTCTATTCAAATCCTAGATTAAGGGTTTTGGGTATTTACTGAACCTCAGCCTCCCCCATTTGGATATACAAATAGCCTAAGTGGTTGATCAGTGTAAGTGAGCAAATGGCTTCTTCTTACCCTGAATGTACTAATGGAACAATAAGGAACACTGAATATTTTAACAAAACATACATCATTTATTGATCAAATTACAAGGTTCCTATCACTAATACTAAAGATAAATCAAAATGATGTCAGTCCAGATGGATTCCCAGTGCTTCAAGCCTGACCTTTTTGGTGATGAGTGTTTCCCTGTCAGGATGGTCTCTTATCTTTGGCTTAAGTCGCGTAACCGGATATTCAGCAGGAGTATTTGAGAGGCCACCGGAATATAGCTATCATTGTAGCCACTCTAGCCCGATCAATATCACTCCACCTTTGGAATGCCAGTTCCCATAGACATCAATGAAAAATAGCCTCTTTCGGGCTTCTCAATCACTAGAGCTTTACAAATTTCACACCTTCAGTGCACCCTCGTTGCATTCTAATCCGTGCACTTTGATTTCGTGTTGGAACTCAACTCTCTTTCTTTGCATGCTGGATGCTTGTGGTTGAGATCCTTGAGGTGCGCTAAGGCAGGCTGAATTCCTCAGTTGCCGGGTGCATCCCTCACCTTTCATATCTTTTGTCAGCATCTTCATCGCTTCCTTAACCACCTTTTCTCGCTTCTTTTCAATAATTGACCAAGCTCATCGAGTTCAGTGAACCCAAAGTCATGAATTTGAGGATCATGAACCTCGAAGTGTCTTTTATCAACCCCTCTATAAACATTCATGGCCGCGGGTTTGGTGTTGGGGATAATCTTGACATCTGTTATCTTTTTCAGAAGCCTTCGGCTTGTCATTGTCCAGTTGTAATGCTCAATTTCGCTTTGCCCGAGAGCTTCGCTTTTTCTTTTCTTCCAACTGTTTTCATTGCAGTCATCCGAGCGCCGAGCTTCCTTGAACTTTTGTCCCTGCCTGTTTGGAGCTTGCTTGGATCTAATCCCATGTTTTCAAATCTTCTTCGCGACAACCTTTCATGCTTGCTTCGTTTTTCTCTTCCCAGCTAGTTTCAATCTTCTTCTTCTTTAGCAAGATGTTTACTCACCTGTTGTGGTGTGAGCGGTATTCAGGTTCCAATTTTATAGGAATCTTCTCGTGCTAGAGGTTGTCATAATGCCTTTGCCTTTGTCCTGGCTTGAGGAAGATGATGCAACCAATGGCGGTGTTGTTGTTATTATTGGTGTAATCACTGTCAGTGTTGTTGATGTTGGTGGAATAGATGAGATGGGTATTGCTGAGAATGGTGGTGATGATGAGATTTGAGCTGCAGATACTGGTGGTGTTGTCTCCCTCGAAGAGGAGTTTCTTCAGAATATTCTCCCCTCAAATGTTGCAGCTGGCCGTGAGGGCAAGAGTTGGTGTAGGTGCTGAGGGGAAGGAGCCGCTTGACCCTTAAAGGCTTGATAAATTTCGTGATCATTGCCTTCATGTCCGATGTATCGGATTGAATGCCATGACCTTTGTTCCAAGGTAGCATGAGATAATTCCAAGGCTGTCATCCGAGGCCCAAGATTCCAAGCCATGGAGGATGATGCCTTAGCCGATTAGCCATCCGAGCATCAAGAGAACCCAATGTAGATTGAAGGGATCAACAAAGACTCTGTAGACCCCGTACATTGGCGGATCAGCATATTAATCGTGTCAGGACGGGAGGAATTCTTCATGTAAACTTCAAGGCTTCCCAGATTTAGAATTGAGGTCGGGTCCTTAATGTCTCCTTGATATCATCAATTGAAGAACCACACTTCTAAAGATACCGCTAATTTTAGACAGATTGTGTTCTCGTTGCTATTTGTCGATACATAAGATCCTCGTGTTCGTGAACATTTTCATTGAAGGTGAGCACATCGGACTTAAGATCGCATAAGCGCCACACTTTCAAGTGTTGTTCCATAGAGTGTCGCTGACCCCGAGTATAACTTTTGAGACGCTTTGGTGATCCACTGAACAAGTCGCTTTCGAGAGAGAACATTATCAAATCTGTCAAATTCATCATGGAGGAAGAGGAGTCATCATTCGTGCTTGATCGGTGATTCAAGATGCTCCTGGATCGTGCCGGGCTCTTGTTCAAACTTAAACCTCGGCGTCATTCTCCACCGATAAAATTTCATCATCGGCCTCGCAAGCTCATCTTCGAAAAGATTATGCCCGTAACGCCGAACAAGCAACCAGGGTTGGTGATGGGTTCCATATCACGGGTGGTATGTTTCCTCTCGAGTATTTGTCCCCGTTGACCTTGGACACCGGTGGGCGTTTCCCGCTGCCTTCTTGAGTCGGATTGGTTGTGGGTTCCAGACGGGCGGTTGTTCCTTTCCTCCGAGTCTTTGTCCCCAGTGACCCAGACACTGCGCGCTGCTTCCCGGTGCCTTTAGCGAGTCGTGATAGTTGTATCCCTATCACGGGTTGTTTGATTCCTCTAAGTCTTTGGGATCGATCGTGTGCCCTCGGACAAAGGCCGTGATTTGCTAAAGTCATCCGGGCGCTTGGGAAGGCGCCCCTACCACCGGTTGTATGTTTTCCTCGATCTGGAGTAGTGGGAGTGGGTAATTGGGGGCACCGACCCGTGATGTATCGGTCCTTCGTTGTCACGGGTGGATGTTGCCCGGTCATCGGGGTGTCTTTTAGTCTCGCCTTTTGTGCCTTTTAGGTTGTTCCTCAAGCCTCGTGGCCCTGGACTGGGTTTAGTCTTGGTCCGATCCGAGACTTCCCTTTCTTTTAGAGTGGTTTGAGACACCGATCCCTCCTCGTTGTTTACAAGAACCATATGGGTCGTCAATTCAATAGGAGTGACAAAGGATGGGTCTTTTTGAAAATTTGATTGGCTCGTGATCCCGGTAAAGCACCAAAATTTTCTTCCCGAGGATAATTTGAACCCAGAACACTTGAAAGCGAAGAGACAAACCTAGGATACGAAACGATTTCGTCCTAGTTTTGCTCAGAGCTTGTTACGAGATCATCAGAATGATCTCCCTATAATGACAGTGACCCCATTCATTAAGAAGATGCCATCATCAATGAATAGAGTTAACTTGTTCAGTGGATGAGTGGTTCCCACCGAGGACCTGAATCACAAATGTGAATAAGATCCTCCAAGCCACGGGAAATGAGCTTTTGGTGACTGAGGTCCTGTCCAAAAATGTTGGATCTAAAACGATTTGTTTTAACCCATCCCATCGTGGAAGGTTCGATGGGCGACATAAAACCTTTGTTATAATCCAACCATGTTGAAGTGCAAAATGTTTTATAATCCGTGAATTATTGTTGTTTCCCTGCGGAAGATCGAACGATGAGATATTCCCTGAGAGGTCCGAGGTTGTTCTCATCGCTGGAGGTGTCGGGTCATAGGCCTTGGCTGTTGCCCAAAATTCCCTGAGGATATTTTGGTAAACAATGGAGGACACCAACAAAGGCCATTTTCAGTGGGCAATTAAACAAAAAATTCATAATGTCATTGTAGGTGGGACGCTTGTGGTATTCAAAGTTGCCTATGACATTATTAGTTTTAAATTCAATATTTGTAAGATCCCCTACCCATCGAGAAGCAAACCGAGAGATTGTGTTCTAGCGATTTCCATTAAATATTTTTAGGGTTTTTGAAAATACTTTCTTTTGACTAGAATAATCAAGGTTTTTAGATCTCTCAAGTTTTGTGATGAAAAACTTTTGTAAATGTTTACAAGAAGGGTTTTCCAAAAGAGGTTGAAGAGTTTTTGAGCACACACAAATATTTCTGGGTTTTAGAAATGATTTTGGCAGAGTTTTGTTGCAGAAAATAATTTGTGTGTGTTTATTTGTTTTGGAAGAGGGTATTTATAGAGTGGTGAGAAGTGTGGTTTGTGCACAAATGGGAATATTAAGAGTTGGTTTTTGAAAAACATTTGAATTTCCACATTTAATGCTACAACTCCATTACCCGCAAGAAAAATCCCCGTTCAAGGAACAGTTGCAAAGCAAGTAAGTGCACTTTTGCGAGATAAAATATCAATTTGATATTTTCTGTGAGAGGAGGCATTAAATGCCAAGTGGGATGACAATAAGACAAAGAGACATATATTCCTATATTAAATTTGCATATTTACCAACCTAGGACATTTAAGTAACTGATACTTGGATCATTTAGTTACTCATTCAATGCTCTTTGTCAAATGTCAGGACCCCGAATGAGTCTTACTCATTCTGATAGGTTTATTTTGGTAGCCAGGAGGATGAACCATTTCGGAGAACTTATCGAGATTGGTTTTCGATGCCCGACTTTCAATATCAAGCATTCCCAATTCGCCTTTCCTCAAGGTAGGTTCATCTAAGGGTTTGGTGAAGATATCACCGTTGATATTCGTGAGGATGAAATGAAGTTCTATGTCTCCTTTCATTATGTGATCCCTGATGAAGTGATATCCGATATCAATGTGTTTGGTTCTTTGGTGGAGGACAGGGTTGTTGGAGATTGCATAGTAACCGTGTTATCACGAAGATGGGCACCATTTTGTAATGGGTGTTATAGTCACTGAGTTGACTTTTCATCCATAATACATTGGCACAAAGATCCTCTGCCAGCACTACATATTCGCTTCACCGAGACATATCCACGATCGTTGCTTTTTAGCACTCCAACAAACCGCTTTTCCTCCAAGAAATTGAGGGACCCCGAGGTACTTTTTCGTCCATGTTGCAGCCTCGATAATCGTAATCGAGTAACCTTGAGATCAAACCCTGAGCATTTTGGATAATATAGTCCAAGATTTGGGGTTCCTTTCATGTACCCGAGTATTCTTTTGGTCGCAGGAGATGGGATTCTTTAGGATTGGACTGATATCTTGCTATTAGACGTGACCGAGAATTGGATGTCCGTCTAGAAGATATCATCGGTGAGCCTACAATCCTCTCGAAATGAGTTTGATTGACTGATTTGCCAGGAGATCGAGTCCAAGGTTGTTAGGTGGGACCATTGGAGTTCTATGAGGCACAGCCAGATATCTCATATTTCTTCAAGAGATTTCTGGTGTATTTCTCTTGACTGATGGATATTCCTTTATCATTTGCTCGATTTGTAGTCCAAGAAAGTATGAGTTCCCTCATCATGCTCATTTCAAACTTTGTCATCGCCAAACTGTTTGCAAAGTTTGTAGTTTGTTGAGCCAAAGATGATGTCATCAACATATACTTGACTAGTATCACATCTGTTGAGTTCTATAGACAAATAGTGTTGTCTATCTTTCCCGACAAACTTGTTCTGTAGATCGAAGCGTAGAGAGTTTCATACCATACCCTTGGAGCTTGTTTAAGTCCATAAAGGGCTTTGTCAAGCTTGCAGACATAGTCGGGAAATTCACTACTCTCAAAGCTCGGGGTTGCCGAACATACACATCTTCCTTGAGATCACCATTTAAGAATGCACTTTTAACATCCATTAGACCCTGGTTCATGTATGTTGCATATGCAAGGAAGATCCTGGTGGCTTCCATTCTTACAACAAGAGCAAATGTCTCATCATAGTCAATGCCTTCTTGTTGACTGTAACCTTTGGCTACAAGTCCGCTTTGTTTTTATGACAATGCCATTTTCATCAGCTTTTTTCAAAACCCACTTCATTACTATGACGACTACATCCTGAGGACATTTGATCAAGGTCATGACCTTGTTTTTGTCAAACTGTTGTTGTTCTTCTTGCATAGCCCCGAACCCGCCTTGTGTTTTAGAGCCTCAAGGACACTTTTGGGTTCTATATCCGATAGGTAATCGCATATAGGCATTCATTAACCGGCTGCGGTTAAATTAGCAGCCATGCTTCTAGTGAGCATGCCCTCAGTGGGTTCACCAATGATGTTTACAAGCTCAATGTCCGGAGATCTTGTCCACTTACTTTGTGGTCGGGATCTCGAGCTTGAAGATGTCACGGAGTTCAGATGTGGGTTCAGTGTAAGAGCCAAGAATCATTTAGAACATCTGTAGAGATGTCTTGTTCAGGGTGAGGTTCATGAGTTGTAGGTTCCTCGATCATTTGGATCGGTTTCCTGTCCAAGAAGGATCGACTGATTATCAATGAATTCACTGATAGTTGGTTGGGGTAGGTTGTGAGGTAAGACATAGTATGAGATGTCAGATCGCTTGATATGAGGAATTAAATTCGTGTTGTACTCATCGAGGATATCTTGATGATTTATTAATTCCTATTTCCTCCACTCAGGTGTTGGTGAACCCGATGCTTTCAAAGACTTTCATCAAAGGTGGCATGAAAGGTTTCCTCAACTTGTTATCTCCTTGTGTTAAAACCCTAAAGGCTTTGGAGATCAGTGAGTAGCCTAAGAAGTATCCATCATCAGCTTTTGCATCAAACTTGCCTAGATGATCCTTGTGTTGTGAATGAACAGGACATCCAAACTCATGAAAATAGCTGATGTCAGGAAGTCTACCTTTGAAGATCTCATATGGAGTTTTATTATGTCTTTTGACAATGATTGACCTGTTTTGAGTGTAATGTGCAGTTTTGACCGCCAAATTCGTAAATGCTTGAGAGGGTCTGAGCCATTTAACATGGTTCTAGCAGCCTCAATGAGAGTTCTGTTTTTCCTTTCAAAGAACCCCATTTTGTTCGTGGGTATATGGAGATGAGAAATTTGAGAAATTCCTTTTTCATCACGTAGAAACTCAAGCTCTTGATTTCGAACTCAGACAATTGTCGGCTTGATTTGTTTAACTGTAATGTCATTCGGTTTTCAATCTTCCGATGAATGACATTATTGTATCACCGCTCGACTTTTTGGAAAGAAAGTAAACCTAAGTGTATCTTGAGAACTCATCAACAATGACAAGTGTATACTTCTCATGCCGGATTGATCCTGACCGACAGTCCAAAGAGATCCATGTGCGTGAGAAGGCCTTTTGATGGAGAAATTTTGTTTGGTTTTAATGATGCTCGTGGTGTTTACCCTTTTCACGGCGAGCATGGTTTGTCTTATGCAAAAACCAGTGATGGTAAGCCAAGGACCTTGTTTTGTTTTGCCAAGTTGTTGAGGTTTTTGAAGTTTAGTGTGAGAGTATCTTATGCCACGACCAATTGATAGTTTCATTGGCTTTAGCAAAGAGACAAGTTCCATCTTGGGAGAGTGTTGACATGTCTAACACATAAACATCATCTCCCCTAGGAGCTATCAACACAACTTCCTTGTTGGCATTGAAAATGGTACCTTGTTTATCATTGAATTGTACAATGTATTTAGCATCACATAGTTGATCACATCGATAGATTGTATTTGAGACCATTGACATAGGCTATTCTAGAGAAAACTATTCCATTGCAGCCATGAACCATAACCTTCATGGGACATGATGAGTTATCACCAAATACTACCTTGGGCCTGGTTCCTTTACATACTTGTGCGTATATTCCTTCACACAGTCATGCTTCTTGAGCATCCATCGCCTAGATGCCAAATAGGCTCCCCGCATGTTCTCGCACAAGTAGTAAACTGAATTAGTTTTTCTTAGTGACCCACTTACTAGTGGGCTTGGGTCTCAAGGTCTCTTTGAAATTTGCAATCGACTCATGGTCGCTGGTTGTGTGCATAGTGCTACCATAGGTTTTGCATTTAGAGGCCGAGGATGACTCAGACACTGTTGTTTGGAATTTCTCCTTGCATGGATAACACTCGCTATGGGATGTCTCATGAGCGGATTTCCGCAAATCTCAAAGATGTATTCATGAGACAATCATCCCGATGATGATCATTAAAGCCACAAGAAGGGCAAAGAGAAAAGGTTTTGCTCTATTTTTGTGAGCGGTTTTGGAGGATGAGGCATACTGATGACCAACTTTGGTATAGTTTGCTTCATCGACGAACCTACATATTGTAAGTGGTCTGCAGTTCTATGATCATCCTTTTGCGATCATGCAAAAGAGGATTCTATAGCGCTTGTCAGGGTATGACGGTGTAATGAAATAGATCACACTTCTGCTTGTTTGGAGGTTGACTTAGACTTTGAGGAACGGAGGAAGCCGACTTTGTCTCCTTGATTGGTTCAGAACCTTTTCAATGGATTCCATTTTTCAGAAGCTTCCTCACAAGTTCATCGTTGTGAATTTGGTCACTTCAATAGGGCAGAGGATGTTGAAGTCTCAAGAGGAGTAGACTCTTGTTGGATTGGTTTTGTTTGTCTTTTCGTGATGGTTCTACCAAGTCCGGACCTTTCTTTTGGTGAATGATTGAATTGCGTGGAGTAAGCTCGAGCTTGGAGCAAGACCTCAAGAGGTTTCAGTGGTGGAAGCGGTGCTTGAGATTCCGATTCGCACTGAGATGTGTTCAGACTACTGGGCACATCAGGAGTCCTAGTATGCTCTTTAGAGCTTGACTTTCGTGCTCTAGAATCCTTCCAAAATCGAAGTTTGGAAGCTTAATCTCAGGATTAACCCGCTCAATCCAATCATCGGGCTTGGGATTAGTGAACATATTGGTAATCATGCCACCAGACACAAATGGCTTAGAGATGGTCTTTGTTGAGAGAGTCGTGAGATGATCTTCACCTATAACTCTTCTTGCTACGGGGCTCCCACAACATCAAAGACCCCGGATTCTTAGCAGTCCAACTATTAAGAATATCATTTGCATTTTTAAGTTCATCTTGAAGATTCTGATTTCTTTTAACTAGTTCAGTGTTTTGAATTTGCAAAGTGAATGTTCTCAAGCTTAGCTTGTTTCAAAATAAGCAATTCATCCCTACACTTATTCAATTCAAAACTTAACTTGTTGTACTTAGAAAAAGATCTTTTGCTCTTCTACAAACTTAAGGTCTACATTTAGATAATTCATATATGATCGCCAATCGAGTCATCATCCATAGAAAGTAAAATGTTTACCTTCTTCATTGTGATGTTGACCCATTCCCCGTTCCTAGCATGATTCTTCCCAACAGCTAGCTTGTCCTCTTCTCGGAGGGCCATCAAGCTGCTCGACATGTACCATTTCATCATCGATGAGACCGCTCTTCATCCCAGTCAAAGGTTTCAAAGAACGAGGCCTTTGTTTTTGCCCTACGCTTTTAACATTTGTTGTTGTTTCAGGGATGGCCTCAAGCAATGCACGCTTAGCTTTAGCTTTCTTATACTTGGCTTCATAATCAATGGTTTTGTTATTATCAGATTTATTTTGAAAATTTTGATGAGACTGATACATTTTTGGTTGAAATTTGCTAAAGCCTGAGGACTGATTTGAACCTGATGGTTTATAAAAGGGTTCTGAAATTGTTTTAGAAAAACAGTCTTTTGAAAAATGACCCTTTTTGTGACACTTAAAGCATTCAGTGTCCTCATTTGCTTTAGCACTAGAAAAACCTTTGTTTCTTTTATAAACCTTCGAGTTAGCAAGGAGTGCCCTTTCCTCGAAATTCTGTTCGTGTCGTTTAGGTACTCCTCACTTGATCTCTCATCAAGCTCATCATCTTAATTTTCTTGAAAATCTTGAACCACATTGTTGAGAAGAAAGCGTTGATATGGGTGCTGGTGGTGGTCGGGACTTCTTGACTTCCTAAGACTTCTTTAAGTCAGGGTATCGTCTGTTAATGAGGTTTTCCTCATAGACAAATTTCTCATAAATTTCGAAGTTCAAGATTCGGATATGATTAGCATTCCTAAGTCCCCGAGAGAAATTTAACCACTTCTCGTGGAGACTATTGACAAACCCAACATTGATTTCATGTTTGGACAACTTAACACCATCATTTGAAAGTTCATTTAAAAGAGTTTTGTACCGGGTGTAAGTTTGAGAGAGAGTTGAGTCCTTAGCCTGAAGGTGTTGTACTCAAGTTTCGTGTCCATTATCCTGTTTTCCTTGGTATCATATGGACTCATGGTTGTGGACCGTGTCATCCCAAGTTTGTTTAGTCAGTACTACGCTTATAATCGACTCCATAATATCATCAAGAAGACATGATATGATGATACTTTTGAGTCTTTGGTCCCGTTGACCACTCTCCTTTCATCCTCGGTCCATTGAGCTTCTGTTTTGGGCAACCCTTCAGCAGTCTTTGGGACAAATGGACCTTCATTTATACACTTGATATAATAAGGTTCCATCCCAATCAAATAGCAAAGCATAGCTTTTTCCATTTGTTGAATTTGCCAACTTCAAGTCTAGGGCAACAAATAATAAGCTCCACCTTTTTTTATCGACTAGTTGGGGTACATCAATTTCAGCCATTTAGGATCCTAATTTAAAACTTTTAGAGCGGCCTAAAAACGAGTTTTATAATTAGCCTTGCTCTGATACCACTTGTTGTTCCCTGTTCACTATCGTTTAAAACAATTTAAACGTATAAAACAAGTTAATAGTGAACTATGACTGAAATTAACATAAGTAAAACACACAAAGTAATTTTCAACATCATATTCTTATTAGAAATAAATCAACAAAGAATACGTTACCCAAGTACTTCGAAATAGTACTTGGGATTGAAATGACAAAGTTGGTGACTCCTCTCTAAGCTCAAGCTAAGTCTGAGCACAACTCTTAGAGCTCACTAAGCTATCTCAAGAACTAAGTTGTATTTGGAGGAGTGAAAAGATGGTTTTGGCGTATGCGTTTTTACAATTCACAATCTTAAACTTTTCACTCCATCTCTTATGCTATTTATACATGTATGAGTTTTAACTCTTTTCTAAGTGACAAAATCGACAATAACATACGAAGACAAAATATGATGTATTTTGTCTCGCATAAAAGACTATTCTAAGTAAAGGAAAGGTCGTTTCCATAACTCGGTGATGACACCGAGTTTGTAAGTTAGCCATTCAAGGAAAGTTGACTTATGTTGATAAGGACTTCTTCTTATCTCTTTCAAACTTATCCCGCCTTGTCCCGCTTCTTCTTTTCAAATCCTAAATCCTTCTATTTCAGTTTTCTCAAGTAGGTTTGAGAGGAGTCTTAGGGATTCAAAGTGAGTTATGTCATCACTACCTGAATCCATCATTCTTCTTGACTCGCTTCACCCTTGAAGTTCCGCTTTCGAGTGAGAGACTTCATCTTTGCCTCATACGAGTATCTCGAAGATGACTCACTGAGAGACTATGCACTCAGTGACCTAATTATGTTTAACAGTCTAAGTACTTGGGCTATTTTCTATTCAAATCCTAGATTAAGGGGTTTGGGTATTTACTGAACCGAACAATTGTACAAGTGGTGGTCAGGGGTATATTTGAGAAAATCTAACCAAAGGCCAAACACAGTGTCTCTAAACAATTTGGTTCTATTGACATTCAATGAAGCTTTAATTGTACCAATATGTTCTAGTCTAGATCTCACCGTTAGCTTTGCATCAAACATTTTCATCGTTGGATTCTTGAGAAGTTGGATGCTTGAGTGGGAAGCAGTTGGATTAGGGCTTGGGTTTAACAAATGTAGGAAGCAACGTTTGATTTGATTTTGAGTGGGAAGGTTTGATTTCGCCGCCAGTTGAGAAGGAAGGTTTGAGTTTGAGTTTGAGAAGGAGAAGCAGAAGCAGTTTGATTTGAGTTTGAGTGAGAAGGTTTCACGTGTTTGATGTGTGTGTTAGTAGCAGAATTGTATTTGTATTATGTGTTAGTAGAAGATTTGTTTTTTGTATTTAAGAAAAAAGGTGTATTAGGATTATAAAAACTTTTTTAAAAGTATAATTTGAAATATAAAAGATGTTTTTTGTATTTTATAAAGTTGTATTTAGAATATAAAATTATGGCACAAATATCAATACAATAAAATAATATAAATATGTACTTTCTACCTAATCACAGTTCAAAGATATATGGTACACTGTTCCAAGATATATACGTATTTTTATAATAAAAAAAAGACTTTACTTTTTTACTAAAAGACAAAAAAAATGTTAGTCGCCCAATAAAGTAGGTCAAAGTTTGCCCAAGAAACCACTTATGACACTTGTACTATGAAAGTACAAGCTGAGCCCAAAGATAGGGACAACATATCAACTATATGGGAGAGTTTCCTAAATATTGAAATGGGAGAGTTGCCCATGAGGTATTTAGAGAAGTTGAAATTTTTTGGGGCGTTATGGATAAAATTGGACAAGCACCTTACATTAAGAGAATTAACCCTTTAAAAAAAGTTGCCAAGGGGTGGATTTCTGACAATTAGTATGGATTTATGGCATGTGGGGAATGAAGTGTATCTCTCCTCACATGGCTCTTTTTATAATATAAATGAAAGTTTAAAGATACGAATATATTTTTCAAATAAATGCGTCTATGCATGTATTTTGTAAATTGTCAAAGATACGCAACATATTTTAAATAATCTTCGATCTAGCTAATATGACCGTTACTAACAGGCACATGATTAAAAGTTACACTTTTGGTCCTCAAACTGGAACAAATTCGAGTACTCGATCCTTTTTTGGTAATGCTCGTTAAAAAAAAATTAAAAAACTTTTAAATTTTTTTTCTTAAATCCTAAAAAAAATTAAACTTTTAAAATTTTTTTTCTTAAATCCTAGATAATTTTTTTTTTTAAATTTTAACTTTAAAAAAATGGATAAATTTTTTTATACATCTTTTTTTTAATTTGATAAAATTTTCATATTTTTTTTCAAATCTTTAAATTTGTTATTATTTAAAAAAAATATCCAGATTTTTTACAAAAAATAATAAAAATATTTATCAGATTTAAAAAAAAGGTTTTTCCATTTTTTAAAAAAATTGTTAGATTTTTGAATCTATAATTAAAAAATACAATTTTCAAGATTTTTAAATGAATATAAAAAATTTATCGAGACTAAAAAAATGTACAAAAAAAAGGTATGCAATTTAAAAAAAAAAAAAATAAAAAAAAAAAATAAAAAAAAAATTAT